>OX596017.1:57045097-57510472 GCA_951394055.1 Villa cingulata | reverse complement strand
GAAACTAGTAACATGAACTCCATGATAAACATCTCTGAAATCAGATTGCATTACCATACGATCTAATGCTTCATGAGTTATACCAGATAAATAAAAATAAGCGTCAGAATCTCTGTTATTCAAATAATCATGAAAATGTAATGGATCTGAACCAAAACGATGTAATTTCAATTTTAACGAATATGTGTAAGTAGCTAAAAAATCAAAAATAAAATGCAAAAATGAATAATAATAATTCACAATGTTTTTAATTTAACTAATAAATTTATCTTACGTTTACAAGGACGATCTGGAAACATTCTAGCAAAACCGGGACGACATACGCATCTCATCACATTTTCAACACGTTGGCATAACTCATTTCTGGATGCTTTACAATCTGGACGGCATTCAGATGCACTTGAACCAACAGTAGATGAATATTTTGAAATATCCTTTGATTTTGGTGGTGATGCAATCAAAATACCACCCAGTAAAACGTGATTTGCTTCATTACTGGCGAAATCCTCATCACGATCTGGCACATCGAACGATATATTTGTGTAATCTGGTTCATCGACAGAATTTTCTGCATCTAGCACAGAACCATTGAAATGAATAATTCCACCTGAATTACTTTTATCAGTCATAACAACAAAAATACTTTCATTTTCTGTGGGTATAGAACTCGATGGCATTGAGTCTTTTCGATTATGTTTTTCAATGAAAGTTAGGGTTGGTGATGATGGTAATGATGTAGATGGGGGAGCAGACGTCAGTATTGTTGTAGATAATGATGGTAGTACAGATGCTGTGGATGAACGTGATACAGAAATTGTAGATGATGAAGATGGTGTAAGATGAACTGAGGGTGATGGTGACAGAGATACTGATGAAATAGTGATGGAAGGTCGTAAATATGTTGATTTTGTGTTTTTTTCTGTCTTCTCTTCGTAATCAATTATTTCAAACTGAATGGTCGGTTTTGCTTTCATTTTAACTACTGGCGGATTTACTACAATAACTGTTCCATTTGTAAATCCTTGATGGTAGTTTTTATGCTTTTGTGGTACGTAAAATGATGTTGGAGTCGTTGAAGTACTTGCATACACTTTTATTTGTGTTTTCGTTGGATAAACATTCACTCGTTCAGAATGAGCTTTAGTAACAATTTCAATAATGGTTGGAATTCCTGGTGTAGAACTCATAATTGGCGATTGATCTGATATTATATCTTTTGATTGATCTTGTGTTTTTGTAGCTTTTATTTTGTTTTCGATCTTCCTATCCACTGTTGTATAATGTGGGGTTGAATACTCTTTTTCTATATTATTTGTCGATAACCAGGATTTGTTTATGGTTGTATTATTATCCTCTGGTAGAAGAATGATGGTCTTTTCAATATCAGATTCATCCGGGGTTGGATAAATGAAATGTTTCGTGATGTCCTCTTTATATTTCTGTTCCGAACCTAACATAAGAATATCATCAGAAATGGCTTGACTTTCATCCAACATACTCGTGTAAATTGGAGAAAGACGGGATGAGTTTTTGTTAGTTGGAGAATCTGATGATTGCATCGGTATATAATTGTAAAATTCATTTTTCGTAATTGGAGTTGGAGAAATTTTCTTAGTATTCTGTTTAGTTTGTGTAGAACTTTGATTCTGAGTTTTTGGTTTTGATGTTATTTCTTCTGTTGAAATTTGAATCGCATCTGTATCGGTATCTGGTTTAACTGTTATAGAATATACTGGGCGAGTTGGTTGCGGAAGTTTAACTGCAGTTGATGATATGGTCGATTGCTCGATCATCTTTTTGGTGGTAGTCTTAATTGCAGTAACTCTAGTTGTAGGAATTGTGACGTGTTTCTTATTTTCCATCTGCTCTTGGTGATGAGAATAATCGAATTGTTTTGGTGGAGTATGACTGTTCGAGAATTTAGTATGATTCCGAAAAATGAATGGTCTTGAAATAGGTGGCACTGTATTTGCGTTCTTGTTTCCAGTGTTCATGTAATTATTATTCAATAGTGATGCACCATAAGTTGATGATGGTGATGATGGCAACGACGAGGAAATTGAAGTAGATGGGGGTGGTGAGAGAGATGTAGGTGGTGGTGGAGGACTAAGTCCCATTACTTCATTCGTTATCAATGATGGTGCTGGAGGTTTCATATTCACAGATAATTCAGATACAAATGGATAGGAAGTTGTTGGAATCAATACTGAATGGCGAATTGTTGGTAGTCGATTACCGTAATTTTTACTAGGGAATTTTGATGTACCTTTCGTGGTATTCCTTGAAGTATTTTGCTCATGAATGGCTGAATTTGAAACTACACCTAAGTTATGTGGATTTACACTTTCACGAAAATCGAAAATCTCACCAGAATCTCGATCATTATCTGGTTTGGATTTTGTAACAACTTCTAGAGTATTCAGGTCTAAATTCCAGTTTGAAGAAGTTACTGTTGTAACCATTGTTGTTGTCTCGTCTACGTCATTTGCATAATAATTTTGATTGTAAAAGTCATGTGAATGCTTTGAATCTGAAGTAAATGGAGCCTCAGTTTGAGTTTGACTTATTTTATAAATATCTGTATCAGAAGAATATGAATTGATTGGAAAGGACATCTGAATATAATCGGTAGAGTTATCATAAATTGAATTTGTAGTCATAGAATTCAAAACATTATTGATTTTATTATTATTGGATGAAGGCTTTCTGAATCTCTGTCCAGGTTTTGGTAAATATATTAAATCATCTTGGAATAATGTTTGTTGTGAATTAGTCACAACAGCAGGTTTTTTAGTGTATGGATATCTAACTTGAAACGGACGTCCCTTCGATTGTATAGAAATTGATAACGGCTCCTGGACAGAAGATGAAGACAGCGATGGAGCTGTTTTAATATGATGAAGTTCATTAATATCTAAAGCCGATGGTGTGTCTAACAGTGCTGGCCTATTTTTAAAGTTATTTAAAAATGTTCTTTCTGTAGTAGTTGAATTGTTAGTCCATACTGCATTTGTAGACCTAATTGTCGACCATTCCTTATTGGTTTTTTGATAATTTTGTATTTCGGTTTTATTGAAAACATTTTTTAATTTTTCTATATTTTGTTCCGAAGATTTACTGTCTGAGTCGTAGATATAATCCGAATTATCATAGTATGAATTAAATGGTGGAGAAGTGTCCCGCTCAAGCAGATTTGTTTTATTTGAAACTGCACTGTAAATTCCATTGTTCTCTGGATAGGAAATTGTTTGATTCGAATGGAAGAACACATTTTTATGATTGTGTTCATTATATTTTTGTACTTGGTTTGGTGCAATATTCACATTTGTATTAAATGGCATCGGTTTTTGAGACGAAGGTTTACTTAATTTCATGTCAAAAATACTTTCAATAGATGGAATATGAGAAAGCGGTCGTAATTTTTGCGGCGGTTGATATTTGAATGGTGGTGGTGATTGATAATTATTAACAGGTGAAATTGAATTTAGTGGTGGTTTTGGAGAAGAGCCCTGTAATGGCCTTTGATTGATTAGTAATTGATCTTTCACGTCTTTTGAAGGATTTTTAACTCCGTATTTTTGATATATATCTTCGGCATTGTTGAATGATGAAAACTGTGATATTCGTGGTGGTGGTGATAATGGTAGTAGCTGATGTGATCCCTCTATTGTAAAGGATGGTGATGGTGGTAATGGCCTACTGAATTCAGTTTGAGGATAAATTAATTTCTCTAAGTGTTGCTTTACGCTATTACCAAATTTATTGTTCGTCTGTAAATGTATTGGAGAAAGATTCAATGGCCGCTTCAAATTTGAAATTGATGGATATTTTTGATGTTGTTGTGATATATTAGAATATTTGCTATGATTCAATATAAGTGGATTTGTTTTATTCGCATATGTAAATGATTCATTTTTGTAGTTTTGAAACGGTTTACGTTTTACTGGCAGTGGGAGTGGTGAAAATTTGTTTTCTGAATACAAATTATCGTTCCGTATAACCATTTCAGACAATATATAATGCTGTGGTGTTAAATTGACATGAATTTCCTGGTCTGTTGGTAAAATTGTAATATGAGGCATTTCGAAAGGACCATTTTTACGTACATTTTGACTATTATGCCCTTTAACTGGTGTGGAATGCGGAAATTCAGTCTCTTTTCGAAATGTTAATGGCGGAACATTAATATCAACATTATGATTTAAAACTCCAGCGTGTAAATTAATTTGTTGATTCGATGAAATTGGTTTTTGTCGTTGGTCTTGATCCGTAGATTGTCCAGGTGTTTTTGAAAAAACAGTATTAGGATATGGTGATGGTTCATCAAAGTACTCCCCATTTTTATGAAGTTCTACTGGACTTTCAATTATCAAAACTGATGCTGAATTACCATGTGGTATCACGACATTAGCCACTTGAGATGGCTGTATGTTAACTAACATTGGTTTTCCACTACCTATTACCTTTTTAATGTGAGAATGTTGATGAGCATAGACTTCGAATAGTGGTAAATTTGTGCTATAAATTTCTGGCATTTTTTTGATTTCTAGAATTTCAGTTGTCTTTATCGGATTATTATTATTGTTACCATTATCGTTTGGAGCTTTTATGTGAGTTAAGAAATTATTACTTATAGGAATATGCTGTGGATGCTCGTAATCATGTTTTTGAGGGGGAAGAGGAGAAGGAGGTAGATGATGGTGATGGCGATGAGGTATTAAGGGTATTTTATTTGAATGATATGGTACACGTTTTCTATTATTACCAACATTTTCACTATGCTTTAAAAACTGTTTTAATTGCATTTGGGATTCAGCCACAAATGGTGGAGGAGGTGGTGGAGGACGCATATACTGTTCGTAATTTTTATCGTTCAAAATATTTTTATTGTTTTCAAAATATTTTGATAACGACAAATATTTTGGTACGTTTGGCTTAATCAGGCTCGAAATGGTCGTTGAAGGTGTTGTAATCTTTTGTTCACTTTGTAATTTGCCATTGTTAAATGGTATCCTTGGACGTGTACCAGCCGGTTTACCAACAATCACATCAGAATTAGCTGTTATTACTTCTCCGGGACTTATTGGTATACCACCATTCAGTAATGGTTGTTCATAGGTTGCTAATTTGTTCTCATTCGATGATACTAATTTATTATTACGATTCATTTTTTCATCAGTTATCCATTTATCTGGTAACGGAGGTGGTGATACATGTAAAATTTGTGGACTGCCATGATTAAAATTAAAAAGATTTTCGTGATTATTATTATTACCAGCTACATTATTACCATTATTGTGATGATTATTATTATTCTGGTTAATTTCATTGTTGATATTTTGTACGGGAATATAAATTGGTTCATGATGTTGCTGTTTCTGATGATGATTTAATGTGGAATCTTCATCTTCATATGATGTAGATGATATATTTTTGCCTGTATAACGATTTTCAATATTATAAGAAGAGTTATTTTTCTTGATGTTATTGCTATTTGTTTTAAAATTATTTTGTATGATACCGGCCATTGCATTAAAAACAGGACCCAATGCAGTCAGACCTTCTAAATTTAAAGAGTTTATTATATTAGAGACTGGTGGAAATTCTGGCCTATAACTTGATATTTTTGTAGAATTTCGATTTTTAATTTTTGATGATGGTATTGTTGATGTATCCTCAACATTATTATTGTTGTACTGTTGTTCATCGTATATTTCTTCATTATTTGTTGTTTCGGCTGGTTCATTATCATCAATCGAATCAGAATTATTATAATTGTTATTATCATCCTTATCGCTGTTTATATCATCATAATTTATATTTGCATTCGTTATCAATGGCCGCGTTGAAATTGATGATGACGATGATGATGATGTTGTGGATGTTATTTCAATTTGTTTTGTTGAACTATGATGATGTTTTGTTATTAAATTATTTTTAACTGCTGTTATCTCTAATGATTGGCCATCTGGCAATATCGCCATTGTTGTTATACTTTTCGGATTCTTTGTACCAGACTGCAATAACAGATGAGATAATGTTTTTAATAAGTTTGTATTCAATACGTAATTCGGTATTGTTTCGGTTATAACATTTTCTGTGATACGTGTATGTGAATCAATGATCGATGATGATATTTCATGTTTATTACTTTTTAATAATGTTGTAAAATATGTAAATGTTGTTAAATATGTTTTTGTTGCATAAACATAAATGTTATTAGGATTATTATTATTTTTATCTTTTGTTGTTACTGTTGTTGCTGATGGTACTATCGTTGAAATATCATTTTCAGAACTGTATATAAAATTATCATCATTTTTCATATTATCATCATCATAAATTACAAATTTATTATCATATTTTGATGATAATGACAATGATAAAGACAAAGATGAAATCGATGATGGGCTCGATAATGTTCTCGTTGGTGTAATTTTTGTATTCTTATTTTTAATTGATGTTGATTTATTTCTATTTTTATTTATTGTGTTTTTATCATCTATACTATCGTTGTATTCATTATTATTATCTTTATTGATGTAATCTTTATTTTTATCATTGTCATTGTTCTCATCTTCGTTATCATCATTATCATCATCATCATCATCATCATCAAATGCAATATAGGATGTCATTACTGATATACTTTTTGGTGGTAATGATTCAGTGATGACAACCTGTGTTAAAATATTTGATGTGCTCAATACTTTTGAAACCCCATTCTTTTGAAATGTTTTAGTTAACATAATTTTTGTAAAATATGTATTTGTATCATGTACTGGTGTTGCATCTTTGGACGGTTGCAAAAATGATATATAATCATTCGGTCCAGTTATTGTATTTGTAACAACATGTTTTGATGATACAACAATTGGCTGTTCACCATCGATAAATGTATTCAAATATTTGTATGTTGTACGAAATACACCGACTGCTAATTCTGGCGTCTAAAAAAACAAAATAAATAATTAATAAAAAATCATAAAACAAAAATATATTACTTTATAAAAAAGGTTTTTTTATGATTTTTATTTTATAAATATACTTTTATTTCAAAGAAAAGTTCATTTTTTCTCCAATTAAACAATTTTCAACTTATCAACAAGTAGGTACAATATATAATCTGTATAGATAGAAGTGAAAGGTAATGAGCGCCTGGTGCACTCCTAAACTAAAAAAATAGTATTTTATCCTTTTGTTTTCTTGTATAAATCATATACTGCAATGTAATAGCCGTGTAGGAAGAAGAATTTCAGATCGAAACTGATGTAGAAAGAAAAGTGGAGTGGAAGGAAAAGTAGAAAGATACGTGGAAAGTAGTTTGTTTTCTTATTTGCTTGTGTAATTTATGTTATGTACTGTAGTACGCGATTACGAAGAAGAATTTCAGATCGAAACTAGAAAAAAGATAATCAAGAAAAACCAATAAATGTTTTGACCTATATGTATTTTCATTGGTAAACAAACAATGTCATTGAACCTTTAAGTATTTGAGATGTAGAAAGAGAAGTCGAAAGAAAAGGAGAAGTAGGAGTCCAATCATTATTATATTCGAATTTTCGTTCTTGAGAAAAATTAATTTCATCTTTCATTAAAAAATAAATTCGAATTGTTTTCAATACAGTGATAAATAACAGGAATTAAATATCAAATTAAAAATATTCATTAAAATATCATTAAATTAAAATGAAATAAACAGATAATTAAATTTTATAGAAAACTCTTTCAAAACAACAAAGCTATCTATGTCATATAGAGTCAAATAAAAAAAGTTTTAATCGCTGCACCCATGCTCATGTATATATATGTAGCTGTAAAAATTAAGAAATTATTAATTTTTTATATTTAAAAATTTACCTTCGATAAAACTATACCAGATGATACTGTCGGTGATATTTTCAAATAATTTCTTTCTTCGGTTGCAATATTCGATATAACTTTTTCACGACTTTCAATTGTTGTTGTACCATCTTGTAAATATGTTGTACGATATGTGTATGTTGTTAAACATGTTTTTGTTAAAAAATTATTTGGATTTATTGATATCGTTAAATTATTCTAAATTATAAAATGATGATGATGATGATGAATACAATTCGTGATGGCCATAAAATAGATAAATAATGTAATGAAAATAAAAATAAAATAGAAATAAAAATAATAATTTTTTAATGAAAAATCGAAATAAAAAAAAGATTTTTTAGTGTCATTTGATTTTATTATACAGAATTAATCGAAACGAAAAAAACCGATATAAAATTTAATTAAATGACTAATTGATTATTAAATGATTTATTATGGTTCATGTAGAAAGTACCTATACATACTTATGCACATGTATACATACAGTATATTATACATAATGTACCTTGAAATTAATTAAAAATATATTAAGTGGGTCGATTTTGAAAATTTTGTTTGACTTTCTGTGTTTCATTTATTATACATAATTTATTGAATTAACAAAAATCATTTAGTAATTTTTTTCACAGTAATGACATTGAAATATTAACTTTTTGCATTTAATACTCACCCGTGTATAGATAGAATAAAATAAAATAATCTTATAGATATAAACTTACTTTTTTATCAGATGGCATTACAAGTATCATTTGATCCTTTAGGGTACTTGGCGCTAAAGTCATTGGCTTCTGTAAATTGCTCGGTATTATTTTATGTACACTTTGTTTATTATTATTTGATAATTGTGGTATTTTACTTTTATCACTAGCAACAATTACTTCGACACCATTTGACATAATTCTTGTTGCTAAATTATATCTAGCTTCATCAGCAGCTATTACATTACCATTATTATTTATACCAAATTTCGTTATAATTGTTGATGTTAATAAATTTTTCTGATCACCATCATCATTATTATCATTATTATTATAGTTACTCATTGTTATGCTATTATCGTTTTCATTATTTGAATTTAATGTTGATTCTAAATTAATAAAATCATTAAAATCTAAAAAACGTCCCTTTTCATCGTTGTAATTATCATCATTATTACTATTAATTATAAATTCCTGATCAATATTAATATTCTGATGATGATATTGTTGTGGTTGTTGTTGTTGTTGTTGTTGTTGTTGTTGTTGTTGTTGTTGTTGTTGTTGTTGTTGATCTTTTTGTAATGATGATGATATAGTTGTAATATAATTTGTTTTATGCGTTGATGTTATTCGTATTTTTTGATTATTATCATCATTATCATTATCATTTATTTTAACACTTCTATTATTCTATTATTTATTCTAGAATGATATTGTTGCTGCTGTTGATGGTAGTGGTTGTAGTGTTGGTGACTAATTTGTCTTTGTTGTTGATGGTGCATTTCATTTAAATTAAAATTGCTAAATACTGTTGATGGTTATGTGTATGTTAATTTTTTTGTTTTTTGTTTTTATTGATATTTTGATACGCGCATAATGTATGGATGATTTTATTTTTATTTTTTAAGCATATGTATGTGTGTATGAATTGGATTTGGTTTTTTTTTTCACAAAAGGCATAAGTGAAATATTAAGAAAAATAAAATTTGTAATTTAGTTATTGCTCTCTTTTAAAAAATTTTTTTTAATTTGAATTTTTTTGTTTTTTGTACAAAGAATAAAAAGTGATAACCATATCGTGTAATTTGTATAGATAGAAAAGGAATATTATTTAATAGAATATAATAGAATAAAACAATTTACATATATATATTTTTTTTTTCAAATTTATTTATTTCTTTTTTTTGTAAATTTTTTTATTATTTTTTTTCTGCTTTTTTTTTTTTAAATGGTAATTAAATTGTTTTCTTTGTTTATTTGTTTAATTAAAATTACAGTAATAATATTTCTATATTTACAATATATATTATCAATATTACAAAATAACAGTAAAGAAATGATATTTTTTTTCAGTTTTTTTCTTTTTTTACTTTTTTAAAAAATGATATAAAACAATATTTAGAGATATTATAAATGTATATATAAAACAGAAATAATTAACACATAAAATAAATCAATATTAAATACATATACTGTACATTACAAAAGAAGAACATAACAAAAGGAAATTTTTGTGATCAATGCGCCTGTGTATGTGTTCTTTTTTTTTGTTTGTTTTAATTAAATTAAAAAAGATTTTTCATTTTATGCATTAAATTTATGTATGTTTATAGGTATATAAGATTAAGTGTAGAAGAATAAAATTAAAAAAAAAGTACCAAAAAAAAATAATAATTTGAAAATACTCGTATATTAATTTATAAAAATATAAAATAAGAAAATTAATATATAATATATTTGAGAAAATAAAAAACGGTAAGATCATAATTTTTATTGTTTAAGCATTAGTGAAAATGTATAATATTGAAAAGAGTACCTATATATACATATATGTATATATGTATTCGTTTGTGCAGTATCAAAAAACAAATGAAAGATAGAACAGAAGATTAATTTCACAAGTGATCTTTGTTTCATTGTAGGTTTTTAATTATGATCAGTATGAAGAAAAAACTTACAATTATATTTTATTTTATTTACTTTTAATGTAGTATTTTTGTTTTTATTTCGTTAATTTTTTTCTTCTACATACTATATAATATAAAGTTAAAACAATAATAATTTTTTTTTTATATTTCATATACAAATTATTTACGTAATTTATGGTAAACATATACATACGAAGCACATGCTAAACAATATAATAATAAATTTATTTTTATTTTAATCATAATGCTTTTGCTTCTTCTAAATCTACCTAAATAGATATTGGTTTTATTTCGGATATGCATACATGGTTACATACGCACGATACAATAATACATGCTTCTATGATAGCAAAATTTTTGTACATATATACAGATAAGATTTTGAGAAAAATATTAGAAATCTTTACTTGTATACATACAGCTCGTTTTGTTAATTCTTTGCTCGTAAATATTGTGCATGTGTAACTAAGTATTATTTTCTTCTATACTCACGTCAATATAGTGCAATACGAACTTACTATCTTTTTTGGGCATACCTCTACTTTATTAATTTTTATTATATCTGCATATTTATAATGATGTCGATGTCATTATAAAACAAAAATTATTATAAATTTGAAAAAAATAAAAATAAAAACAGTTTTATTGCAAATTAAATTTAAATAAATTTCAATTCAATTTAATTTTGAAAAAGATGCAAAAGCATTATAGGATCTTTAAAGAAAAATTTTACTTAAATATTTTATTTAATTAAAAAAAATTTTTTTTTTCATTTTTATTTTTTAAGTTATTTTGTTAGGAATAGAACATTATTTATTTAGAAAAACATAGTCGAGTATTATTTATAATTAAAACAATATACATGCATATATAGTACATTATTTATTTAAAAAAAAATTATATACTATGACAGTTATTTTTTGTATGTATTAGATACATTATATACATACATTATATCATAATATGTTACATATAAGTATATTACAGCAAAATAACTTTGTTTTTCTTTTGTTAGTTCTTTTTTATATTGTAAATAAATAATACAAGGAAATATTGCAGGATAGAAGTGAAAATTAGAAGAAATTCGTTTGGATCTTCGTAGAATGTGCATACATATACACATACGTTGCATGCGTTGATGACATTCAGTTCCAGAGTTTATTTTTTTTAATTTTTTTTTTTTTGTTTTTCTTGTTTGCTATTTTCTGTAAAATGCATTTATTTTTGAAAAAAAAGGAAGAAAAATAAATAAATTTGATAAGTAAAAAATATTTTCACAATTATTATTAATTTACATTATCCATGTTAAACGTAAGTATAATTAGAAAAGAGTTCGATTAACTCACCTTCATAAAATAGCGTTTCACATTTTGATAGCTAAAAAATATATTTTACGTATGTATACGTATGTATTTCTGGTTCTGTTATTATACGTAAATTACTATATATATGTAGTACATATATACATATATATACATATATCATTGATTATATTATAGCTTTCGTTGTTGTTTTCATCACCGTTATTGAAATATAGATTAACATTGGTAAATATTTTGAATTTAATAAAAAATGAGATTTTCAGGTTGAGTTTAATTTACATGAAAAATTAATTTGTCAATTGATCAACACATATGAAATAGACTGATAGATAGATAGATTTGTTTTTCTAAAAAAGAAAATCAAATTTTCAAATAATCGATTTTCTTTTGATTTTTCCAAGCAGTCATCATTTTTTTTGTCCTTTGTTTTTGTTTTTCATATATAAAATTGAATTTAAATTTTTAATATTTTATAGAAGAAAATTTGTTAGTTATACTATAGTTGTGTAGGACTAATAATAGTAGTTGCAGCAATTGCAGCAGTAGCAGCAGCAGCAGCAGCATTTGTTGCTGATGTAGCCTCGGAAACGAAAGTGAAAGCAGGAGCAGAAGTGATAGTTGTAGTATGAGTGATTGAATTACCAAAAGTTGTAGCGGTACTAGTAATAAATGCATTCAAATTTAGAGTGGAAATAGGTATAGTCAATAGAAGTTCATTTGTCTTAGTCAATGTTTGCGTCAATGTCAATATTTGATCACGAACTAATGTCGATGATTGTATTAGATGTTCATCATTATGTACACGATCAACTACATACGTGTACGTTCGTTGCCTGGTAACCGTGTATAATGAAGTACTTATTTCAATCAATTTCGTTTTGAGAACAGTAATTGATGATGCTGATGATGATGACGGTACTATGAATGTTGGTGTTACAGACGATGTAATTTCAGTATATTCTAAAGGCATCGTTGGCGTACTGTTTTCTTCAGCCGATAATGTTGAACTTATTTTTGATGTGGATAAGTATTCTTCATTCATCGATGATGATATTTCTATTGTTTTTTCTGATTGTACTTTTGAAATAAAAGATTTAGAAAAATCATTTTTCTTTTCGTAATCTTTCAACCCGTCAATATTTTCTTTTACGTTTTCGTTATTTTTATCTTTACCTTTTAGCCTTCCTTCTTCTTCTACTTGTTCTTGTTGTTTTTGATGATGCTCGGTTGTTGAGACTTTTGGAGATTGTGTAGTTCGTGTTCGATTACGATTTTTATTTGGCCTTCTACGCTTTTGTTTATTTTTATTTTTCGTTTGTGATGATGATGATGTTACAGGCACTTGTGCTATTGTTGGTTTTTGATTCCGTTTACTATTGTCCAATTTTTTCACTTCTTCAGCATCATTTATTGTTCGATCACGTTGTACTTGAGCATTTTTTCGTGATTTAATATTCTGATATCTTTGTCGTCGTTTATCTGAATTTTTAGATTTTGCTATTGTAGATTTTGTTACGATTTCTGATTGCAATAATTCATCAAGTTTTTTGATTTTCGATGTTGTTTTTGTTGTCGTTTCTGCTGGTGTTGGATCTGTGGTGGTTTGCTTTGGTATTTCTGTTATTAATTCAGTAGTAATATCAATATCAGTTGTATTATTCATAGCTGAATCAGTAGTGGTAGTAACAGTAGTAGTGGTAGAAGCCTTAGCAATAATGCTATCTGTAGTTGTTGTATTATTCGATTCCATAATATTATCGGTTGATACATTTTCTGTTGAAGAATAATGACTAACTGGCCTTTTACGTCTCGCAACTAATATTTTTCTTCTTCTTGATGGTAATTCAGTTACAAAATCCTTGTTATACAATTGACCATTGTCATCATTGTTTGCTTTTTTCACATTTTCTCTACTTTGTGTATCTGATGACCTATTATTGATATCATCATCATTATTATTTTCATTTTTAATAATATTATTGACATTACTTTTATTATGTACTAATCGTCGAGCAATTAATTTCTTAATTTTCCTAACAGGTTTTACTGTCGTAGTGACGGTATCAATATTCGTTTTAGTTACAGTTTCATCCCCGTATGTATTATTATAAATTAATTCTATGGCATTACGTTTAACTCTTAACTTATTTACACTAATTATATTAACATTATCATCTTTATAACCATCATTGAAATTTTTTGTTAATTTATTTAAAATTGATTTCGAATTAAAAGTTTTATTATTAAATTTGCTGGAATGATTTAGATTTGTAAATGCTATTGCTGTATTCTGATGATCCCCATTACTGAACAATATCATTTTTGATGGTCCGACCTTTACCATGAGTGGGGAGATCTCAGGAAGGTCTGTTACACTAAAAAATATTCAGAAGATATTTTGTTTTTAATGTTATTTTCATCGTTTGTGTTTATTGTAGCCTTTTCATTATTCGGTGGAGATGGTGGTAAATCTGTGGATTTTCCATTTTTTATTCCTGGCCATTTCGTATCACTAGTAGCCGTATTCTCGTACCATTTACTAACATCGCCAACAATGCTTTCAAGACTCTGAGTTCCTTCAGATAGTACATGACTAGATATTATTTCATTTGTAGCTGGGAGTAAATATTCTTTTATGTCACTCTCAGCAGCAGTATAAAAATCTTCATAATCTGCTGTGACAGACTTATCAACATAATCGTCAGTGATTTGTCGCTTATGCACAGAACTATCACTACCATCTCCAATTATAGTTGAAAGAACAGTACTAAATTCACCTGGTCGACGTCCAGATACGTACAATGTTACTACACTCGTCTCCAATGATGGAGATGGTGGTAATGAAGATGGATTAATAGCTGGAGTTGATACTACTCCATGCGCTTGTTTGTGAACTTTGCGATGACGTTTACGATGTGGAACTGATGACTGAACTTGTTCTTGTTCATGAGGTTCATCTTCATTATCAAATAATTCTTTGCTATTTCCAGTGTCATCAAAAGTAGTTTTATGAATGCGGTTAGTATCTAAGTCTTGATAATTATCTGTGAATAGTAAACTTTTAACGTTAGTATCTCCTAGCTGCGGTAGGATTGAATTCTGTATAGGCAAGAGAGGGTTTTGTTGAATCTGTGCCTGCTGTTGTAATAACAAAGGTAGAAGTAGACTGTTAACTTGTGGAACTGCAGACATAGTAGGTGTAATAACAGTTGTATCTGTTATAAATTCCGTTGCGGTAATTACATTGGTACTGCTGTCAACAATCGTCGTTAAAATCTCTTTACCACGGAATGTTAATGGTATAACGGTGGAAAATGCACTGGTAACTGTTGTAACATACGATGTAGTACGAGTTTTGAATTCAGTTGTTGGTGTACCTGGAATACCAGGCTGTGCGCCTAAGCCTATTAATGGGTTCAAGGCATTTTGATTTTGTAATCCGATATTTCCTAGAAGTAATTGTGATAATAATATGTTGGCTAATGGAGCACTTGCTGCGATCTGTGGTTGAACAGTGGATATGATGTTTTCAACGTCATAAACTGTTGAAGGTATAATATGAGAAAATGATGTTCGTCGTCCACGAATTGTTGTTGGTGTGAATAGTATACTTGTGGTTGGAATCTTATGGAGGACAAATTGTGTAATTTCTGTTGCACCATTATTATTCACACTTGTGTCTTCACGATTTAACACTATAACTGATTCCCCATTCAATCCTTGCAGTGTATTATACTGATTTGGATTAAGTATTTCTGTACTAACTTTATCTGTTACTACGTGTTTAAATTCGGTCACTTTGCCATTAACAACTGGAATTGTTATTTCAGTTGGAATATGATGTGTCACTGTGATTGTTCCGTCAAAATTAGGTAGAAGTGAGTCTTTGATTTGAAAATCTGTTGTTCGAGCACGTGAACGTGTTGTTGATCTGCCACGACTTGTTGTCCGTGTTCTTCCGCTTGTGCTCCTTGAAGTGTATGGTGGCTCAGTAACTGCATTAATGTATGTTTTCAATCTTGAAGTTTTTGGTCTTCCGACAGTAGTAGTTCTACGAGAAGTTGTCAAACCGTTAGGAGTAGGCCGTCGAAAATTACTTCGAGAAGATTTAGTTACTGTGTCTTTTTCTCGTAAAGTAAATTGTGGACGACTTGTCGTCGAAGGCTTTGTAGGCCGGATACGTGATCCAGAACTAAGCGGTGCAGTTGATTTCCCTGACCGATTTTTCAAATATCGATTTGTAGGACGAGTTTGGTATGTAGAAGGAAAATCATCATCTGCTGTATCTGCACGATCCTCCGCTTCAACAGATCGAACAGTTGTTGGTCGCTTTAAACGACTTCTGAAATGGCGTGATCCAAAATCTGTTTGACGTTTAGATCTTTTCTTTCCAATTTTGCTATGTCGACGTTGTCTTTGCGTATCATCTAATTCTTCTTCGTCAACTTCATCGCCTTCTTCATCGTCGTAATCAGCGTTTTCTGTGTGTAAATCATCATTTGCTTCTGATTCTTCTTCAAGTTCTTGTTCTACTTGCTGTTGCCGAAATAGTCCTCGAGGAGGAAATAAGCTGCTTTGTGGGCGAGGTCTATTTTGAAATGATGGTAAAGCTGGTCTTTGGAATGCTCTCGGTCTGGGTTTTGAGGTTGTTGTTGTAGTGGTTGTTGTGGTTGTCGTTTTAGATTTTTGCGATAACGGATTACGTCTCGTAGAAATCTGAATCACTCTTGGAGTAGTTCTTGGACTAACAGCAAGTGGTGGTCGCCGGAAACGTAGTAGTGGATTTTGGTTTCTTCGAGTATTTTCGGTATTAGATTCCGAATCTCCTTCATTGCCGTTCTCAATAGAACTTTCGGTAATTGCTGCTTCTTCTTCGGTATTTGTTTCTTGTGTGGTATATGCACTGGTACTTGGTAAAGTTTCGAGTGTAGCAACTGAAGTTGGTTTAATCCTGTTACGAGAGTTTCCAAGATAAGCACTAGATAGTTGTCTGCTAGGAGCAGAACTGCCTCTCAAAACAACGCCTCCGCGCCTTGTACTCGAACTGGAAAAAGATGATGTGGGTAAAATTCGTGATGAAGGTGGTCTACCTCTGGGACCACTACTTGCTGAAGCTGTGCTACTTGTTGAACTTGATCTAGGACGTGAAAATCGTCTCGAGCTTCCTATTGTACTAGAGCTTGACGAAGAGGAACTACTTCTGCGAACGCTGCTGAATCGACCTCTTGAATTTTCTGCTTTTATTGCTGGAGTGGCAGTAATTGTAGGAGTAAAATCAGATCTAGTCACAATTTGTACACTACTCGCTGGAGTTATTCTACGTTTGGGAGCAAACTGAGGTCTATTGCGAGATGCAAATGGGCGAATGACTGGAGTAAATATTTTTTTTCTTGTTTGAAATGTAAGTCTAGATTTTGGACGGCCATTTTCATCTAATTCAGGTTCACTTTCACTTTCTTCTTCGTTAGTATTTTCATCCTTACCCTCTGCATCCTCTTTGTCCTTATTGATTGAACTCTCAATGACATTTTGTGATGGGGCTGGAGTAAATACGGTGTGAAGAGCATCAGTATCTGTCGATTGAGTTCCAGTAGGAGTAATATTCGGTGCTTCTATGCTTTTTGTAGGTGCAATAGTTTTTTCAATGAGATAACTTGATGTGCTCTCAATTATTTGTGCATACCTACCATCAATTATAGTTCCTATAACCTTTGATTGATACAGAGTGGTAGTTTTATTTGTAACTATAGTGCCTTCAATTAGCCTAACAAGTCCTGTTTTGTATGTTTTTGAAGATGAATCTGTTTGAGTACTAGATTGTAAAGCTTTCTTTGATTCATCGATTGTAAATGTTGATGTACTCTGGGTAAGCTCAGTATATTTACCGTCAATAGTTGACGGAACAACTCTAGTAGTATAGAATATCGTACTTATACCCTCAGCATCTATAATTTTACCATGATTTACAGATATATAGTCTGAATTTGATTCTGTTCCAACGGTGGTTGCACTTGGAGCGATATTAGCTGAGGTCTCTAATGGCAATGATGTTACTACACCATCATTCTGAGAAGTTGAAGATGAATCACTACCAAGAATGTCACTTTCCTTAATTGGGCTTTCAGCTAATGTTATTGTTGGTGAAATGACGTTCGTAACAGTCTCGAATCTACTATTAATTATGGTTTCATCATTAGCATATGACGTCGTATAGTATGTGTAAGTAGTGTAGAATGTTGTCGGATTCAGAACTGCAGATGTTGTAGGTAATATTTCTTCCGATGATTTGGTTGATAATGGAATGACTGTTATCAAAGAATTCTTTGAGTATATTTCATCTTTTGATAAGTTCAAGTTACTGGTAGTAGCATCTGAAGTTTGTAAATCAGTTTGATCCGTGTTTTCTATAGCTGTTGTAGTTTCAAGATTTTTTTGTACGGTAGCTGTTGGTGAAATCACATTTGAAACAGTCTCTTCACGACTTATAGTTGTTATTTGTCCGTCTTTAACCAAAGTTGTCCAGTATGTAAAAGTTGTAAAATATGTAATTGGAAGTGCTGCATCTTCAGCCAGAACTGTTTGTGTGGGCTGCAAAGTTTCAGTTACAATATTGGTAACAGTCTCTAAACGACTAACAATATTTGTTTGTGTACCACTATACATTGTTGTGTAAAATGTAAAAGTTGTGTAACTTGTTTGTAAAAGGAGTGTTGATGAAGGTAAAATATCTTCAGTATTACTTTCCGAACTTATTTGATCCTCAAGTAAACCGTTCCATTGTTTGTGAACGTTTTCAATTATATGCCTATCACCATCTGAACTACTCGAACGAACGTCCGTTATCATTTTGATCACATTTTCTTCATCATTATGGTCAGTGACATGATCATGATCATTTGAAAGATCGCTTTTAATTGAAGTGTCTAAATCTTTTGTTCTCAATAATGTACTGTAACTTATCTGTTTTTCATCAATTCTATCGTTATTATCATTTTCTGATACTGAAGGTGTAATCGTACGTTGAAGTGTTTCGTATGTAGTTACTGGTTTAATTATGTTGTCAAAAACTAAATTATCGTTATCAGAAACTGGTCCTTTTGAAAAGTTTATAGCTTTAGCGGTCGCTGTTGGCTTGATTCCTTGATCAGTTCCTGTCACATAATTAGTATGAACTTCAATTCGGCTCATAACTTCTGTTTCACCATCGACAAATATTGTTGTATAATACGTGTATGTAGTATAATAGGTTTTAATGCCATTAGTTGGTACATCGCCTAATATTTCGGTTGGTTCTAATTGTTTCTGATCTTGTTCATTTTCAGCATTTTTATCTTCTCTTAAAATGTCATCGATTTGGAGTAAATCACTTTGTGGAACTACGAATTTTGTTGTTGGTCGTCCAATACCAACACTTGTTGTTGGTGATATATCACCATCATCCATAATATTAGTTGGTTGAATAGTCATAGATGACAGAATATCTACAACGTCTAAATCATTTCTTAACATTGTTGGATTTACTGTTGATGTTATAACATTTGTTACAATTTCCTTTCGACTCTGTACACTCATTGTTGAATTATGGAAAAATGTTGTTAAATAAGTGTATGTTGTGTATAATGTTTTGTAAATTAGCTCGATTTCTTCGCCGGAATGTCCTTCATCGTCATCTGATTCTTCTTCATCGAGATCCTCGTCATCTTCTTCACCATCATTTTTATCACCTACTACATTTTCGGTAGAGGTATTAATACCAACCTCAGCATTATTTTCACTAGTATTTGACTCTGTTGTGAATATTTTCTCCGTTGAAATTTTAATTGGTGTTGTTGTTTGAGTTTTATCATTGAAGTTAGTTTTTTCTATATTTGATTGTGTTGTAGTTTTAAGAGATTCAGTTGTTTCTCGTGATTTTTGTTCAGTTTCTAGTTTTAATGGTTTCTCAATAACGTTTGATGGTGATATATCGGATGAACTTTTGATTGCTGTTGGTGCAATTTCAGATGTATCGATGCAATTATGTTTCGTCGTATAGCTAACATCAAATGTTGTCAGAACATTTGAATCGACCGATGTTGTTTTCAGAGTTTCATCAGTTATGAAAAATGTTGTGAAATATGTTAAAGTTTTTGGAACAATAGTAGGTATAACTTCAGTTGTGTGATGAATGCAATTTTCATTTTCATTTTGTTCTTGTTGTTGGTTAGCTGATACAGTATCTTCCTCTGATTCAGTGGTCGTAATAACATTTTCAGTTGTTTCGGATTGTTGCAATGTATCTTCTGTGAATTTTTGTCCTGTTGATGATGACGTTGTTTGTTGTTCTCCTTCACTTGTTAGTATCGTAGTTATTTCATCAACATTTTCGGTAGTTTGTTCACTTTGCATTGACGACGTTTCAACTGATGGTGCTTGAGAATTTTGTGTTTCGATGGTTTCAGATATTTGTTGGAAAGGATCATTTTCAAAAAATATCGTTGTCACTCCACCGAATATCTTCGTTTCTGGTTCAATTGTAACGACTTGTTGTTGTAAAATTTCTTCTTTAGAAGATTTTTGTTGATTTTCTTGTTGTTTAAGTAACTTCTCTTTAGATGCTTCTGCTGACAACGACAATGATGCAACTATTTTTGCAATATCTTCGTCGGTCGGTTTTGTTAACATAATTTTAGGCATCATATAAGTGCTCTGTGGTGTTGGTTCATCACTGCTTTGAATGTAAGTCGTAGTACTACTGGATATTGATGGTTCTAATTCATTATCCGTTGACATAGGAAAACTGTCAAGATGCTTTTCATCATTTTTGATAAGCTCATCTTGTATAGTTGTTTGTTCATTGTTACTGTCATCTACAAATGGAGTTGTTTCGGGAGTACTTTGCAATTGTGATTCAGTTGTAGTTTCATCGACTTGTTTATTTCTATTAATCTGATAAGGTAATGTTAACAAATCTCTTGTTGTTGAATATGACACCGTGGTTGGTTCGATCAAATCCTGATTAATTGAAATCGGTAAATGTGAAACATATAGTTTCTTTTGACCTAAGGTAGCTTCACCTTTTATCGATGTTATTTGTCCTGGATATATGTTTGCTGACGATGTACTTGGTGAAAATACAATAATTGTATCGCCAACAGTTGTTGTAAAATCAGCAAAACCGTAATATGTGATTGTTGATAAACTTCGAAAATCTTCATCATTTTTTTGACCCCGAAATAAAAATTTCGGTGAACGATAATCAGTTTCATTTCTCATTCTAACCATACCACTAGACGGTTGATGTTCAATATTTGATGAATCCCATGAGTAACCACTTGGTGCAAACATATTTTTAACAGTAAAAGTCGGTAAATCATTAGCTGGTTTAACTTTTTCTGGTGAAATTTTTTGATTTTGACTAGTTGAACTACTCGATGAGGTACTTTGTGAAATACTGAATATTTCATTAACATTTTTTGATTTATCTGAACTTGAATATGTACCACTATTACCATTACTACCATTATCATTGCCGTCTTTATTGTCATTTTTACCAAATTCATAATTTTTATTCATATCCAACAGATCATTTTCATTATTTTTTGTATAACCTTTTGTTGAAAATACCAATAATGCACTATTCGCTAATAAATGATCATCAATTAATTGCCAATCTTGATCAGCAACTAAATCATTATGACTTTGTAATATTGTACGTTGTGGATTGAACGCTTTCACAGTTGATACAACACCATTACCAACAATTTTATTTGTCATTGTTAATGGTGTTATCGAAGATGAATCTTTATTATTATCGTATATAACACGTGATCCTTTTTTTAATAATTGCGCATATAAACGACCATTATCTAATGTTGTACCAAGCACTTGAGTTGCATATTCAGTTGTAACACCTTCTTGTATAAATGTTCTTGCTGTCGATTTTAATACACCAACAATCGGTTTAACATTCAAATATCTACCGTGTATTGCTGGTGATCGATTTGTACCATTATTATTTTCATTATTTACCAATAAAATTGTTGTTAAATCTACAATTTTAATGCAAATAATTATCATTTTTCAATTATTATATTGTCATGTTATTATATGTATTATTTTGTTGTATAGTGTTGTTTTTCGTTTTTTGTTCGTATTGTAATTTGTTTTTTGTTTGTGTTTTTATGTACATATTTTATAATACACATTCGTTGATTTTGTTGTTGTTATTGTTGTTGTTGTTGTTGTACATATTTATTTATTTTTTTTACAATAGAATTTTAATATAAATTTATAAACAGCATATACAGTAGATTCATTATTTATTTATTATTATATAATTTTACATTTGAATTATTTTCATTTTATTTTATTTTATTTACACCAGAAAGGATGAGAAGAATTTACATATATAAAAAGATAAAAGAAAAAGAAAAAGAAAAAAAAAACAAAAAATACTTTTTTTCTAATGTTTCATAAAAAAATTTTAATTTACAAGAAAATAAAAAATAAAGAAAATTTTGCATCATTTATATACTTAAATAATAATATAGGATATTCAAGACTATAAAATATAAAACTGGAATAATTTAATATTTACAAAATTAATAGAAAATAGAAATAAAGCTTGTGAGAATATTTTACAATCAATAATAATAATTTTGAATTATTGAAATTGAATATTTCTCTGATTTTTAAATTTAATTTTCAAACAATATAGATTTGATAGGATTTTATATTATATGATTGCATACATAAATGATCCTTTGAAAAGTTTTAATGCTAGAATAATGAAAAATGATTAAATGAATTTTTTTCTTTGTATATTAAAAGTCAAAATAATTTGTTTTAAATGTCATTATGATAATAATAATTTGTATTTTTTATGATCTTTGTGATTCACATTTATGTACATAGATGAGAATGTATATGATTCATATATTACATATATAATTTTTTAATTTATTGATTTTGTATGGATTTGTTCCTGTCACATGTTAGATATTTTCTTAATTATGTGTTACATTATGAGAACTATTACATACGATAGTACATACTTTATATGTGCACATATTGATAAATCCTGTTATTTCACATACATTATACTTATACATGTATGTACATATCGAAATATTGTATTATACACAAACCATATAATAAACAATATATGCGTAAATATAATTTCAATACAAAAAAGTAATTGTAAAATAATCAAATAAATTTTATTCATATGCATATGTAATATGTATAAAAAATATATTCTAATGTAATGTAATAGTAAAATGAAACTCTCTACATACACATTTATTTAAATTTATTTTGGTATATAATTTTTTTTTCTTTCTTTTTTTCTTAATTTTTAACGCAAAACCATGATTAATATACCTACTCGTACATATGGATGTCATGTGTGTATATATATATGTGTAGTATACATATTTTACATTTTATAATAATATATAAATGTACATATATGTATATATAAAATATATAAGTGCGTATAATGGCTACCTGTTTGTCCAGTAAACTGAATTTTTTATATACAGTTTAATAATATAATGTACCTTTGATATATTAAAATATCGCGTTCTACATACATATACAGTGTACCTACATAATATGTATATTATTAATTTAATGGTTTTAAATAAAAGATGAAATAAGAAATATGATAAATATATAATATTGAAAATTATAAAATGATAAAACTATAAAATAAATTTTATAAAAAAAAAATTAAATTTTAGCATATGTGTATGTACGAGTGAGTATTGTATCTGCATATTTATTATGAATAAAAATGATGTAAATATATCTACATATGTACATATACATATAAAATATTCCATTCATATATGATGAATTTTATATATTGCAAGCAAGCAAATAAACAGAAAAAATGATGAACAAAAATTAAAAAAATAAAATAAATAAAAAAAAAAAAAAGGAAAACATTGGAATGAAATCCGCAAACTTTATAATTTATACCATAACTACTTTATGTATTTAAAAAAGAAACAAACTAGTTTTAAGTACATATACATATATTGTTTCTTATAGGCTTATAGTTTTTGTTAATGCTTCTTATACATAATATGTACAACATACAGATGAATGACTTTTTCATTATGGTATTTCATATTTACATTGCACATTTTTTTATATGTCATACGATGATAGTATAGTAATAGTAACGATAATTTAAATACTTATGTATTTATATGTGCATATGATCCACTTGATAAACGATAAACATGGAATAAGAAAAATAAGATTGTTCTCTCTGTGTTTTCTTTGTTTTTTTTTGTTTTTTGTTTTTTTGTTTGTTTGTTTTTTTCTGTTTTTCGAATTCATTTTACACTTTATGAAACGATTAAAAAGAAACAGGAATTAAAAAATCTACTGCAATTTATAATATGAAATTTACACGACATGTACAGAATTATAAAAATTAAAATTGTTCAAGTACATATACATTTATTATAAGTACATATGTATATATATATCATACATATATGAATGAATCAAAAAATGTGTATACAATTATATTCATTTATGAACAGCAAATCAAATAAAAATATAAAGAAAAAATAAAAATTAATTTTAATATTTTCAAATTAAACAAAAACAAATTTTAGTTTCAAAATAACATTAAAAACAAAAATTTAACTTAAAAATCTTATCCTTCATAAATTTTCAATACAGATACAGATTATAGTATGAGGCGGCGAAAAAAAAATGATACAAATCAGAGAAATTTTCAATTCAATAATTTTCATGAATGTATAAAACTGTATAATAGATAAAATTGAATTAAATATTTTACAAAAAAAAAAAAAAAAAAAAAAAAATAATGATACTATGTATATTATAATTTTGTTTTTACATTTGAATAGAGAAATTCATAGTAAATTATAAGTTATAAGAAAACAAAAAGAAATTTAAAAAATTAAAAAAGAAAAATAAAATCAAAACAAAAATTCACAACTTACCTTCAGAGTTAGGCTTTAGAGCAGGTGTTGGTTCAACACTGTAAAATTCATCTGAAAAATGAAAAATTGAAAAAAATACGCAAGAAAATTAGAAAACAATTTCAATATTAAAATTTATATAAATATACGCGTAGATAATACTAATACACACATACATATAGATGATTTACGAATAATGTATATGAACATTGGATAAAAATCAAATCAAGCAATAAGCAATAATTACAAAAAAAATTTTATTTAATTATTTTTTTAAATTAACTGTTTTTTGTCGATTTGTTTTTTTTGTTTTTTTTTTTTGAATGCGATCCAACACTACACAAATTTCTTTTAACTAATCGACTATAACGTATTTATTCGGACACGGGAACAATGATACTTTTCTTTTTAATATTTTTCTTTAGTGTTTTTGTTTTTTTATTTTTTTTCTTGTTTTTGTCTACAGTCTCTACCAATAATTTGATCATTTTGTTTATCGCTTAATATCGATTATTCTTATAATTATTACATTAGAGTGAAAATTCCTACAAAATTTTTTTTCTTAAAAAAAGAAAAACAAAAAACAATTAAATATTTTTTCTATTTTATATAATGACGTAAATTAAATAAGAGATAAAAAGCTTCAAGTACATAAGGAAAACATATAACGTATAACAACATAACAGTCAAAAGGCCATTCTACATATATCTGGGTATGTGGTATGTAATTAGAAATTTAATTTTTTAAAAAAATATTGTACATTATTCGTATAAATTCGTATTCATATTCGTATTCATACATACATATTTTATTTTTTCATCGTATTATTATTTTTTTTATTTGATTTTATGTTTTGTTAGAGGAAAATCATTGACTTAATGAGTTATTAAATATTGAATTATGATTTTTAAGGTCGTGATTCTCTTTAAAAATATACAAAAAAAAAAAAAAAAAAATCGGAAAAAAGAAACAGATAATAGTAGACAAAATTCAATTTCATTTCATTGTAGGTGAGTTCATTCTTTATTTTTTATTTAAAGAAAGTTTTTTTTCTCCTTCTTTTATTTGAAATTTTATCTCTAGGTATGTAAGTATCATTAATAATTAGATATTGTAAAGTATTTTGTATCAAAGTTTGGGTACTATATATGTACGAGTATAATGTATATGTAATATTAATGTAGGAAAATTCATAAAAGGCTTACATTACAGACATATATACATACATCTGTATTCACATAAAAATTGAATGTATGTATGTACTCATGTTTGCATACTATATGGTTTAAGGCGCATATCATACGACTATATTTATGTACTTACATATCAACTTATTTATACGGACATTGTAACATATATTCGTATCTTGTATATACTCGTACATTTATAATGAGCAATATGTACTTGAGTTTAGTAAAAATTTTACTGATGATGATAATAATCAACTGCGTATAGCAACGTATACTGAACTGACTGATTGTTATTAAGAGGATAAATGACGTACACATGTGTATATATATTATTATGTACATTATATCTATGTATTATTAAAATTATTATCATTAATCCATCGTTTAGTCCTATATGTTATATCCGTATTTGCTGTTTATATGTATACATATTCATTCATATAACAATAATACATATGGATGTATACACATATGAAGGTGTGTAATGTATACATATAGTATGCACTCGTTTTTTTTTTTTATTACTACCCATTTTTCTATTACCATTACCACCCATTACCGTCATCATTAACATCATATCATCATCAACGTTATGTATGCACAGCACATAAATATGGATGTGTGTGTATGTAATTTACATTTGTTTGAGAGTTATGTTCACTTTTTTTGTTTTATTTTGGGTTTAATAAAAGGCTAAATCATTATATGACAACATGTGTGTATGTATGCAATGATTATAATGTAATGTATGTACCCAAGCAATATTATTATTTATAATTTTTATATGTTATAGGTATATATATATATATATATGTTATTATCCGGTTTTTTATTTTGTATGTTAATTCTAAAAATAATTGTAAAAAAAATAAATAAAAAGCAAGTAACCACCTTTTTTAAAATACATACATATATCTGTCTATATATATATATATATATACATATATATATATATATATACATCAATTTACTCGTATGTATATAATCGCTTTACAGTTTAAAATATGTATATGTATGTACATATGTAAATACCCAGAGATAACGTATACATATACTCGTATTCGTATGATATATGTATATTAATATATTTTCTGCATCAGTCACATCACATACATTCATATCTACACACATATATCCATTTATGTAAAGTACATATAGATTTTATTTTTTCAAATTTGGATGTTGTTTTGTTTGTTTGTTTGATTTTTTTACTTTTTTTTTTTTCAAAATATTTTTTAAGTTCCTAGCGTATTATATACTCGGCAAAATAACTTTAAAAAACTTTCACTGCGCATACTTTCCTTTTTGTATATTCGTTGTATACAAAATTAGATTGTATGTAAACATTATATAAATATAATATAAATATATACATTTATAAGTAACATAACAGTATACAAAAATAATACATATGTATGTATGTATGTATGTACAATATATATGTACATGTATGTGCAGGTGCACCTATACATCATCATATAGGTAACATTTTATTTTCTTCTTCCAGATAATAATGCACATAAATAAATAAATATATATATTGTACATTTTATAACATAAAATAAGAGAAGATAGATAAAGTTACTTGAACTCATCATGAATTTTAATACATACATCGTGAATAATAATAGATAAAAAAAAAAAATAAAAATAATAATAAAATAAAATAATAATCATCATATTCAAGCATATTCTTCTATTTCAAATTAATTCATGAAAAAGAAAACCATGTCAATAACAGCGAAATATACAAATTCACATAATACATATGCATATAATGCACATTTACATGAATACAAACACAAAACTATGTATACCAAAACTTGGTATAATATATTTTAACTACATTTTTTTAATAGATTTTTTCGTTGATTATTGCTGTACAATATTTTTAATTTGAATAAAGACACACGAATTCATATGTATACTGGTACTATGTATATATACCACCATAGCACCATAGGACCATTATATTAGTATATCATGAGTTCAAAAAGAGAATTCTGGTGTTTAATTTTTTTTTCCTTCGATCAATTTTATATTTTATTTTATTTTGTTTTTTCAAATCAATTGGTTTTTTTAAATCATATATTGAATCTTTAACAGTTAAGATATGTTCTTTTTTTTTTAATTTTTTTTCAAACTTCATATTCATTTTGTTTATTTATTCATTTTCAATAAATATTTTATATAAAAATATGTAATATGTACTTAAATGAATAATTGTTATTCTTCTTTCACAAATCGTATCCATATGTACATAAATATCATATCCACAATATCACTTTATCTATGATTATATTTTAAGTTATTATATTAATGTTTTTTTTTTTTTCAAAATTATTTATATTCAAAGTAAGGACAATGACCAATGAATTCGTGATACAGCATTTATAATTCAATTATATGCAAGTTTTTATAATAATTATTTGCTCCTGACCCCTCCTAAATATACATACATATATTCTCGTATGTAAATGAGAAAAATGAAATTTTTTCTTCAATTTTACATTCATTATGTATATGCACGTTCGTATAATTGTTGAACTTTGAATATATTTAATAGGGAAAATTATAACGGAAAGAAAATTTTAAAGAAGAAAAAATGTTTGTCTTTTTTTTTTAAAATAATTAAATAATTAAAAATAGAAAATATCCTGGAAGAAAATTGATTACTTTGTCATTTAATAATTTCCTCAGAATCAGTAACAGAGTTTCAAAATGAAAATTCATAAATGAGCACACATAATGTGTAAAATACTACTCGTATTAGCATAGCGTATATTATAGGTACTGTAATAGAGTCAATGACCTCCACTATTCTAGAGTACCTATGTTTAAATATATAATTACATAAATTTATTTATTTATGTAAAAGTTATAGAAAAATACAATATACAAACATCACATCAATAAAAATGTGCAAACGTTTTGTTTATTCATCCTTGATGTGGATTTTCTGTATGTTATACGGTTACACATTATACCTTACATCTGTTTACCTAGATATATTTTTTATTAAATACATTTTTTATAAAGTAGTTTGTAGAATTAAGAGCGATTGTATGCAATAATAATATGTAATTATATCCACATAATTTATATGAATGATTTGTTTTTTAGATAGATGAGCTGAGATGATTTAAATTCTTTCTCATAGATTCATTTAAATGAAAAAAAAAAAAATTAAAAATGCAACATATCTATGTATGATATTATCTATACATATTACGTAAAATTGTGTTAACTTTTAAATCAGACTTGAATAAATATTTTGTCAATTATTGTTAAAAAATCAAAAAAAAAAAAATGCTTTTATATATGTACATTTCCAATGACCAAATAATTTAAGTGCATGCATGCATACGAGTATATGTATATGTATTTATGTTAAATATGTTCCAGATTAACAGATGAATCATAAACAATGAATCATAATTAACACATAATCATGAGTCAAAATATATAGACACATACATGATATTTTGAAAAGAAATCATTGACAGATTGTATCCAAATTGTAATCGCATTTACATACTGATAAGTATATTTTATTTGTATGTGATAAGTATATTTATTTGTATGTGGACAAAGAAAGCTGAGCTAATGAAAGAAATGATACAACAATAAATTTATCTTACATATAGTATACAAAATAAGTACCTAAATAGGTACACATTTATATGAATTTTCAATAATTTATCTTGATTTTCTTTCTGTATTCAGTCGGCAATAAAAATTTTAAACAAAAACATAAGTATATCATATAACAGTATATGTATATGTATTTGTTCATAAATACTCTTACATGGAAACAGGAAATGAAAATGTACAAAAAGTAAACTTAATTACACAATTTTATAGAATATGATAAATTTGGATTAAATCACATCACACAATTCATATTATTTAACTATAAAAAAAATATATATATATACATACATATGTATATAAGTATGTAGAATATCTGCAAAAAATTTCGATTTGAAATTATTAATAATTTCTCAATCAGGAGACAATGATTCAACTTTAGTTTAATTTTTTAAAAAACTAATATAATAATAAAAATAATAGAGTTTATACAATAAAGTATATTGTCATTCATATTGGAGTAACTTATGTCATGCAATTTAAATTTAATTTTTGTTAGACGAATTTAAAAATTTCCTAAAACATAAACTGTATAGTAAAATGTACTAAATATGTACATATCTACCTACACAATACATACACAGAGAGAATAATTATTGAACTATATAAAATACCAATAGTATTTTGTATTTTTAATTTAAATATTTGTTATTTTTCATGTAAAAATTTTGAAATATGATTATTACATATATGAACGGTGTGTGCTCGTATGAGAGTATGATCGAAAGCATTATAATGATTGTACATACATACATATATATGTATGTATCAAGTATGTTCATGTTTTATGTATCCGCGTATATATACATATATAATCGAATATATAATATATATACTTACATTTTATTATCGCATATTGTATAAATATGTAAAATTATCTAGCGATTAATTACTTCAATTTGTTAATTATTTTTAAAAACAAATTAAAAATTTGATAATAACTTCTTATATATCATGTTATTATTATTACTACAGAAACAGGAAAAAAAAAATAGAAAAAAAAAATTAAATAAATTTAATATCTATATTTACATATTTTTGTTGTTATTTCAATTTGTTGTTTGTAATACCATGAAGCGTTAACAGACCATCATCATCATTAACAAAAACATAAAAAAAATTCGACGTCATTTATTTATTTTGCAACATATACTCGTAGTATATTAAACACATGATACCCATTTACATATTTCAAAGGTAAGAAAATGCAAAAGAAGTTGTTATAGACATACTGATATTTATATAAAAATATAAAAATAATAAAAAAATATATTATTGGAAAGTAACATAAATACAATGTGATACACATATACATATACATACAATCAATTCACACATAAAATATACACATATATTGCTCCTATATTTCATTATAGATTACAGCATAATGTGTATGTACTTATTTGTATATTTTTGAAAAAAAAAAAAATAATAATAAGAAAATATGTAGGTATATACTTGATAACATGTACCATAATATTTTCACACAAACTCGTAATATGTATGTACATAAATTTATCGTAAAATATGTATCTATGTATGTATCTATGTATGTAAAATGTTACAATAATCTACACATAAATGTATACACATAAATACAAGTATGTATATATGTGCATAAATGTTGTATAAATGATATGTGCTGCTGCAAAATTATAATGTAGCCCAAATGATCCAAATGATCTCGTTGCATGCTGCGGGATTCATGTTTGTACATTACATATTCATACATATTTTATATCCGTTTTTTCTTCTTTGTTGTTACACTGTACATACATACATATAACGTAATATAGATATAATTTATGTATGTACTTGCGTATAATGTTTTTGTAAAATATACTACAAGAATCATTAGAGAAATAAGAAAAATAAAAGAAGAAATTTGTGGGTTTTTATATATTTTTTTTTTTTATTATTATTAAAATAGTACGAAATCTAATATCTTGTGTAATTGTATATATTCGAACATTTATATGTATGCATAAATGTGTGTTTTTGTGTATGAGTTATACCTTTGGCTATATGTATATATACATTTGATATATTTATATAGGAGCGCCACACCTGTTTAGTGGCATTCCTTAGACTTTGAGAATACAATTCAGTCAGTGTTCAGTTCAGTTCAGTTTAGTTTAAATTCATTTTATTTCTTTATATAAAAAATATAAGTAGTAATATATGTATTGATATATAAATGTATGTATATATGTGTAATGTATATTTTACTTATTTTATTTACTCTTTTTTTTGTATCTGTTTTAATTGAAGTTATGTGTTATGTCAGGTTATTAGAGTACATTCGCATTCTGTCTTCACTTTAACGGATGTTGTTATTATATTTTTTTTTATTTTTTGTAATGCTACTGTTACTTATTTGAGTTTTTCTTATATTTTCTTTTCTTTTTCTAGTTGGTATGTATTACACACAGATTCGACTTTCTTCGATAAAAAGCACAAAAATGTATAACAAGAAAAAAATTTTTTTTTTTTTTTATTTTCTAATTTTCTTTTTATTTTTCTTAGTTTAATATATTTTGTTTTTATTTTATATTGTATGTATGTATATGTACAATATTATATTATGTATATATTATTCAATAATAATAATATAATAATTACAAATAATAATAATAAAAACAATACTACAATCACCTATATACTATAGATACTATTTCTGACACAACTACTAATACTACTACTACCAATACTACTAACTATACTAGTGTATGTATTTCTTTCAATACATTTATGTTATTACTATAAGAGAATATACATGTACATATATACACATAATTTTTATTACATTACATATACATACTTATATGTCTTTTCTTTTACATTAACAAATAATACTTAATTATATGATCATAATGAAAATATAATTAAAAAAATATTATTATATGTATGTATGTATGTTATGTATGAATATATGATATATTCATAGTATATACATATGTATATAATATTTTATTACATATTATAACTATACAAATGTACTTCATAATCAATAAATATTTTTATATTAATTTTTTTGAGAATATCTTTTATTCAATAATGAAAAACAGATGAAAAATAAAAACAAAATTGTAAAAATAAAAAAAAAAGGAAATGAAAATTTGTAAAGAGTCATAATATGTTATATGAATTTATTTATATGTATATGTATAGAAATATGTATGTGTATCGATGTACACTATGTACATAGTTGACATTTAGAGCATTGGAATCATGATTTTTATTCATTTCTTTTTTATTTCATATACCATACCAGATATGTAAGTAACATACATATATATCTATATGTAATATATATTTTTTTCTCAATTATTACACCTTAACTATAGTGTGTGTATGTAATTAATAATATAACGTATAATACTAATGTACATATATAAAATCCGTATACATATTCGTACATAATATTTACTCGTATATTTACTCGTATATTTATTTGTATGTATTTTACTGTAAATTTAAAATTTTTTTTTGCAACGTAATTGTATTATAGATTAAAAACGAGAGATTTTTTTTTTCTCTCTTATAAATTAAAATCATAATTCAATTGAATTCTTTACATTTGATTCATCTTATATCTTATGAAATATGTACATATGTACATACACGACATAGGTAAAAGAAAACATAATGTACATAATAACAATAAAGATAAATAAAACAAACATAATAATAATGATTAAAAAACATGTAAATTGTGCAATACTTGTACATATGTACATACATGCATGCATATGTACATATGTAGCAGGTATATGAACTCGTTATCATGTATTAATAAAATCTACACAAAGATAGTACATATACTCTAATATTAAATAATGAAAATTCATTCAATTGTTTATATAATGTATATTTTAAGCTTTTCCTTTAATTTCAATTTTATTATTGATTGTGATGTTTTTTTTTTTTGCAATTTTTCATTAGTATGTACGATGATATGATGAGTGAAATAAGGAACTAAGTATCTAATATACACTCGTAGTAAAATGCTTAATGTCTCGTATATGAAATTTAATTTAATTATTTCATTCTTTTTATTACAAGTAATAATTAATTTACTAAAATTCATTTTGAAATTATAAAATTATACTTTAAATCTATATACGTACATATACTCAATATTAAATTTGTAATAATAAAATTAATTTTTTTTTTTTGTAAATGTATACGTAGGTATATACTCGTAAGTATTTAGTTTATATTTTCTAAAATTATATAATTAAAATGTAATTTTCTCTAATTTTATTTTTGTATAAAATTATCAAGAACTTTATTTGGAAATTTTTTGATATGAAAATATTCAATGAATACGTATATGCTATAGATTTGATTGAAACACAAATTAGGTGAAGGGTGAATTTTTCAATTACTTACGTATATATAAAAAAAAAATAACAAAATATATTCGAAGACTGAAAACTCATCATTATACCGTATGAACGTAAAAAAAGAATACATCATTAAGTATTTTTTTTCCTTGTATGTACACATATATGCAATAAATGTGTGAGTGAGTATATGATCATAAATGATTATTCTTTCTTGATCGATTATCGAAAAATAAAAATAAAAAAAAAATTAAAATGAAAAAATTCAAAATTTGTTCACATAAATCATTCATATAAACAGTATTCCTACATGTATTAATATATTCGGCTGGAGTTCCGAAAAGGTGTTCCCTCTGATCCTCTTGAAATTTTGACCACAGATAGCCCTTGTGACGCAAAGCACAGAACTCTAATATTTTTTGTCGGAAAGCCCTCTATCGGTCACAATTCGCATTTAAAATTTTTTGTCAAAATTCTTATTTTAGCAATATCTCTATAACGGTACATGATACAGGTATGTTTTACAGCTCAGAAGATGCGACTTAAGATGCTCTATATTCTGAAAAAAAGAAATTTTCAAAAACTCCTAGTAGAAGGATAATAAAGGACATTTTGTGATTTTTGGCTATTTTCACGTTTTTGACAATTTCTCAGAAAGGAGTAAGGATAATCGGTTCAAATTTTTTGCAAATAAAAAAGGACATCATGAGCAAGATTTTTCATTCATTACTTTGATCCTAATGAAAAAGGAAAATGTCCTACAGAGAAATAATTTTATTAATGCTGAATTTTGCAATTTTATGTTCGTGTGCATGTGTATGTATGTGAGTATGTGTATTTATAGAAGTCAAATACATGATATTTTTTGTATGTGCGTATATATGCGTGTGTATGTGCATTTGTAGAAGGTAAATCTAACAGTGTGTACATTAAGTATTTTCTATACAGGCATACATATACACTACACGTATATGGGCAAATATGATAGAGTACGCTTGCTGGTTTGTGTGTGTATGTATTTGTAGAAGGCAAATCTGTTAGTGTGTGTATGTAAGTGTATGTGTATGTGTGCATTTGTTGAAGGCAAATCTGATAGTGTATGTATGTAAGTGCATGTTTGCGTGTGCATTTGTAGAAGGAAAATCTGATAGTGTGTGTGTGCATTTGTAGAAGGAAAATCTGATAGTGTGTGTATGTAAGTGCATGTGTGTTTATTACTATTATTATTAGATATAATTTTATATTATATTACATTTATTTCTCTTGACTGGAATAATACTCTACAAACAATCTGAAAATACCAAACGCGCGCGCGTTTGTGTTGAGTGTGCGTGCGTGCCTGTGTATATGCGTGCGCGTATGTGCATTTGTAAAAGGTAAATATGATAATTTGTGCATTAAGCATTTTCTATCAGATTTTCCTTCTACAAATACACACACACACATGCACTTACATACACACACTATCAGATTTTCCTTCTACAAATGCACACGCACACATACACTTACATACACACACTACCAGATTTTCCTTCTACAAATGCACACGCACACATACACTTACATACACACACTTACAGATTTGCCTTCTACAAATGCATACACACACAAACCCGCAAGCGTACTCTATCATATTTGCCCATATACGTGTAGTGTATATGTATGCCTGTATAGAAAATACTTAATGTACACACTGTTAGATTTACCTTCTACAAATGCACATACACACGCATATATACGCACATACAAAAAATATCATGTATTTGACTTCTATAAATACACATACTCACATACATACACATGCACACGAACATAAAATTGCAAAATTCAGCATTAATAAAATTATTTCTCTGTAGGACATTTTCCTTTTTCATTAGGATCAAAGTAATGAATGAAAAATCTTGCTCATGATGTCCTTTTTTATTTGCAAAAAATTTGAACCGATTATCCTTACTCCTTTCTGAGAAATTGTCAAAAACGTGAAAATAGCCAAAAATCACAAAATGTCCTTTATTATCCTTCTACTAGGAGTTTTTGAAAATTTCTTTTTTTCAGAATATAGAGCATCTTAAGTCGCATCTTCTGAGCTGTAAAACATACCTGTATCATGTACCGTTATAGAGATATTGCTAAAATAAGAATTTTGACAAAAAATTTTAAATGCGAATTGTGACCGATAGAGGGCTTTCCGACAAAAAATATTCCGTGACTTTTCTGATATTGTCGAGTAGAATCTGTGGTCAAAATTTCAAGAGGATCAGAGGGAACACCTTTTCGGAACTCCAGCCATATATTCGTATATAATGTGCATATATGTAGTAGGTATGTATGGGGAACGTATGAATTTATTAAAGTTTTTTTTTTTTTTTTATTAATTTTAATTTATATGAATCAGCTATAATTATGGGCATATCATCTATCATATTTTCAAGAACGAAAATAAATTTTCTTCATAATTCATGTCATGTCATATAATATACCTCTGTATATGTGTTTCTGTAATTTTTATATTAAATAAATTGAATGTACAATACCTATATTATATACATACATATATACTATACAATATTTTTAATATGTACTTAAGTATGTACATATATAAAATTTTTTTTTAAAATAAAATATCTATGATTTAACAAAATAAAAATAAAATAATACTTTTCATTATTATTATTTTATTAGTATTATTTTTACATATTATACAGAATAATTTTCTTTAGGAAATTATAAATCAATACAATACATACATATATATGTATTTACTTGTATATGTATGTGTATACATAACATACGAGTACAATAAACACGTCAATTAAATTAAAAAAATACACTTATTATGATGAATAAAATACTGATAAATACGTTTTTTTATAAGGGCAAGGTAACCAAACAAGAGGATGTTTTGCATTTTATTGATGAATGCGTATTATTGTCAATAATACACCATACCATATACATACATTATATTTATGAAAATGTCTTTCAATAAAAGTTCATTGAAAGAAAAAAAATGAGAAATGTATAATAATTAGTTTATAAGAAACAAAAAAAAAAAAATTATGAATAAATATAAATAAAAAATTAAAAAAAAAAAAAAATAAAAATTATAAGTAAAAAAAATTCCAATAAAAGAAAAATATTAAAACAAAACAATATAATGATTACATTTAATGAATATTTTTAGTATTTGTTGTTGTTGTTGTCGTTGATTTAAATAAAAAACAACAACAAAATGATCAAAGTAAAATGAAATCTTTTGTACACATATACAAAAATGAAGAAGTGCACTCAAGAAGAATACAAATTAAGTATGTAGGTACACAAGATGCAATTATTACGATAAAATATATACAAATATTTAAATACGATTTATATACATACATATATATGTATTAGTAAATGTGATGTGATATGATGATAATAAAAATGATAATTATATGAATGTTGTCTATTTAATGATAAACAAAAGTCCATTATAATGGATTTAATTTTCAATTGTATTTTATATTATTTGTTTAAAAATTATTTTTATTGCAGAATGATTGAAATGCATTTACATGAAACATGAATGTGTATTGAAGATTGAACCTTCAGAAAATATTAAATATGTACATACATATCTTTTTTTTTTGGTATATATTTTTAATTAAATTAAAAGAAAACTCAAGATATACAAACATCTATATGTATAGGTAGAGGTACATATATACAGGACAGTAGACAGTAGAAATTGAGTGTAATTTTGTTATTAATCGCATGCAAAATATGCGAACTATACATGTGCAAAACCTTAAAAAAAAACATTTGAAATAGCGTATTATGCATGTAATTAATATCGAAAATTTATATTTAATAATATCCATACTTAAAAAAATTCTATGAAAAAAATGAATTATTTAATTTATCGTGTACAATAGTATTTATTTATTATTTTTCTTTTATTTCATATTTTTCTTCCGATTCACATCATTACTAAAAACATAATAAAAATATATTTTTCTATGTTTTTTTTTTTTTTTTTTGATTCTCGATAATTCAATGATAATTTAAAATTTTTTTTTTCAACTTTTACATTTTGATAATAATTATTATGTGTATATTGGATTTAAAATCATTTAGATACATATGTATTACATATAATTTCTCCAAATACATTTTATTCTCTTTTTTTCTTTCATTATTTTCTAAACAATCAAAAAGATTAATAATAAGAAAAATTTAATCAATAATTTATAATGTACCTACTCAATTACTTTACACATTTTTTATTCTTATATATATATATTATATATACAGTGTCCAATATGTATATGTCTTGTATGTATTGCTTAATATAATAGTATTAAAGTTTGTGAAAAATTATGTACATTATATCGTAAATTGCAATGAACAAAAAAGGAAAAAATGAGAAAAAAAAAACCAAAGGAAGAATTAAAAACAAAGCTATAAAAGAAAAACCAAAAAAAAAAGTAAATAAATAAATAAATTAAATTGAGACAAAAAGGAAAAAAATTAAAAAGAATATTTTATATGTATACATATACTCGTACAGATGCATACACATAATAAATAAATATAATACATGTGGATATATACGAACAAAACTCATAAGTTGACCTCATTTTAAGAAATTTATAAACGAATGTCCATAAAGCGAAACCTGTATTATATAAAATTGAGTTCTTTCTCCGGATACGAAATAAAAATAATTTTTTTTAAATATAATTTTTACATATCATATATATATAGATATACATATATATGTACATATACATTTACAAATGTATGCACAATTAGTAGGTTTTACATGTAGAAATATATGAATTGAAACAAAGATATTTATATGGATGCATAATGGTACTTTGTTCTTTTATTTTTTTTTTTTTTTTTTGTTTTTTGTGTTAACTTTTTCATCGGTAAATATAAAAATTACACATTATTTGTTTGAATATATGTATATATTTGTATGTTTGTGTATATATATATCCTCTATATACATACATATATATAAGAAAAACTAAATTTATTAAAATTGTAATTGATTATGTTACAGTATGTATAATAGATGTACAAATATGAACATATATGAATGTATGTATGTATATACTTAGTACATATAAAATGAAAATTTTTTATATTGGTAATTTATATAGTACATAATTATAATATAATACCAATATAAATAATTATGTACATACAAACCATAACAAAAGTATATAAATATTCTAGATAATAACATATTATATTATACTATATGATAGTCACTCACCATTAGTAGTTTATTTTATATAATTTTCGTCTTTTTGTAACTTTTAAATTAGAAACAAAAAGGAAAGCCAAAAAACAAGAAACCAAACAAAGTTTTTTTTTTTACGATGATGATGATGATCATGATGATGATCATTATTATTATTATTATCAATGTAATATTGGTGTAACAGTTTTTGGTATGTTACGTATGTACACATATGTAATCAATAATAAAATACATATAAGTACATATGTATATAACTGTTGTCCGCATATATGTTTGTTATAAATTTTATACATATATGCACATATACTCGTATGTATTTATATTTCTGTTATTCGATGTTGCAAAAAACTAAAAACCAGCAATGTAACATTTAGATTGTAATAGTATGAACATCCAGATCCAGTAATTATTTAGCTTTAACCTAATATATATAAATATATATTTATATTTATAATATGTACATAACTTTTGTATTATACATATACATTCACATATACACATCTATCTGTTTTATAATCATGTAGGTACATATTATAATAAGTACATGAATGTATATTATGTAATATACTCGTATCTATAATTAATAACAGAAGACAGGACAAGACAGGTTAACTATGTAAAACTAGTCTTTATATTTATTATTGTATGTATGTACATATATGTACATATGTATGTATATATATATACGCATATTTTTTTTTTCTATTATTTTTTTACTCTTTTTCAGTGCAAAAAAAAAAATTGATGTTTAGTTAATAAAATAAAAGTTATATCAGAGATATGTTAGATTCAGTTATAACTATTATAAATATCTACATAAATATATAGCACATAAATGTATGTGTAATTTTTGCTTGTAGAATATAGTACATATATATAATTATTATTTTTATTTCATTTTTCTTTTACATACATAGTACATATATGCTCATTACGAAATATCTAAAAATACAAAATATAAAATGAAATACAAAATACAAAAATCCAAAAAAAAAAAAAATAAAAATAAATTTGAGAGAAAAAAAAATAAAAGATTATCTCTATTATATGCACACATACAGAATTATTATTCAACGGTTTTTCATGAATGTGAAGATGATAATGATGATGAAGACGAATAAATGATTTCTTCTTATATACGTATGTATAGTATGTACTTCCTTTTAATGCTTTTATTATTGTTTGTATTTTATTTCTATTTATTTTTTCTTTTATTATTTAAAAGTATAAATATAAATTTTAAAAATACATCATACATAATGGTATGCGCAAATACTTATTGTCACAAAAAAATATTATTTGAAAAAAATAAAATTTTATTCAATTTTATGTACATACTCGTACATTAACAGAGGTAGTCAAGTACATATGTAGTTAAGTATTTATTTGCATAAATAAATATTTTTCGTTATTTATTTTTTTTTTTTTTATATATTTTTTTCTAAACATTAGGTACATTATATACATATCATAAAAATTATTGTTGTACGTTTATACGAGTATACGCGAGAACTTTACTTTCATCTTTTACTTTGATGAATATTTATATAAATTTAATAAATTAAATAAAATACATACACATATTTACATACTCGTATACATACATATAAGAAAATTTATATAAATGAAAAGAAAATATTGTTAATAAAATATAAGAAAACCAAAAAAAAAAAAATATTTATTTATTTATATTTTATTTGGTTTTCGGTTTTTTTCTAATTTTCTTCATATATTAATATACATTCGCCATAATATATCTATGTTTATGCGATTAAATAGTAAATAAATGCATTAGTATAAAGTGTGTGCTACATACATACATTATATAAATATTTATAATACTTATCTACATAACTATGCATATTTTTTGCAAAAAAAAATGAAAAATTATAAAAAATACATATTTACATACAAACTTCTTTTCTTTTAAGGTGCGCATTTAACAACCATTTCTCTTTTATGAAATAAATGAAATTAATTTTTTTTTTTGCTTTTCCTTTGAAAAAAAAAAAAAATTTTCGAAATAATATGTATATAGGTATATATATGAACGCACATATGGATTAGATATGTACATAGATATATGCGTACTGTACTACTTAATATTTTTCGTATACTTTCGTATATTATTTTTCTAATCGAATATTTTCATTTCGAACGCATAATTATTATATGTACATCATACTCGTTTATTATAATATGCATTTATGTACATTCATTTATAAAAATAATACTAAATATATGTGAGTGGAGTTTATATATAAAAAGTACATATGTACATACATAAATGTTGTATATGTGTACGCATATTTTTACCTCAATAATTATATTTATGTAAAACCTAAAACGTTTATTTAATGTTAATTTGTATATAAAATCATTTCGATTTTGTCTTCAGGCATAATATGTTCACATTATTTTCTCCATGTATATATGTACATGTGAGTATAAATACGAGTATAGGTAACTGCATGTACACATGTACATACATATATAATTATATAAATGAATAATTTGATTTTAATTCATAATTTTTAATACCATTAATTATAATTTCTTAATTTTTTTTTTCTTTTTGTTTTTACATACATTATATTTTTTTGTTCATACTATGTAATGTCTTATATATCATATTTTCAAGGTTTATATAATCAGTTATAATAATTTCATTCTATATATACTTTATTAATTAAATTGAATGCATCTACTTACATGTATACGAGTACATCTACATATTAAACATATGTCTATAAGTTAATTAAAAGTAAATATGTACTTATTAAATTTTTTTAAATAGAAATAAATACAAGAATGCATTCATATATGTACATATATTTGTATTTGTTATTCTTAAATTTATACCTGCATATATGTATTTAAGTATGTTTATACGAGTACATAATGTATAGATAGCAAACAGAAATCAAAAGCTCAGAAAATTTTAAAAAATGATTGCTTAAAAAAATTTTTTTTTTTTATTTATAAGACATCTCCATAAGAGTAAAAGACTAATTGATCCGTTTTGAAGGAATCACGTCGACATTACATTGTACATACATACCTCTAATATCTTATATACACACAATACACAAATTTACGAAGATGTATGTTACATAAATACATATGTAATCAAAAATATACAATTGCAAGAACGATATAAATATATATACATATAGTTAAGTTATAAAATATATCTCAACATTCATACATGTATACAATTTTAGTGTTATTAAAATGCATCGAAAAATCGAAAAATACAACAAAACAACAACAACAACAAAAGCAACAATATTTTTTTCTAAATGAATTTGAACAGGTTTTCATTTTAGCATTATAATGTATATTCGCGTACAAATACACACTGTTTTAACCTAAATGCAAAGTTATTTATACAATTTACATTGTCCTTCATAAATTTTGAGTACATAGTATATATATTATGTACTGTATGTACATATATGTATATATTGATGTATGTATATATTCATTTATTGTTTCTTTATATACATATATGTATGTAGCTATATATATATGCATACCTATTATAAATGGATGTATATTTTAAAAGAATTTTCATTGAATATTTAGAAAATATAAATAAATTAATAATTTTTTTTTTCAATTTATACAATTATGTATATTTAATCATATATAGTAATATGTACATATGTACATACATACATACATACGAGTATTTGTGTATACATGCATATTACATTATGAATATATAGAATACATTATATTTTACCATTCCATTATTATAAATTTTAATTATAATTTTGAATCGTTCTTTTTTCAAGAATAAAAGAATTAATAGAAAAACATATATGTACATATAGTATATACGTATATAATGTATCATATGTAAATAAAATAAATTAAAATATATAATGCATTGTTTTAAATTGAGTAGGCAGGTGTATGCCTTCTAATCTCGATAATTACACGAGTATACGTAATATAGGTATAGCGTGATATAGATATATAGCTAATAAAATGCATTAAAAAGAACAAATTAATTCTTTTATTAAAATATACACTTTGATTAATAATTACAGAAAAAAAAAATTAAAATAAAATAAAAAAAAAAATAAAATCAAAGAAGAAAAACAGAAAGAATAAAATAAAAATTTAAAATTCTATAATACTATACAAATACAATGTAAACATGCACACACACACACACATACACCAGTATTTAATATTATATTTATATATCTTCATATAGACGATGAAATGCCATAAAGCGTGAAAAATATGAAAATTATATGAAATTACGATTAGTATGTGATTTGAAAACGGTACATATTTCTAATACATTATGCACGAAAGAATATTTTCAAAAAATATAAATAAATGAATAAATAATAATAATTTGATTGTTTTGAAACACCTGTACAGTAAAAAGAAAAATTCTATAAATGTATTTATGTAGATTTCATACAAATATATTAATAAATCACAAATAGATTGATATGATATTTTTTTTTCAATCTATACTATGAAAATTTTGATATTTACCTGAACTGATACAATACTCAGTGTTACCAATCAGAAAAGAAACAAAATATTCTAATATAGGGCTATGGAATATTTTCACATCATCATCATTATGTAAGAATAATTGATTTTTAAATAAAATTAATAAATATAATATAAGCATATATACTTCAAAAGCAAAGCAAATAATCAGAAATTGAATATAAATTTTAAATATAAATTTTTTTTCTAAGAAGTAATTACGAGTATGTCGATAGTGTGGAGTTGAATTTGATACGAACAAATATATATGTATAATTTTAATATTTTTATAATTATATTTCAAATTAATTAGTCAACTTTGGAAGAATTTCTAAAGTATCACTACAAAGAAATTTTGCTAAACTGCCACATAGAAACTTCCTCAATATTTTTTTGTGAAAATTCATAAATTTCTAACGGTAACGCTATGTTCTGTTAGTATGTATATATGTACTCGCGTATTCTTTTTTAGAGTAACACTATATAAACTGTATAAGTAGGTCTAAAAAAGTTTATGATATAATCATATATAAATGGCGTTAATTTTTTTTCCAATTTTTTCATATTTTTTCTGTCTATACTTTACTTTCATAAGAACTCACCTGTTAATACTTACGAGTATAACATATGTATGCATATTTGTATGTATGCATGTAAAAATTTTTCTGATTCTGAGTTAAATTCATAAAAATCTAGTTTTCGTTTAATCATAATTTTGTTTTTTTTCTTCTTCTTCTTCTCATCTATTTTTTTAAAAATTTATTATTATATCAAATCATTTTTGAAACGGTACTGTATCGTCGTTCGTTAGGTCATCAGTATCTTCATCATCATCTTTATCATCATCATCATAATTATCACTCTCAGTAGACTATATAATATATTCTTTAATCATGACCATTCACATAAGTATAATATTGTGTACATTATGTGTATGTGTGTATAATAATAGATATATCATATTAAAACTTACATAATAAATAAATTATAAATTTTATGCTCGTGTTTCGAATTTTTATATTATTTTTCAGTTAAGTATTTCTGTTATTTTTGCTTTCACAATTTTTCATATTTTATTTTATTTCAGTTATTTTATATACATATAATATAGTAGTAGATATTTTCTTGTAAATATAAATTCTTGAGGATATTGTCATCATTAAAATATTCTTAAGTGTGGATTTGAATATACATATGTATATGTACATACTCGTAATAATGTATAATATAATACATAAAATTAATATACACAGATTATGTAGATGAGATGAGATAAATTAGATAGGTATTGAAAAAAATTTATTTTTTTTTTACTTTCAAATTTGAAAATAGAAAATAAAAAAATTCAATCGAAAAAAATGAATTATGATAATGATATGATAGTCATGTGTGCGTAATTATATACTTGTGAAAACATGTAATATGGATATATGTAAATATATACCACATTACATTCATTCATGTGTTTGTATGTACAATGTAAGTATATACACAGTTTAATTGTGTATATTTAAAACAATCAGCATTATACTATATGTATGTATTTTGTAAATATGAAAATTTAATAATTGTAGGTAGGTACATAGTACGTGTAAGATGCATGTGAAATTTCAATTTTGATTTTTTTTTTCATACAATTTCAGATGAATTTTTAACAGAACTAAATTTTATAGAGTGATTACATTTTACAATATTAAGTATTTATGTACATACTTGATTTCAATAATAAATGCAATTAAAAGTTTTCAATTAATTAAAATGTAATTTTTTTTTTTTTGTGTATTATGCGTATTATTGTAAAACTAAACCATTTTCGAATAATTTTGATTTTTATAATTTTCAAAATGAAAATAAAATTTGTATACAAATGTGTATTCTGTATAGTATCTAGTAGTATAGTATAGTATGTTTATTCTGTTTGATATTTTTTTATTTTTCCAATTTTTTTTTTTTTTTTTTTGCAAAGTTATATAAATTTATCTTCATAAATGCATATTGAATATTTGGATTTTTTTTTTTTTTTTTGAAAATGAAATCGCAGACATTTTCATTGTGCACATATGTATGTGTGTATGTATGTATATTTGATTTATAAATTCCTATTATCGAAAGTTATTATTACAAATATATATGTATGAATATTTTTTAATTTATACATATGTACATGTTTGTGTATAGTATATGTTGTTATAATTAACGTATGTACATACTATATATATGTTGTTGGTTGTTGTTGTTTATTATAAATTCAAGGAAAACAGCTCTTTTGTGACAATCTTCAGATTGCATGGTAACATTTTATTTATTTATTTATTTTTAATATACATAAATGTAAATATACTTTCATATAATACCATTTTTATAAATATACATACACATACATACATGTACATATGTATGTATATTCAGACTACACATTAAAAATACAATGAAATATTTATACAAATATCTATATATCATAATCTATACAATCGTGTATACATTTCATTTAATATACATAGATACTATAATATGGCAAAATATAAGTACATACATAAATTATTATTTTATATACATACATACTTGCATGTAAATGTACACGAATGTATGTATATATATATATGTGTATATAATTTATGTATCAATATACTATATATACTATGTATTAAAATAACTATAATATGTACAAATATATTTATTATTTTAAAAATAATCTAATTCAATTCAAATACAATATTATGTATGTATGTAGGTACAAATATTTTATGTTATATTAGATGAAAATTATTTTATCTCATTGGTATTCATCCATATACATATACATATGTACATACATACATTCATGTATATTGGAACATAGACGTACAACATTTATATTTTTATTTTTATTTATTTTTTTTTAAATAACTTTAATAAAAGTTGTTTAGATTATACTGCCACTATTTTTAGTTGATTTGATATTACCTGCCATTATTATATGTAGTATATTTTATGTATGTACATTTATATAAAATACATATTTGTTATTTTCAAATTATGTACATACGTTATAATAATAATAATATTACAATAATTTTTGTTGATTTTTATTTCTAATCTTCTTATAATAAAATACACCATGATTATAATGATGATGATGACGATGAAAAATCACAAATATGTAACAACATTCAATACACATATGTAAGTATTTTCATTATACCGCAACAAGAAAAAATTATTATTTTTCAAAATAAATACATAATGTATGTATGTAAATATAATGGTCTAAATTTGATACCTCTATTTTATTATTATTTTTGTTGTATCATATTTTAATAATGTTTAAATTTGATTCCGATATATGTATAACTAAGTATAATACTTAATAATTTTCATTTCTTTTTTGTTTGTTTTTTTTTTTTTTTTTCAAATCAAAATCATCATTAAAATCGATGTCAACATTTTTGTTGTTGATTTTGTCATCATGCATAATCTCGTCATAATCATCATTTTTTATTTCAAAATAAAAAAGATAATTTAAAAAAAAAAATTAACTAATAAATATAAATCATAAAAATTAGTATATGTTATTTTATTCATTTTTATTTTTATTTTCTATTTTTTATTAATGTTTCATGTTTTTCATATTCTTTCATCATCCTCTATATACTATATCTATACAACTATAAGTGAGTACTAATATAAATTTTATATTTTGTTACAATTAAACTTTTACTAGTATAGTATAGTATAATTTATATACGATAAAAATGTTGCTTGCAACATCAGAAAAAAAGAAATTGATAAAATTGCATAAGAGAAAAAATATTTCATTTTTATTTGAATTTTTTCGCTGTGTATTTGTAACACCAGTTTTATACATAAATATTTACATATCAATATATAACATGTTTGTATGTATATTTTTTATGTAGATTGGATTTTTTTTTTAAATAAATATTTAAACGAATAAAAATTGATAAGATTTTGTAAGAATATAACAACACCAACACATTATAATATCCTTTTCGAATTATGTCATTATACGCCAGTATTATGTAATTAATTATATTTTTTCTTATACTCGCGTATATTGATATTCATTTTAAATTGTATAAAAAATGAAATAACAAATTCAGATGAATATCGAAAAAAAAAACATACAATTTACATATTTTTATGACAGTATAACGATTTGAAATTAAAAAGATATAAAATTTCAACGAACATTTGAAAATTTTTGCATATTATCCTATCCTCACCTCATATTAAAACACTATGTTCATGAATATAGTCGAAATATTTTGTATGTATGTATATTATATATTTTTTGCGTGTATATTTTGTAAATTTTTTTTTTTAAATTAATTTGTGCTCTTCTATGAATATTTCTTGTTTCTGATTCTCCATATTATTATATTCCACCATTATTTATACATTGTGATATGTTGACTATTAAAAAAAAAAACATAAAAAATTCAATAATAACTTTTTTATATTATAAATTTGAAAAAAAAAAAAAAATAATCTAGAAAAAATAAAAACCAAAAATTTATTGTTTTCCGGAATGTTTTTTTAGATTTCGAATTTTTAAAAATTTTTTTTAAATTAATTTAACTACAAAATTGAAAAATATCTAACATGGCGCATATCCTTATTATAAGGTTTTTTTTTTTTTTTTTTTAAATTGATATATAAAATTTTATAAATACTCGTAACAAAAATAAACTGAATAACAAAATTATTTAAATGTCCACATATACACATTCACACATACTTGTACAATAATAGTTTTGTATATTTTAATTAAGTATATGTATATGTATGGATTTATATATCGAAATAATAAAATAAATGTATCTAAATAAATATTAATATAAATATGTATTATATTATACATGTGGCAATATACAGTAATATAAGAGTATTATGTATGCAAATATCTAAAAATATTTTATGGTGGCTGAAATTTGGTAAAAAAAAAAACAAATTTATTTGAAATATTTGAAAGAAGATATAACAGAAAAAAAAAATACATCACTATATAGATATGTGTATGTACGTGTTTGTGGTTTTTATTAATTTTTTGTCAGCTTTTTTTTTTTTTTAATTTAATTAAAAAAAATTAATAATACATATATGTACATATGTTTTAGTTTTGATTATGTAAGACACATATACATAAACATGTTATATCGAGTTGGAATGTATGTATAAAATGCTGGTATATATGTATATGTGTACGAGTATATAATACGAGTACGTATATTTAGGAAATTTTCATTTATAAAATCTATATAATACATATTCAAATATATACATATATGTATATGTATGTATATATTATATTTGTGTAGCTACTATTACACATTGATGTAGAAATATATGTGTATATTATATGTTATTTATATTGTATGAAACAAGTTTTTCTCGATTTAATTAATATTTTTATTTTTTTCATTTTTTCACTTTTTTCTGAGAATAATTTTTCAAAATTTTTTTTTTCTTATGACTTTTTATATTTTTTTGAAACTTTTATTTTCATTAATGCATATTATTATATACGAAAAGTTTGATATACATTTATACACCTCTTATGTATATACTTATTTAATTTTTATAAATGTTTTTGTATCAACATTATTTTAATCCGATATAGGCATTTTATTCAAAAAAAAAAAAAAAAAATTTTATTTTTTTTTTTGTTTGTTTGTTAGAAAATGAAAAATTATATGATTTTTTTTTAATAGTTATCATTTAAATATTTGTATATATGTATATGAATTATGTATCGCATTATACTTATGTAAACAGTAGATAACACTTTTAAATTTAATATATGTACATATATTTTGATGTTTTCATTTTCATTTTTTTGTATAATTTTTTTTTTTTTTTCATTTCAAATATTTCGTTCAAATTGTTTTAATAAATTTCTAAAGATATATGTATAAGGTTAATAATTCCAAGGTCACATCAAAAATTTATCTGAAATTAATGAAAAACTATCACTGCTACTATGTTAAAAATATACATACATAAACATACATGTTATTTTAGATATACATATACATTAAATTATGGATATGTAAATATGAGTACATATATATGTATGAATATAATGCATATCATATGAGTATATATTACAGTTTATTTTTTTTTTGGAAATTTTTATCGATAGTATATAGTATATAAAATAGATTTGAAAAAAAAAACGAAACAAACAAGAATAAATGTTTTCTTATATAGCACTAAAAATGTATATTAGATGTATTATGCACATATGTATATGTGGAATGGATATACAGACTATACTTTGGTATGATATGATATCCAGACAACTTTTGAACTTTTTTTTTTTTACATTATTGTGTGTTAATATTTTTTGGTAAATTAAAATTTCATTTTCATTTTTTCTAGTTTTTTTTTTTTTTTTTTTCATTATTATTTCATAATTTTTTTTCTTTTTAATTCAAAATAACAGGAAGGGAGGAATATATACGTATATGTGTGAATATTTATAGAGGAGAGCTCTAAAATTTTGAAATATAACTTTCGCTTAAAAATCTACATACAAATATTTTAATATATATACGGTAAAAATATGCATTTCATAATATACTGTACTGCTATATACGTTATTTAATATTATATGTATGTATGTACGTACATATATACTCGTATATGCATAAACTAAAAGAAAAAGTCATCTTGTATCATTTAATTTATATATAAATACATAATATTGTACATATATACACACGAGTTTATTGATTGGTAGGTATATACATATATATAAATGTATGTGTGAATGGTTTTTTATTTTTCAATGATAAACAACTTACTTGAAACTACATATTACCAATATTACTTATGTGGGTATATAAAAATAAGGAAATTTACACCTTATCACCATCAGCGTTTATTAAATGTATTGATTTGTACACAGATATATATGTACATATATGTATATGTATATAAATACATACAAATATTGCATATATATTTACATATGTAGCATGTGTATGTGATAAAATGATTAAATCTATCTATGAAGCAGTCGTTGACATTTTAGTGTAGTTATAATATCAATATAATATATATATACATATTATATGTATATACTCGTATAGTAAATTGATCTGTAGGTATATTATATGTATATATATTTATTTATGTATGTACCTAAATGTACTATATATGTGAATTATTATTTTTTTTTTTTTTTATAAATAAATCAATGAGGATATATTATTTGTATACACACAACTGTATTTGCCTGTGTATAGAAAAATGAATATAAATTTTCAATTAATGAATATTATTATAGTATGTATATCTCTGTATAATCAATGTAATAAAAAATGTACAAAACAAAACAAAAAAAAAAAAAAAAACAATAAACAAATTAACAATTTCCTTTTCATTGATTACAATTTTAATTTTTTAATTTTTTTTTATTTATTTTTATTTTTATATTTTGGTTTGTTTTGTTTTGTTTTTTTTTCTTTCTTTTTTTCATTTTAAGTATTGTTTTGATGTTTTTACTTACTTATTATTTATTATGAATAATTTAATTTGTATCGGATATTAATTTTATAAATTGAAATGAAATCAAAAGTTTTGCTCTTCGATAGTTTAGTATAAATTCATGTATAAATCTATACACGTAGAGAAAATAAAAATTACATAGATATATTTTTCCTTCTTGTTTTTAAATTTTTCAATTCAATTTTATAATAATTTGATTTTGATATTTGTATCACCAGTTAAACGAGTTTCACTCCTTCTCTGTTTGTTTTCAAATAAAAATAAAAATAATCAAATCATAATATTTCATTTAGTTATTATCACATACCAAAACATATCGGAAACAAAAAGTATACAAACATACCATACTTATGTTTATATAGGATATACAAATATAGTATATAAAGTATATACTTATATATGCAATATATTTTTAAAGGAAATTATTTTTTATACATATTATATATAATATATATGTAGCCGTTGATGTTATTGTGAAAATATTGTTTGCACATTTTATTTTCATTTTGTTCAATTAAAATGCAGGTATGGATGGGGGTATATACATTACAGTCATGCTCATGATGGATATAAGTAATGAAAAGGATAAAAAATTAAATTTCCTGATAATTAAGTTATAGACATAATGTACATATACTCGTATATATATGTACACACATACATATATATACGCGTATACCTTGAAATATACCTGATATGAATAATTTTTTTAAAGGAAACCGGAAGTAAATTGAAAAATTCGTTATAATGAAAAGTTTTCATTTTCAAACACTCACACAGATATATGTACATATACGTACATATATGAACAAATATGTGTCAATAGATATGTACATATACATATACCTTCTAATTATGTGTATGGATTTTTTATGGTTTTGTCATTTTTTTTTTAGTTATTTTTCTCACTTAAAGCTGAATGGAAAATACCAAATACACATCAATACTAATGTGCATATATGTACTCGTACGTATACGTACAGGTATTTATACAAAAAAAAAAAAAAAAAAAATTACACGAAAAACTATAAAACAAAACAAAAAAAAAATCAATTTTCTTTACTAATTTGTCTATATTTTTTCTCTATTTCGCTCATTTTGTCAATCAACAGATTTAACGAGATAAAATTCCACTTAACTGGGAATTATCACCGGATCAAAATCGAAATTGAAAAAAAAAATCATTTTCAAATAAACGATACATAAATTGACCTAAATTCAATGCGAAACAATTAAAAAAAAAAAAAAATAAATAAACACAATCCATTCAATCTAAATAACATTTTATTCACACCTTTCCATACCCAAACACATGCACATACATATGTGTATACATGAATACATGTAATGTATGTATACATATTTGTGCGCATGCAGTATATAAAATTGTATAAAATTACAGGTGTACACGATAAATATACATATGTAATTTGTTTTTATTTCGTTTCTTTTTGTTTCAGAAATAATTTTTTCTATTACATTTGAAATGTAATTTTACGGATATTTATAAACTGTGCAAAAACCATTATACTATTGTGTGTGTACACATATGTAGTATATTAGTGAGTATACGTATATGAAAACCTTGAAAATATGTGAAGGTCTATTATTAAATGTTCTTCTTGGGTATTTTGTTTATTCGGTATTTTTGTTTTTTTATTGTCTTGAAAAAAATATTCAACTACATAAAATGTACATTGAATACATAAATGAATATAACACGAATATGTTATTGATATCTGCTAATTGATGCCACATTTATATTTCTTTTCATTTTTTTTTTCTTCTTTAAATTAAATGAATCGAAAGAAAAACTATATGTAACATGCATACATTTACTCGTCGTATACTAAAATGAAAAGCAAAAAATTAAAAAAAAAAATCCAATAGGAAAAAAAGTCCAGATTATTTTATATATATATTTTCTCTGCTTCATTTTTTTTTTTTGAATTACTGGTACTCATGTACCAGTAATATGGTTGAAAATGGTTACAATATGGTTGAAAATTAATTATAAATGAATATGAAAATATGCGAATATATTTAATACCTTCGAGTACTTATTATATAGTAAAGATATATAGTAAACATATATATTATACGTTATAGACAGGATAGATAATTCATACATACATATGTACATAATATGCGTATGCGTAAAATTGTGAAACCTAATCATAAAATTATATCTGCTATAAGTATAGTATTTTTTTTCATTTTTTCATCTACTCGTCTTTTATAGGATTTCGATTTTTTTTTTTTTTTTTCGATTGATCTCTTTTTTTTTGTAGCTTTTCCTGCCAGTTTTTTGTTGTTGATTAAGAAGAAAAGAAAAAAAAAATGTTTAAAATTAAAAAAAAAAAAACAAATTGAATTCAATAAATGAATTTAAATTTAACGAGAAAAAAAATTAATAAAAAACAAAAACAATGAAAGAAAATGAAAAAAAAAAAAAATTTCAAATAGATACATGTACTCCATACAGACAAAATGTATTGTTGTTGCCGTACACATATATATGTATGTACACGTAAACCGGATTCTCAGATCAATCAAGTGTTAACTCGTTCATTGATTCAAAACCGAAAACGCGGTTACATTACAATAATTCGAGTATATACGCGAGTATGTATGTACATACATATGTAATAACAATGATAATGATAAAATATATATAATTTTGTTATACACATACACATATACATATATACATATATATTATACCTAAATGCAATAAAATTAATGAAAATTATATATGTATATCGATTTGAAATATACATATATACACATACATCTGCATATAACAGTATTGAACTTTTCTTGTATAAAATATTTTTCCTAAATTAATTTTATAAAGGTACAAAAAAATAAAATAATAAAAAGTAAAAAATGAAAGCAAATACAAAGTGGAAAATGGCAAAAGTCATGCATTTATTTTACGCATATTAAGAGCACATAAAACAAATTGAAGATAAAAAATATAAATTGAAAATAAAATGAATATATAGCTATACGTAAAAAAAAAATTACGAGTATTTTTAAAAATATCTTAAATTTATGGGTGTGTATATTATATTATCTACACTACACTGTAACTATATGTGTACTTACATACATACGTATACATATTATGTGATGTGCTATATAAGCTACAAAAACAAACAACCGCATATATATATATAAACGTATACGCATAACAACAACGAGATTTATGCACTCCAAAAAGTGAAAAGATGCTTTTTAGTATTAATTCATATTCAAAATGGTGCAATAAAACTGATTTGAATGCACAATTCGAAACGGTAATTTTCTATGTGCCCTTATCTTTAATATTATATTTACATATACATATACTTATATACAATTACCTATATATATGTTTGCAATTTGGAGGTAAATATGTGATGTTTTGAATATAAGTGAAAATTTTTCCTACTTAAATGTACATTTCTTATATACGAGTATCTAACATAATGTCCATAAACTTCTAATATATGTTTCTTATATGAACAATTTATTTTATATATATATATATATATATATATATATTTCATTATTTCAAATTTTAATTATTTAGAAAATTAAACAGTATAGGTATGCACATACTCATTATATGACATTTCATGTACAATATGCTATTTGCTTGACTAAAAAATTTATTACTACTTATTTTGAAATGAACAAAAATGAACCAAAAATTAAAAATGAAAAGGAACTGAAACAAACATGTAATTGCATAGATACACTTGTATTATGTATATATATACTTATGTATTTAATATTAAAAAAAAAAAAAACTATACCCAGTTTTTGAACTGGATTATTTTTATAAAATTAATAAAAATAAAAATAAATTCTATAGATATACATAATTGTTTAAAATTAATTCATTAAATGCACGAATATAATGTATATGTAGGTACATATATCATAATAATAATATTCTCTACATACGAAAAAATGAACAATTTAATCGTTTCATTGTTATTGTATATAGATAAAATAAATTTTTAAATGTCATCGGTGGTATAATTCAGTCTGTATATATGTATTTATTTATGTATGTACATATTGGAATGGATATTTCATTTCTTTTACATTTTTGTATAAATTGCTGTACTGCCGTGAGAAAATTTTAAATTTTTTTTGTTTTTTTCAATGGTATTTCACGAGCATATACTCGTAGGTCTATGAAATATTTATATTATTACATTATTATAGATATATGTACTAGCATCTTTATAGTATGTGAGCATATAAATACACCGATATATATGTATACATATATTTATATTATATACTCGTATATCTATATATTTACTATTTAAATACATAATTTCTGTATTTTATATCTAATTAAGCAATTAAATTTCGATTTACCATTGTCATGGTTTTTTTCTCGATTAAATTAAATGAAAATTTTCAAATGCACATATATACATATTTACAATACGTAATATAAAAATTTTACAGATATTTAGGTGTTAAATGTTGTGCTGTACATTAACATAAAGTTAAAAAACAATAATCAAAAACAAAAAATGTATATAGGTATACATGTATGAAAATTTGTGGGTGGTTTCAATGGGTGGTACTTTACAAAACATACACATATTAGATAATGTGCAACAATTAAAGTTAATAAAAATTGGGTCAAAGAGAAAAAAATACATATAACCAAAATGAAACAGAGAAAATAATAATAATAAAATTTGATTGCTACCTTAATGTAAATGATGATATTATATAAGAAAAATATCATTTACGCATATTATACATATATGTATCATATTTACTTACATTGTTATTCATTCATAAGTAAGTATGCATCGTAATTTTTATGTATGGATTATATAATTTATTAAAAAGCTGATCCCATTAAAAAAAATTTTCAGCTTTTAATTACATTTGTACTGCATACTCCGCATATGTATATGTATAAATATATAGAATAATAACACTATTTCATATTTTTGACTTAATTTTATTTTGTTTTTATATGTATAAATGCATTCATAGTTTACAAAAGCAAAACAAAAAAAAAAAAAAAAAATAAACAAATAAATATATTAAAAAAGAAAACAAATGATAGTACATTTATACGTTTATTTCAATTTTTTTTCACTTTCAATTTTCAAAAAAAAAATATATATAAAATGATAATCGAAGGATATACAGATTATATATATAGAGATATTATTTGGTGATTTATTTTTTTTTTTTTTTACATTGATATTGGAGTATGAGTATGTATGTAACATATTGTGATATAGTATAAATGAATGGATATGTAATAAATTAAATAACAAACTTAAACATAGATAAATAAATATGTAAATTAATAATTAGGTGAAAAATATATAAGAATTTAGTTACTAAAATAATTTTATTGGTTTTAAAAAATTTCAAAAAATGTTAGTATATAGGTACATAATGTAGGTACTTTAAGATTTTAATAGAAGAGAATTCAAATCAAAAGAAAATAATAATAATAAAATATGTCGATTTAAAAAAACAAAAAAAAATCGAAATTTTCAGATTACACATTTGTGTACGCCACAGTAATTGTATAACAACCAAAAGGCGTCAAAAGAAAAACATATTTAAAAAATACACATACTCACGCACATACATACATACATACATTACATATTTATTCATTAATTCATCTTACATTTTTGATACACCTTTTATTATAAAAAATAATTTGATTGGTATTAGAGGTATGTACATATAATATTCATTGAATTCATGTATATCGTATCGAAATATTAGATTTACATCTTAATCAGCCTACAAGACGTTTTTATAAAAACATTTAGTAATACCTCATTATGTGTATATTTATATAATTATAATTTCCAAATATTTAAATTTAGTGTGCTTTCTTAATTACATACCCGCATTATAATATATTTTACTGTAAAAATGTCAAATGTTGCAGTTTGCTTAAACCCTTAAACATAATTTACTCGTAGGTGTGATATATTATATGATCTTTGATACAAGTATGTGCATGTATATTGTATACTATTTAGTACACCAACATCAACATAACTGTATATGATGCATATGTTAATGTTCATAATATATATAATGTCTATATAAGTAAAAGACAAGTGAAGTTATAGTTTTCATATGTTTTATATTTCTTTTATCATGACAATGACAGTTAATTTATAAGAGAAAAATTGATGACACATACCTAACATACCATGACTAATATTTTCATTCGTGAGAAAAATTCATTTTTTCCTTATATTTGCTTTGCACTATACACCAAAGAACTATACAAGAAACAGGAAGAGGCAATAAGTAGTAGAATTGAGATTATTGGTGACTAACTAAGTATATGCATATAGTAAGAAAAATTCATTTTATACTTTATAATTGCACTCTGTATTACCGTACTACACACCATAACAAATATACAAGAAACAAGACGAGTCAATTAGTAGTAGCAATGAGATTATTGGCAGCTAATTCTAACCATAATACGATATACATACATTAGTAGTACCTGACACAAAGAGAAAGAGAAACATGTTTATACGATGGATAAATGTATGGCTTGTATGTATTAAATTTAATAGTATATAATACTCGTATGTATACATGAAATTGATTGATAAAAATTTCAAATTTGTAAGAGTAGAAAATATTTTTCGTAAAAAAAAAAAATATTTTTATTTTTTTTATTATATCCAAGTTATTGATTGAGGCCATACTTATATGTATGTTACATGAAAATGACTCCAAACGACAACTATCAACATTGTATTTTTTTTTAACTGTACTTTGTATCTGTACTCAATAAGAATTTATGGGTTTACATATATGTATGTATTAGTATTACAAAAGATTTGTTAATACTATTTGTTTACTTACAATAATGTCCACCTACTAACAAAATCGCTTACACATTTGTTCGTTATTTAATATTTTTTTAATAGTTAATATTTTTTTTATTCTTCAAAAAAAAAAAAAAAAAAATAAATTAATAAATAAAACGTTGTGTATGTATTATTTCTTACTGTACTTAATTGATGTCTTTATAATAAACCTCTGAGTATATGTCATAATTTTAAACTTTACAAAACTTTTTATATTACTAATATGTACATTTAATTTATATGTATATGTATGTATGTATATGCAGCAAATGATTTGTATACCTGCCTAAAAATATGACGTGTAAATTGTATATACAATTCTTTCTGAATATTTTCATTATTTTCCGATTTATTTTATTTATTTATTTTTTCATTTTTTATTTTTAGTAGGTATATTTTCAATAATTTATGTTTATGGTGTTTTTTTTTTATTATTATTATTTCTTTCTTTTATGTCATTAAATTTTATATATTTTGACGCCCTTCAATTTTTCGCCCAAATTTTTTTTTATTTTTTAAATGCAAACATACGTGTTATATATGTACATAATAACCATAACCATATAATTGTGTTGTAGAGCTAGAGTAGAGATATGTACTATATGTATGTATATTTGCAACCAACTGTATAGATAATATCAGACATGGTACATATGTATATCTTTTATTGTTAATTATATTTTCCGGTATTTTGATTTTCTTTTATTTGAATAATTTTTGGATTTAATTTGATTATTTATGTGGGTACATATTTATTTACAATCATGTGTACTATTGGTACTATATAAATAATATTATGTAGGTAATATAAATGTAATTTATAATAATTTATACTCGTATTTATATGAAAATTTTGTTATACTTGACAAAACAAATAATCATTAAATTTTTTATGTGTATGTATGCATATACATACTTAATTCAAGAGAGTATATAAGAGCATAATTATAATATTTAAATAATAAAATTAATTAATTTTCAATTCAATTTTCAAATAATTTTATATTTAATTTTAAAATGAAATAATTTTAAAATAATGACAAAATAATTATAAAGTTTCATTTATTAAATTTACATTATGTTTCAAATGTGAATATATACATGTATCTGTATAAATAAAATTAAAGTTTTATATGAAAATTTAAAAAAATGAACATTTTCAAGAATTTAATGAGGAATATTTATACCATTTGTAGAATACAAGTTATAATTTTTTATTAATAAACACATAAAATATAAAACTTAATTTTCGAAAAACAAAAAAAAAAAAAAAATAGAAAATGAAGACTGAAAAATATTTTATATATAGTATATGTACATTTATAATTTTCTACATATTTTTAACACATTATGCAGTAATTTAAAATTCATGAAACACCATATTCATAGTTTTTAAAAAAAAAATAATAATAATAATAATAATAGTTAATGCAATCATACATTGTATAGTAAAAAAAAAAAATTGCAATATATACTTATGTATTCCGTTCAGTGCATTGGTAAATACATATACTTTTTTTTTTATACAAAATTTCTAATTGCTTTTAATTTTTATTTAAGTAATTGTATTATATTTAAATATGATGAATAATATGGTATGTATAAGTTAATAACAACAAAAAAGTAAATTTTTTATTCCAACAAGACATATACAAAAAAAAAATCAACAAAAACAAGAAGAAGGCAAAAAAAAAAAGAAATAACTAAAAAATGCAGCTGTAAATGTGCAAAGAAAACTAGTTCCAATAACAGGGTCTTATGTAAATATATTTTTCTTAAAAGATAAAAAACAAACCAAAATAAATAAATAAAAAAAAAAAAAAAAAAAAAACAAATATTATATGTATATAATAATAATAAAATTGTCTATTTACCTTCGAAAAAGTCATCATGCATGCATTGAATGTAATAGTGGTAATATACACACATGCATAAAGCAAACAAGTATACTATATATTTAAATGAATATAATAATGTGAGTACTTTATATAAGAGTGCATTTCAAATTAGTAATAATATGTTATATTATATCTATACGTAGTTAAATACACATAAATATATTCTAGTACATATACATATGTATGTATGTATATTACACTTATGTGAATTAGGTAATTCAAATTTTAATTAATATGTATTTTAATATTTTTCTTATACAAATTGTATATTCAAAAATATGCAATTGATTGTAAAATTAAAAAAAAAAAATTCCCAAAAAAATAACATTTGTAATATTCAGATTATAATACAAGGAATAAATAACTTATTAAGAAACTATTATTTGCAATCCAATATATTTTTGTGCGCTCATCATTATGGTATTGTTTTTCAAATTAGTTTTTGTGTTTTTTTTTTTTTTTTCTTTCACAAAATCACATTTATATAAGTACAGTATAGATTTGTGCATATAAATATGAATATTATGTACGCGAGTAGGTATATTGTTAAAAATAACTAATAATAGTATATATATGGCTATATAATGAGTAATTTCGATGTTTGAAAGGTGCAAAATATTTAGTAGACATTTTCTTCTTTACATTATGCATGCATATGTATATAAATAATATGAGTTGTATATTATACATATGTCTATAATGTAAATGATGTATGTATTTATAATTAAATATTGAAGAAAATGTTATAATAAATATATGTAACTATGTATAAATGATACAATATGTTAGTGTATAAATATATCAATGCTGTATAATCTGATGTAATAATAAGTGTAGATATTATAATAAACGATATTAATATATGCATACCGTATCTATGGTAATATTTATTATTTGATATTTAACTTGAAGGAAAATATTTCCTGTTATAAAAATAATAATAATTGAAAAGTGGGAGAAGAAAAAATTAAATTAATACAAAAAAAATTCATCTATGAAAACAAAAAAATTATTATTACATATTATTTTTATTAATTACTACTAAGTATTTCTATGTATGTATATAATAATATGATATATTATATCAATATTTTCATGTTAATTAATTACTTTGTAATTAAAGTATCATACATACATACCAACCAGAATATATTCATATATATAATGAAAACACATATGTTCGAGCACTTACATATATGTATGTATGTACGTATGTACAAGTTATTATAAATTTATTAAATATATTTAAAAGAATTACTCATGCGATATATTCGCATTATATAATTATTGAAGCATATGTAACTATTCTGAAAACGGTTCAAGTTAAAACTAATTATAAAATATACTTTTACAAAATGTAAATAAAATAATTCTTACTTACATATTATGTTATAAAAATAAAAATAAGAAAATATATTTATATATATGTAAGTATCTACATACAAGAATATTGTGCTGTTATTATTATTCATTTTTGTTCTATCGAAATTATAAATAAATTTATGTACCTATATGTATTTTTACTTTTTCTCTTTTAATTTTCTATTAATTGCAAAATTTTTCCTGCTCTACTCTCTATATTTATACCTTGTTAGTTTAGAACATAAAAAATTGAAATTAATTTTTTTGTAAATTTAAACATTTTTTCATATATAATACGTATATGTACATAATTTATATTTTAAATTTTCAAATAAAATTTATAAATAAACTGATATTTGTACATTATTGTGTAGTTTATATAAAAACCAAAAAAATACTTGTAATTATAAATATAATAAAATCTTTGATAAATATGTTCAGAGATTCGAAAGAAGAAAAAATAATTTTTGTTTTTAATTTTCATCGTACAGATATTAGCCAAATTTATTCTTTATGACACATTATAAGTAATATAATTAATAATTACTCACATTCACATTATTGAGATATTATTGAGGTATATGTATATGTAAGGTATGTAATCAAAAATAGTACCATCATTAACATCATATCATCATATTACATAACATTCATAAAAAATGTATATTATACTTAGTTAATGAAATCATTTTTTCTTACATAATCTATTAAAGAATTTAAATGGTTTTTTATTTTATTTTTGATAATTTTCCATTTACTTATTATTTTTTGTTTCTTTTTTTCTTGTCCTTGAAAATATAATATAAGTACTATACATATTATGTAGACGATGGAAGAGATATACATATAATTCTATATTTAGAAAATCTGAAAAAGGCGTTTTCTTCATACATATATTTTTCTTGTTTTATGAATAAGAAGACAAAAATAAAATAAAAAACAAAACAAAAATTAAATGGATGATACACCTGTAAGACAGGATTTGAAGCTCTTATTTTCTATTTTTAATTATCTGACATAGAAAATGTTACATAATCCTTAAGAATTTATATAAATATGTATATGTCTATAGATAGAATTTCAAAGACATAATTATGAAAATAAGTACATAGGTATATATATAATACCAAAATTTTTCGAAATATAAAAACCGTTTTATTTTTGTTTTTGATTTGAAAATTATTTATTCAAATTTTAAAATTATCGTATATTTTTTTATACATATTTGAATATTTATTATTTTATTTTTCTGCGTTTTGTAACAATTTCGTGTCTAGGATTTGATCATTTTATTTTTTTTTTTCTCCAAATATATACTGCATACATTAAAGATTTCATTTTTTGTTTAAATAAATAAATTTATTTCTTTGTTTCGCCTTTCTGTTTCTTTTTTTTAACGATTATTTTTATTATTCGATTTCGTATATCAAAAATAGTTGTGAGATATTGATAATTAAGTAAATGAAATCCGCGACACATACATAAATACTACGTGACATATATTGAAAAACAATTATACACAAATTTATAATATTTAATATGGATGTGTGTATGTATTATTAATCATGTACACATAAATATATACATACATACCTCTTCTATTCTATTATAGATATGTATATACGAGTATTATGTTGAAAATATATTGAATTCGATTATACATACATTATGTACATGATATATACATATAACATATATGTTGTGTATATTATTCATACAAACATATGTATGCTTTATTGTTAACTTTCACCATACATTTTATTTCGTACATTAACATATTCGTATATAAGGTTAATCTTATAATATGCAAAAATTTACATATATATAGATACATAATATTCCAAAGTAAAAAGAAAAAATAAATAATAAAAAATTAAAGAAAAAAAAAGTAAATAGCGAATGTCTTTATGGTTTTTTTTTTTTTTGGAACAAGTTCAGATCAAAATTTGGAAAATAAAATGATCAAAATATTTTTTAATTTTCACTATAAATGAAATTATTTTTTTTGTTTTTTTTTTTCCAATTTATACTTGAACATGTTCAAATTAAATTTATAAAAATAGAGGATATTCAAGATTTTTCTCGTAATTTTAATTTCAATTCCAAAAAAAAAAAAAAAAAAAAAACTGTTTGTGTTATTTGAAAGAAATTTGAATTTCTTTAGTCACGATTTTTTTTTCGTTTTTAATTTTTTTTTCTTTTAAAAAACTTTTTTATTGAACAGAAAAAAAAATAATTGTCTAGGTGAGAAAAAGAAAATATCTAAAGAAAAAATCTTTTCTAAACGAAGATGAAATTTATCATTATACGAGTATCTTTTTATTTTTATTTTTAGTTTCTTTGATTTTTTGGTTGAATGAATATATTTGTGTAAGAGTTTGCACCTATATGTCTATTACATATGTATGTCTACGTATGTATATAGCATATGAATGGAATATAAGTAGTATAGTAATAAAAATATACACTCATTCGTAGATTATGTAAAAACTTTGTTATTTTACAAAAATAATTGATGATGATTGTGAAAAGATTATCATTTGAAAAATACATACATAATTTAATACGTGCATATGTTCATACCCACTTATGTGTACTGTACATATCGTATAAAAAAGCATCAGAAATATATTTTAACTCCCGCATATGAACGTGGTGTACGTGTATGTATCATATGCATATATAAAAAATATTATAGTATGTGTTATAGACAATATTATAATAACTTAACCAATTTATGTAAATTGTATTACATCAACAATAATATAATCAACACTGTAATAAGTTTGTATGAAATTATGTGTACATATACATATATATAGTAGATACTTATAATAATAAATATAAAGATAACAGTTAAATATGTATATAATGCTGTGTTAAAAATTGACTCAGATACAAATTTTCTTTTATCTTTTAATTTTTCTCGTTTTTTTTTTATTTTTTCTTGTACGAGTATTACATTTTTAAATTAAAATACATCTTATAAAGATATAGTTAATTTATATAAACACATATATGTATAGTTAAGTTAGTCAGTTAGTTATATATAGCCTACATACTTTAGTTAAAATGTAATCACAAAAGTACACAAAGGATTTTATATGCATGCTGTAAAAAAATAACGTAACATAATTAAACACATCATGACTGCATCTCATATAATCTCATGTATAAATACATATCTATTCATATGTATATTTATAATAAATACATAATATACTCTGCATCTATACACATACAGTATATAATATATATAACTGCCCTTTTTGGTGTATGTACATATCATATACATATATATTATAAGTTATTCAAATTTTTCTGGTTTAATTTTCTATTAGTTTTTCTTTTCTTCATATTTTTCTTTTTGTTGCATTTTTTTTTTTTGTGCACATTAGATATATCTTTTTGCTATTTTTTTTTTTCCTTGATTTTGCAATAGTATAAAAATAAATAATATAGATAGAGGTACATTACAATTATTATAACATATATGTATGTATACAATTCATTGCATATATTGCAATAAAAATCGCTTATATATTATTATGTATCAACATTATTCAAAATCTTAAATAACTATGGGACCGTATCTCTTATACTCGTATATGAGAGCCGATTTTATTTTTATTTTTATTTTAAATGAAACACGATTTATACATTACATATAGTTACAATAAATTGGTGTATATAGCTATACATATATATATACATCTAGGCTAGTTACATAGGTACATAATATGTAAAATACATTACAATATTACATATATTTATGTACATAAAATGTATGCATACAATAGATTATTCGTAAATATTTTTACATATATTTGTGTATATATATTTTATTTATTTCTATATAATAAGTATACATTTATATAATGTAAATATATATGTATGGATATGTATATGGATTCTGATACATTTTGTAAGAAAAATATAACATACTTACATACATCTACAGAACATGTATGTAAGTATTTGTAGTAAGTATTTTGATATATAGATATGTATATATTATTAGCGTTTATGGTGTTTTGATAGTGCGGTGTTATACTATATTTTATTGTTATTATCGCATATTGTTGTTATTATTATTATTATTATTATTATTATTATTACCATTATACTATTTTCATCATTATTTGCTACTTTATTTATATATACAAACAACAACAATTGTGTATTTTATTTGTTGTACTCAAGAGAATATTTGAATAAAAAGTAAAGGTATAATATGTAAAATGGTATAATAAATAAAAATTACACATAGATATCTGTATGAGTATTCGAATTTTTGTATGAATCTAAATGTTATAGATATAAGATATATGATATTATTATTATAATGTTTTTTAGTACATTATATATTGTATGTCTAAATATACGTCATCATATATTCTGTGAGTAATCGCTGTGTTATGTGTGTATCATGTACTTACTTATTTATTTAAAACAAAAAAAAAAAATAAATAAATAAATATGTGGGTATATTTTTATATGCAGTTTATAATTGTAATAAATAAACAACAACAAAAAAATTATATATGTACATATATAAAAATAAAAGAATAAAAGCAAAATAATTCACATGTATAATTACATATTCAGATCTCTCAATTACTTATAGAAAGAATTTATGTACACACATAACACTATCATAAATACATATGAACGAAACCAAGTAAATGCAATTAAAAGTTTCCAAAAAATTTTATTGAAAAAAAATTGTTCTGCCATTAATTATGAATATATGTAAATATTATGTTAATTATTTCAATCACTTTTCACAAAAATTTATTCTACTATGTATATGACGAAAAATAAAAATAAAAGTTAAATTAAAAGTTAAAAATTAATAGGTACTCCAATAAAAAAAAAATGTCGTAAATATTATTTAGTTTTTTATTCTATATACGATTTTATGCAAATATAACCAAAAATCATATAGTATAGTATATATGATTTTTGATATAACTTACTATAGATTCAAAAATATGTATGCAGATATTTGCATACTCTCAAATGTAAATATGTATTCTTTTTAAAGTAAATTTATTCGAGTCACACCCTTCTTATTATATCAGCTATTTTAAATGTACGTATATATACATATTTTTCTTCATGTATTATCATCATATACTCTCTGTATATTTATTTAAATATTTGGATGTATGTATAAAATATTTCAAAAATAAATAAATCAGTCCCAGATAAATATATTTTGAAGAAGAAGAAGAAAATGAAACTTCATTCGAAAATACAAGTAATGTACATATATGTACATATAAAAGAAATAAATTAGCACAAATTGGTATTTTGGTACATAAGAAAATATCAAAATGTAACGATACACTTATACATATATATGTATGTATGTATGCATATATAAATGAATGTTTATAGCTGAAATTTTACAACTTAAGAGAAAAAACCCAAATATATTAATGAAAGAAATTGTCCAAAAAGGAAATTTTTTTTTATCGTTTGTGTTTTAATTTTATTTTATTTTCATTTTTCCTTTTAAACAAAGAAAAAATACATAGTAATAAATAATTTATTTTCTATTTTGTTATATTAGTTGTTTGTATATCATGTTGCGCATATATTTTTAATATAATATACATACATATAATATTAAGTCATATTTATAGCCTATAATATATCTGGAGTAGTACTTTAATTTTCGATTACGAATTATCATTTTCACTTATTTGGATTTAAATATAAGTAAAAATATAAAAAAAATATATGTATGTATGTATGTACAAATGTTCATAAAAATATCTGTCTATAGATGTTGTATATGTATGTAATGTATAGATATACAGTATGTTTATTGTATAGAAAGTAAAACGAAGAAAATATAAGTAAAGTATAATGATTCGTTCAAAATTAAATACAAAATAATGAGTTTGCATTTTAAATATAAATTAGAAGCAAAAAAAGAAATTCAAAAATTCAAGAAGCTAAAAATAAATTAATAAAAATATATGTATACATTTGTTTTTTAGAAAAATTTATAAATTCAATTTACCTGTACTTTTCACATGTCCTGATAATAATATTAAAATTGTTAGTCCATATATTATGCATAAATTATGATATGATGTAAGAATTTTTAATGACCACCAATGTGGTAATTTTTGCCAAATTATATTTGGCTGCAGCATTATAAATAAATTATTATTATTCTTCTGACCACAGTATAATTTAAAAATGTAAAAAAAAAAATAACAAATTCAAAGATAATTAAACACGAAAACCAAAAAAAAATTTATTTTTTTTTTTTTGCAAAATTTTATTGCAAAAAATAATTTGTAATAAAAAGTATTTATTATGTGTATTTTGTTGTTATTACTTTTGGTTTTTTATTCGTTTTTATTTATTATATGTGTGTGTAATAATTGTAAAATTGTTCACAAAAAAATAAATATTACTTAACGTTCTGATAAATTTTTAAAATCAACTACAATTTATTTCGATTACATTTCGATTAAATTATTAGACAAAAGACATATAAGATAACACACATAAAATGTACTATAGGTATACTTTTTTCCTTTTTCAATCAAATAGTATTTTATTTTAATGTTTTTTTTTTTAATTTTTCTCTCGTTTTATTTTATTTTTTTAATTTTTTTTAATTTTTCACATATATGAAAATTTGTCATATTAAATATACAATTACAAATTCATAATTCGATTCATATACACGCACATTATATTGAAAATGACATTTTATAATTTAAAAAAATTAATTTCACATTAATTTAACAAGAAATCCTCTTACTGAATAAATGCTACAAATGATAATTAAAAATTTATTAAAAGAATTAAAAAAAAAATTTCTTATTTTTTCAATCAAAATTATCCATATATGTATACAAATTTATACGTAGATGTATGTATGTACATATGTTGAGAATATGTTGATCAATAATAATAATAATAATAATAATAATAACCGACAAATAATAAAAAGAAATACTTATTTATAATTTTACAAAAACAACCACCAATCGCCCTTGATTTAACGGTTTTTAAAAATTACATTTAATTTGTAATTAAATGCTTTCATTGTTATTACATATTTTTTTTCTTCATTTATATTTAATAATTATTTTGTATTTATTTAAGAAAATTTTCGCTGTGGTTTATACTGCTGGTTATATAAATTTATGTTATTCAATAATTATTATTCTTAAGCTTCACAAAAAAAAGCTTAATAAAATTATAAAATATTATAGACATTGCAAAAATTAATAATGCGATTTAATTACGTGTATTATAAATATTTTATATGAATTTTATAATTTTTACTTTTTTTTTTTCAATACTATTTTGTTTAGTCTTTTTGATTCGTTTTACTTATCACTTTTATTTATTATTACTATTAATAATAATAATAATAATAATAATAATATAGTTTATAGACTGTTTCAATCGACTGTATCTCATGTAACTGAAGACCATCGTCCAATGTCCAACAGTGCAAACCTCAAAACCAGCCAAAGCCAAACCAAAGATTAAGACAGTCTTTTTGAATGAAGCATTTTCTTTTCTTATTGTTTGTTCGTTTTTTTTTTCACTTAAAAGCTAAAATTTATTGTTTTTTGTTGTTGCTATAGTATATGTTGTCTTTGATTTTAATATCTACTTTTATGTTCATACTCGTACGTATGAGTAAATGATATCTTCTCCTCACCACAAAATATTTTTGTAATTTTTTTTAACTATTTATTTTTTAATTTTTGATCTTCGTTTAATAGTATCTAGTATAGTAGTTACATATGTAGTAGATGCATATGATCAGATTATTCTTATTGACTTATTTCAGTTTTGTCTTCTGCATATACACCTATGTATGTATGTACAGATATTATGAGAACGATTATCATCATAGTATACTTGTAAGTAAATGCTTCTAGCAGTATATATTGCAGCAACAGCACTACCATCTACCAAGTACCACCATCAGCAGCAGCAATAACAGCAACAAAAACAATAAATTTATAATTACTTCACGATTTGGTAATAAGCTTTTTAGATAGTTTCTTGAAAAATCATAGATATATGAAAATCAGATATAAATATGTATGTATTTGTAGCTGTACCTGTCTGTTCTGTAGTAAAGAATGTATAGTATAGAGGTTGACTTTGTTGATCGTCATCATCAGTTGCTAGATCGTATTATCGTTAACATTTCTCTTTTGCTTCAACTTCAATTTATTTTTATGAAACACAATGAGGACGACAGTAAAACAGTTGAGTAGGGTACACTATCTATATTAAAGATAAATTTTCTGTATACAGTCGATTGATATTTTAAGTTAGCTACATGTATACTATCTGTATCTATATGTTCATTATTGTGGATCAGTCAGTATTCATCGTCTTCATCATCATCATAATATCAACATTGTCACAGTTACTATAACCACATACAAAAAGTCAAACAAGTTAAAATATAGAAAATTTCTTACACCTTACAAGGTGTTGGATTCTTAAATGTTGATGCTGTTATTTGTTGTTATTACGTTGTTGTTTTTGTATTTATTTTTGTTGTTATTTTATTTGAATTTATAGCAAAACCAAAGTAAAAAACAATGTAAAACAAAACTAGATATATCAGTTAGATTTAATGGAATCTTGAAATCTCTGAGATCCGCTTCATGTGCTCAATCCAAATCTCCTGTATTCCTTTACTATGTTGTTTATCATTCATACTCTAACGAACATTCCGTATTACTATCGTATGTACATACGATTCATATGGAGGTGTACCACCATAATGTATGTTTATTTATGTGTACATATTTCGAATTTATTTATCATTTATTAACAAAATTCCCATTTAAAAAGCATGTATTGAACAGTTTTATGTATAAATATATACATATTATATTGTATGAAATATATAGTCCAGTACATATGTATGTCTAATATCTACTCATATATTTGTAGTATGTATATAAGAATAAATGTGTTATATGAAAGAAAATTGTACCAAATATTTTATGATTCTGTATAGATACACCTTACACTAACTGAACCGTATTTATTTACAAATCAGGTAGAAGTACATAATGTTTATGTGGATGTACTTTGTATATATAAATATTGTGGATCTGTGATTAAAGAAAGGCTTGGTGTCCCAGGTTTTTGGAGTGCTTTAACGTGCTTTAATCGTTGAAAATACAAAAGAAATAAACGAAGTTTATATAAATGAAGAGAAGAATTATATATCTACTTCTACATATGTTTATACATACATAGACATACCTATGTATAAATACTGTACAACCTAGAGATTATTTTTATTTACACAAAGTAGGTACTTGGCAAAATTACTCGTATATAAGAATTCATGTCTTTAAAAACAGTACAAAGAGCATCATATATAGTATTAAATATAGTAACAGAAGTAAAGAAATAAACAAAAAACAACGAATAAATAAATAAATAAATAAATAAGAAGAAGAAGAAGATAAACAGTAGTATTTGTATAATAATATAAGTGTATGTGTATGTTAAGAAAAATATACATTTTTTCTCTTGTGTGCTAAATGCAAGAAGACAAGATTATAGGAGAAAAATTCAAAGCAATTACAGTTATAAACCATTCATTTCCTTAAGATTTTTTAACTGGGTCTTCTTAAATGCATCATAAATATTTAAGAAAAAGAAAATTAAGAAGAGGGAGAAAATACGTATATAATATAAAGAAGGCGAAAATGTAAACTATATAATTGCTATAAGAGGAACATACTATCGTATATATATACATATATACATACGAACGTATACTATTTAACTTCATCCTATGATTCCTATATGTAACTATATACACATTATGTTACTTTTAAAAACTCACCTTATTTTACCTTGCCAGCTTACCTTCTTATACCTTACTTTACTTCTTATCGTTATACATGGTTATATACTTTTATTTAAAAATTTAGTTTTTATGTGCTATACATTACCACCTATAGTAGAATTTTATCTTCTTCTTCAATTTATACTTACATTATAATATGTATATGCATGTACTCCTATATGATGTACATTTTATGTGTACATACATATATAGTTATGTACTTTTATAGTGAAATGGATCGCTAATAATTTATTATAATATGTGCGTTTATACTTTATAAATAAGCAAAGGAACTGAATGAAAATAAAAAATATAATTTGTAATATGTGCATGTATGTATATACTTATTTTTATATATTATATGATATATATATATTTATATAAAATATTAAATTATATATATTTAATGCATATTCCTGTATATAGTAATTCTTATGATTTTCAATTTTTTTCTTAAATTGTACTTTTATTTAGTCGCAAACCAAACCTATAAAAGTGATACTGGGTCATTGTTTATGTATACATACATACTCATACATATTTCAATATTTTATACTATACTATCATATTATTTTTACATAAAAATATCGTCATCATCATCATCATAATTATTATGATATTATAACATGTATACATAGTTATATCGTTGTACATGCACCACCTATTTTTATGTGTATGGATGGTATATTATATGGTATCTGTAATGTAGGTACATACGTATATGTATACTGATAAGTGTACTTCTTATATACACATAATTTTTATGTAAATGCATATATGCATTTATATATTTTTTATATATATGTGTTTGATTTTTGCGTACATTTTCGTACTTTCTATATCATACGACGGGTAAATGAATGTATGTACATATATACTTAGTAGGTATCATATGAGCATATATGAGTAAAGTAAGTTAAACGTAAACCGCATACATATCATCATTCTCATTGCATTAACTATTATTATATAGTAAATACAATATGTAAATATGTTTTGTGCATAGATTTACTTGTGTGTAAATACACTTTAACCTGTACACAAAAATGAAAAAAAAAAAAAAAAAAAAAAAAACTGGTAACTTTTGCTAACAGGTAGACACATATTTGCCTGTGAAAGTTTTTCAAATAAGTTTGTTAAAAAAAAAATGAATAAAGATTATACTTTATAACATATAATCTTTCAACATGCCAAAAAAAAAAATTAAAAAAAAAACCCAACAACTTCTCATGATGATGAATAAATATTTGTAAAGAAAATAAAAATTATGCTGTAATGAATGTAAGTACATACTCGTACACATGTACATATATCTCTGCACAAATATGTGCATATAATACAGTAAGTATACCGAGAGTATGTCGAAAATATTCGTATAAATAAATGTAAATGCACATACGAGTATGTACTCATATATAATAATGAATTTCTTAAAGGAATACCAGAATACCTAATATACGAATAATATTAATTTTCGTATATGTATAAATACATATACATATGCATCATATGTAATTATCTATCATGATTTACAGTATTTTCAAAAATAAACAAATTTTTTTTTAATTTTTGAATTTTTCATTTCGAAAAGAGTAAAATTATGTATAGATTTTCCTTTTCATTCAAAAATAAGTGTATATATGTAGTACTTTGGTTACATGAACATTTTTATTTTAATTATTATATTTTGGAAATACACATACACATACACTACAGTATACATTTTATTTTTGGATGAAAAAATAGTTAATTTTATTTTCAATTGGACGGCAGCACATAATACACAATAAAATAATAATTTTATTTTTTTTTTCATATCTACCTACATAAATACATATATGTACGAGTATATCCAAAATATATTGCAACATTCATATATATATATATATATATATGTATCTATTTTTTGTAGAATTTAAAAAATTATGATGTGCAAAAATTTAGCGAATTTTACAACAGAAATAAATGCAAACAAAATTCGCATATACTCGTACTTTATGTGTGATTACAAATAATGTTATTATGTACATACAGCATCTGCAATAAATATTACATTACTACATATTTACTTGTACTTGTATACTCATTATGTATACAAGTAATTAATTAATTATTACTATATTCTATTGTTTTTCATTTCTTACTGGTAAATTTATTTATTTTTTTCTTTTTACACAATATACATATACTTATCGCGATACGAATATTACAAAACAAAAAAATAAACATAATTTTGGTTTTTATTACCGTGTCTGTGAGATGTCTTTTTAACAATTTATTATTTACTTTCTGATTCAAAAAATAAAATATTTTATGTTTTTTTTTTTTTTTTTACATTTTGCACCATATTTTTAAAGGTTGTTTTCTTTATATAGTTTTATTCTTACATATTGTACATTATATATATGTATGTAACTACTTATAGTAATACAATACAATGTATGCATAATATGTACCTACATAAATACGATTTTTTTAAATTCATACATTATGAGGTAACCTAACAAGTACTATGCATTGTACAAACATGTGAGTAGATTTATAGTGTGTAATATAATGAAATAAAAATTTTGTAGTATATATTGCACCCTATATGTACATAAAAAACTGGAATTTTATAGAAAGGAAAATATTCACTCAAAATTTATTTAAGATAAGTATATGTACATACATATGCTCTCTATATTTATTTACATATACAGAAGTAAAAGTAATGTGATTTTTTTTTAAATTTTTAAACATTATTTATCTATATGTATATATGTATGTATGAGCATAATGTACAAATGAAAATATATATGTATGTATATTTTAAGATTATAAATAATAGATACATTTTTTTTTTAAATTTTATTTATAATATATTTTTTTGTTTTTCATATTTTAATTGTCATCATTATATATATTATTATTTTTTTTTATTTAATTTTTATTTTTATCTGATCTTTTTTATAGTAGTTTTGTTCCATGTTTTCCTTAGTAAGTGATAGTTGTCTTTTCATTAATCCAAAAAAAACAAAAAGAGATGAAAATGAAAATATATTATACAAACGAATTACATACTAGTATGTACTCGTACATACAGAACAAATTTTATTTTTAAAATTTTGGTTTTACTATAAGGACAAAAATATATACATATACTCGTACATACATTTAGTACCCATATATAGGAGCATATGAAAATCACCAAAAAAGTAAATAAAAAAAAATGAATTAAATAGATCAAAGTTGATGTCCTTGTCAAAAACAGCAGCAGAAAAAAAAAAACAATTACATATATTATTGATATTATGTATAATGTATATAATATCTGCGTTTTATATCTATAGTTTTGTTTTTTTAATAAATTTTAGTTTTATTTAATTTATTTCATTATAATAATTATACCAAGTACATTTTATATAAGGTATCATTATTAAATGAAATTGTCATTCGTTTAAAATATTTAAACACGTTGTAGTTTGTAGAATATGTACATTAAACTAAATAGACTGAAATGTGGTTATCCACATAGAAAGAGTGCCAGAACAAAGATTTTTGAAGAAAATAATGTATGGAGACTTAGATGTTTGATTAAAGTAGAAAGGGATTTGAGACGGCTTAGATGAATAAACTGGTGGGGCGCAGTGGGAAATAGGAGAAACAAATTAAAAAATCTAGGATTCTAACAAAATTGTGATAGGCCATAGAAGAAGAAGAGGAAGAAGTTTTCTGTACTCGTAATATATTTTCAAATGTGCAAGGTGCAAGGTTCATTTTATTTTCCTAATTTTTTTTATTAAAATAATATATATTTTATAATTGTTTACATATGTATGCATGTATATGAGCATCATTTTCTATTCACGTATATGTTATATAATTATTGTATGTATATTTCATATTTTATCTAGTAATACCATCAAATAAAGAAAATATATAATTTCCAAGTAATTTCGTTATTGATTAGGCGGAAAGAAAACGAATGAATTAAAATCAAAAATTATATATAATATTCAAAATAAAAATTCATTCATACATACATACGAGTACATTACATATTATATACATTTGATTGAAAGGTATTATTACATTATACAGTGTATCAAAATTGAATAGTTAATTGTTCAAATTAACGTTACATTTGTAAGGCATATATTTCTTATATTATTACATTATGTACATGAATATTTATTTTATATATTTATACTTATGTACAAACCTATACGTATATGTATAAAAAATATACTCCTATGTATTAAGTATAAATCATTTGTTTAATAATTTATGCATATATAAAAGAAAAGTAATAATTATGATTATGACAATATATGATTGATACATTATTCATACACGTATGTAAATCTATTTATAGATATGTATATATGTATGTACCATATAACAAATAAATGACACTATTTTTATTTAATTATTCTTCTGTAATAAAATTAAATAATCCATACCTATAGGTATATAGTATATGTACAATTATTATGTCTCATACACATATTTATGAATGTCTGATGTATTTTACATCATGTCATAGCAGAGTACATACATACTGATTAGTATACCAGGCAAATATACGATAATGTAACATTTCATTAAATTTCTTTACGGGTAATAAGTATTATTGTAAAATAATTTATTATGTACATGAGTATGTTAACATGTATACTTTGTGACTTGTATACTGTATACGTACACATACCCGGTTCTTTTATAGGTTGAAATGGTTCAATAAAACCGGGCGCCAAATTTCAGGGGTATACGAATAAGATAAAAGAATAAAAGTTACATATCCATTTTTAGAAAAATAATTTTACTAATCACATTAAAAATTACGACTATTTTATGTCCTTGCATTAGTTTTTGAAAAAGGTAATTATAGCCCTACTATGGAGAACCTGAACTTCTGTTCTCCTGAAAAGGATTTAATTTTCTCCGCTAAAAAAAAATAGAAATTGAAATTTTATTCTGTTAGAATTAAAATAAAAATAAAATTATAGTTTAAAATAGTAAAGTTTTAAACTCAAGAGCGAAAAGTTTAAAAGTGCACCGGGCTCCCAAGGGGCTAAAACCGACGCTGTATCTACCTATGTACTTCTACCTTTATTTGTTATTATTATTATTTGAAAAAAAAATGTATCCATATCCCATATGAATTTATGTGTACTTACAAGTGTATATACATTATCCAACTTATTATAATATGTTCATGTTAAAAAAATTATAAAAAAAAAATTTATTTTCTACTACATAAATTAATGTACGACATACCTACTATATATGTGTATAAAATATTCAAAAATCGCATTTTAATTTAATTTTTCTTTTTGCTTTCTTTGAATTATCAATTGTTTTTGTTTTGATATTTTAAAATTTTTTATATTTACATTTATGTATATCATTTGATTTTTTTATAATTTTATATGATACTCGTATACATAATAATATTAAATATAATATACATACATGCATATGGCCGCATAAAACTATACATATTATACCTTTATGTATATGACACTCATACATATGTAAAACTTTCATATAATATGATAACAATAATCGATTATTTAATTGAAAATAAAGTAAGCATGTAATTATGTAATTTTATTTTTGTGCTTTTTTTTCATTTCATTTTATAATTTCTTTTTTTTTTTGCATTTGTTTGTTATTTTTTTATAACGTTTATGACGTTGTATAAAATTTTTATACATATTATATGTCATTTTATGTGTGAAATGTGAAATGTAGATATCTAGATAATTTTTTATTTTTTTTTTTCGATTATACTATATTTAGTTTAGCTATGCTCATAATTAATTTTTATTCTTTGAAATTTTTTTTTTTTCATCTTAATTACATTTTATCAAATTTCATGTATATACATACGTATACATATATACAAATATTTAAGTACATTGAGATACATATTTTACATTAAATTCGATTATGTTTTATAAAATTTGTTTATGATGTAAAATATATATACATTGTAGCAAACTTCTGGTATTGAATGCCTACACCAATACGATAATATACACCACAATCATTATTAATTTTTTATACATTTCAAATTTCATATACAAAAAAAATCTTTAAAATTTAAATTAATGTATATTTATTATACAAGCAATATTTAATCGATTGTAAAAACATTAAATAATTTTAAATATAAAAATTGGGTATACAGATCAAAGAAAAGAAAATTTTTCTTATTATTTATACTCATACTTTCACATAATACATATTATTTTATTTTGTATTCAAGATGTGTACTTGTATAAATACATTATATACTATTTTTATTATTTGAATAAATTTTTATTTTCAACTTCACTACTACAATTTTTTTTTTCTGGTTTTGTGTGAAAGAAATTTCGAATTCATGAAGAATTTAGTTTAAAAATTTAGAATACTATAACAGGGGAATAACAAAACAAATAAATAAATAACAATTTAAAAATAGTAAACAACAAAATATATATGTAATGTACATATACTTATATATTTTTGATCTAATTTTCATTTTTGTGCCTTTTCATTTGTTCGACTATTTTTTTCATAATTTTCATTATATTTTATATGTATTTTACAATACTTTTGTTTAAAGACATATGTATATATGTATATATAAATGTATATATATAAACGCACTGCGTATGTTCAATTTATATGTCGAAAAATTAAAAAAAAAATCAGTATAGTAGAACGAACAAGTACTTGTAGCGTAGCGTGCGTATATAGTAGCCAGTAAGTACATTATGTATATATACAAGAAGGTGAAGAACACAAAGAAAAAATATAATAGAAAGATATAATTAATATGCGCAATCTATATACATACATACATTTTCTTTAACACTTCTGTTTTGAAAATTAAATACTTGTCGTTTTCATTTTCCGTAACATTCTTATATAAAATATTTATGCTTTCTTTGGATTTTATTTGAAATCAATCTAGGTTTCTGTTTTCAATAATTGTTTTTTCTTCTATTTTATTATACTTTTGCCTTTATTTTTTTGTTTTTGACACATTTTTTTTTACTGTTTTTTTAAACTTTACAAGAAAGATAAGAGTAAATACGTATACTTTTATTTTAAAAATTTTGTATTATAATCGTATATGCATAATACTCGTATATACAATATACGAACATTATGGGTTACTGTTTAGATACATTACATTACTATTTTATGTACATACATATATGAATATCTGTATTTTCTAATTTCATTCAAGTAACGTTTTTAGCACATTTTTGTATATCTCTTTAGTTGTATTTATTTAAATATATTGTATTATGTACATACATAATATATACGCAATTATGTAGATATACACGTAATTTGTATACATTATAATCGCGTATTTAGTATTTCAGGTTAAGAGGTGCGTATAGTCATCATCATAAATATATGTAAGTAATTATAATTCTTCTGGTCTTCTTGAATGAATTAGTTTTTCATTATTTTCTTTTTTTAGTTTTGTGTTTGATATACGTTTAGATATCATTACAGTGTATTATTTTTGTTTAGCAAATTTCATTCTTTTATAAGAAATGTGCACATCTAATAATGTACATTATGGAATGTTGATTACGATTTTCGTTTCATAAAAAAACAAAAAAAAAATTAAATAAATAATTTGGAACAAATATACATATCATATAGTTATGCATATACAAAGATAAAAGCATTTATTTTATTTTATTTTATTTATTTTTTTTTTTTTTTGCTTTTAGTGTACCACATAAATATTTCAGAGACATTTTTTTTATTCGATTAAAAAAATTCAAGAAATTCTCATAATTGTAATTTTTTGTTTTTGTTTCGTTATGAAAAATACTGTTTCTATGATTTATTTTTTATCTTCTTCTCTTCATTTTTTTCATTTGTAAATTTAATCGAAAAAAAAAAAATAGTTTTTGTTTTTATACATTTAAAAAAGGTGCAATATTACTTTGAATGAATTCATTATGTACATATATATATTTTTTAAATGATGTAACATAAATTTATTAATGTGATCGCATATGTACATATAACATATATGTACAATTTTGCACAATATTTACTTAAAGCAAAACATAAGAAAATTAAAAATTAAAAAAAAAAAAAAAAAACAGAAAAATACCAAAAGCAAATATGTACTAGCACTTATGATAGATACTATATTAAATATTTTCATTTTTTTTTTTTTTTTTGCAAATCATTCATAAAATGTATATATCATCCAATAAATTATTTAATTTTATTGTTATTTTGTTAGTATGTTCCCATTCACACGATTGTTATAAATACTCATACAATAACAAAAATTTAATCGACTATTACATTATTTTAAGTGGAAAACATAATTAAAAATTCTATTTTTTTTTTCTTTTTTTTTTTTTGAATTTCAATAGTTTTCATTCATTTGTTAATTATCATTTTTTTTTTAATTTCAATACATATTTTGTAATACTAAAACACTAAATTTTCATAATATTTAAAAGTTTTTAAAAAGAATTTGAAAAAATACTAACTCTCTATTATTATTAAAATAGTAGATTATCTTTGATTGAATGATTATGATGATGCGATGATGTGATCATTTAAATTAAAACGGAAGAAATGAACGGATGTATTGAACGCAAGAAGCAAACGGAAGACGATGGAATCAGAGCATTGCGCATTGCATTGCATTTCAAATTCAAATTTCAATTTTCAATTATCATCATAATCATAAGAACCGGAACCAGCAAACAGCAATAATTGAAAATTTTATTTCCTATAGATATGCAAAATTTTTTGAAAATATTTCAAAATCGTGACCAAAGAAAAGCAGCTAATAGATGAACGTGAAAATAAAACTTACTAATAATTGATAACACTTAGAATAATTGGAAACGATCGCTTCACATTTTTTTTTCTGATTGACAATCTATTTACAAGGATTAATAAAATGAATTAAAAGAATTGAAAATATAGAAAAAAAAATGCTTCTTTATTAAATTTTTTTACAGTGTGTGAAAGTACAAAATGTCATTATTGGAATGTTCATATTTTTCATAAATCTCCTCTATCACGTAGCCTTTTAGCAATCGATGCAACTAATGCTGCACCCTTTCCACTACCATCTTCGGCTAAAATGAATTTAATCTGAAAATATTTGATAGTAAAAAAAAGAAACATGATATAAAGTTTATCAGGATCCTATTATGTTCTTCGTTAGAAGTAACAAATTTTTTTTTAATTTAATGAAATGAACCTTTTTATTTGGTACTAATTGTAATGTTTTGTCTTCAATCCAATATTTTATTCTAGGATGATGTTTATAAAGCGATCCATCAATTGCAACTGTTACTTCTTCTTCGTCCATACGATTCAAAAGTACTGATGTCGTACATGCAACCAAATAGGCGGCTCTTAACGATATCAAACCACATACATATTGAATGATACGAATATCATCGATATTATAATCCTTCCCGTATTCGTATCCTAAATCTTTTAATAGTTCTTTTGTAATTCGATCTACGCCTTCTACAGTATCTCTGTAAAAGAACGAAAAGAAGAAGAAAAACGAAATTTAAGAAATCTTCGTTAAAAGTATGCAAACTTCTATATTTTTTATAAATTTACTAACTGTTCGATTTTTGAAATATTATTTGAAACGAATTCCCATGGCTTTGGGAATTTGCTATTATCAGCATTACAGAATAATAGATTTTGTTCTATCAGATCTCGTAATATGATTCTACATAATTCACCCAGATATTTTCCACTGATGTATTTTTCAAAGCTGTAATCATGCAACAAAGAAAATTTTATCATTCGTAATAATATGGTATCGACAAAATTAATATAAGAATAAAATTTGCTTACGTAAATGAATTTGCCAATAATGATCCTTCATCAACTTCTCTATCGAATTTCGTTTTTATAAAATCGAGTACACCATTATCACCGAAAGCTCCCCATTCGATATCGATAACAACATTCCTTTCACCATGTCTTTGTGTTTCCCAATGTTTAACACGATTGGCATGCTCTAAATAACATCCATTCGATCCTGTACCTAATACAATACCGATCCTTGTATTTTTATCCAAACTAGCACCTTGTATTAATGTTCCAGTCGTATCATTCAATATCGCTAATACATCAATATTATTACGTCCCAATTTTTTTAATGATTCTTTTAATAATTTAACTACATCCTTATCAACAACTGACGGACAATTAAATGATTTTGTCCATGTAACCAAACTACCAGAATCTAAGCTACTCTGCCTCATCGGAAATGAAAATGTAAATCCTAAAGGTAATATTTTATCATCTGGCATATTTTCATCCTTAATAAATGAATCAACGCATTGAGCCAAATAGTCAAATAATTTATAACCACATCCAATACGTAATTCATCATCGATATGATAATGTTTAACATCATCACGTATAATTTTGCTATTCACCATTTCCATAAGTATAACACGAAAATTTGTTCCACCTAAATCGAGTGCAAGAAATATTCCTTCTTCTAAAATGTGAGAAATTAGAAAAACAAAAAAAAAAAAAAAGGAGAATTTCATATAATTTTCATTCCATTTTTTCAATCAATTTCACCTGTTCCATCCGGCAATTCTGGTATATAAGTGTTTTCCATTTGTAATGACGATGGTTCTTCGTTTAATGCTAAATTCATTTCGGATTCAAAAACATTCATAATTCTTCTAATGGTTTCATTATTTAAAATTAAATCCCTTAAAAAGTCTTTAACCTATATGTAAATATCAATAAATTAAATTAAAAACAAAAAGGAAATAAAATAAAATAAATGAGTAAAACAGTAAAACAGTTTTTAAAACAAAAATGATATAAGTATAATGATGTTGATATATACACAATCTTGTGCTATATAGGTTCACGTGCAGAATATTTCAAATGAATTACAAGATTTAATTTATTTCTACTAATTTTTTCAATAACACAAAATTATTGAATAAAAATATGTAACTTAGATATTTATGTTTTATTTATTTTTAGATATGCCGGTTACGGTTACAAAACAGCATGTTTATTAATGTAATTAACATTTTTTTTTTTTGCGTAAATTTACAATTTTAATTTGCATTTATTAAGTTTATAATTTCTCGATAATTTTTTTTTCTAAATTTATCAAACAAATTTACATATGTATATGCATACATATATATATACATATATATACGTATACGACATATATATTTGGTTTCCTTATTGATATCAACCGCAGAAAATATCTTAAATTACAAAACACTGGTGTATGCAACATCCATATTAATATAAAGCAAGTTATTACACAAGGTCATTATAATATCGAACAAAATCAAGTTAAAAAAAAAATTTACAAAAATAAAAAAAAAAAGAGTCGGGGGAAAAGAAAAGACGAAGAAAGATAAAAATTTTAATAATAATTATATGAAAATAATAAGGAAAATATGTGAAGATTAGAAGCACAAAAAGAAAATTACAACATACATATACCTACAAACTCAATAATTATCATAAGCGATATACATACATATGTATTATGCATTTTTGGAGTATATGTATCTGAATGTGTATGGTGATTGTGCATGTGTAGGCATGTGTTTGATAAGGATTTATGTAACGAAAATCTTGTTTGTTTTTTTTTCGATTAAATTTTAAAAATCATTGTGTAAATTTGTTAAAAGAAATAAAAAAAAATGTGTCAATAATTAAAATATATTTATATTTATATATACATATATATAACATATATGTAAATGATTAAGTAAATATTATGCATAAATAGCTACAAGAATATACATGCATTTATTTATATGTATATGTACGCATAATAATAATATGCATATTTATTTCATATAAAAGCTGTATGTATATGTGTTATTATCAAAACTTAAAGGTGACGATATATAATATTGTATAGGACATTATACTTTCGTTATAAGCAATTGTACATTATTGATAACCTTTTTGACATATATTGATATTAAAAAAAATTTTTCACAATCAATAACAAAATATATTTGTGTTTTAGCAACACGTCACAAATTATAATCATATATAGTGAAAAATAATTATGTATGTATGTTTCTCTAATCACTTAATATGAAAATATAATCTTCACTATATAATATGAACTTAGATATGGATTTCTTTTTGAAAAAAAAAAGTACATTATTTATAAAATTTAGAAATATCAAAAATTATTAAATTGATAAAATTATTAGAAACACATATAAAATATGTTTTATTATAATTGAAAAATATTTATAAAAACGAATTTAAAATAACAAATGAATTTTTAATATTTTCTTGAAGGTATATGCGTATATACTCGTATGTACATATGAATAATACATACATAAATATGCTCGTGCATATAATGTAATCAAATAAAAGTAAAACTATAGAATTATAAAACTAAGAAAAGAAAATTATTATTTTTTTAACACTTTGTATAATTTTAAAATTTCAAATTTTGTTATACGTATTTAATTTTTTTTTTTTTTTTTTTGTTTATTTCAAAAATAATATTCCATAATAATCATAAATAGTAATTGAGGTTCATTAATTAATTTGAAATCTATATATATATCTATACATAAATGATACAATATATATGTACCTATACATGTTATACATACATATATACTAGTATATACATTGATTTTTGAATAAGAAAATCGAAAATTTTAACTGAAATTTTTTCTGTTAGCTTATGATTTTAGAGAGTATATGTGAATATTATATGATATAATGTAATATTATAAGTATATACATAATATATATGCAGTTACGTAAAATAAAAAATATGAATAAAGAAAAATTCAAATTTATATAAATTTATTCAAAAAAATCAAACAAAACTATACTCGATTGATGTATAGGTTACACCATTACCTTTACCATTATACACGTATAAAATTAAATTAATTTTTATATCAAATGTACAGTTATAATTTTGTATTATTTTTGATTTTTTTTTTTTTTTCTTTTATTTTTCTTATAATATTATCATATACAAAGTGTACAGTTTTGTTTAATATTTTAGAAGAAAAAAATATAAAAATATTATGTACTACATAGTATATAGTATGTAGTTTTAATTAAAAAAATAAAAAATAATATTATTTACCAAATCGCAACGTTCTTGATTTTTCAATTGTAGATCTCTGACAGGTTGTGTTCTTTGGTTATTGTTATTCATTCTGATTTAAAAAACTCTATATATAAACTAGCTGATTAATTCGTTAATTTGAAAAACAAAAATAATAATAATAGAAAATGTATAGAAAATTTTTACTATAAAAAAATTAAAATTTAATATGTTATTTTTTTCTTTTGTATTTTTTTTTTTAAATTTTATTATTATTAGTTTTTAGTTAATAAACGACTATTTATACTTGTACACGATAATAGTTAATATAATTTATGTTTGCACATTAATTTGAATCAATTGAAAAACAGTTTTAATTTGCAAAAAAAAACTAAATAAAAAAATAAAACAAAAAAAACCCCACTGCTGCTGCATATACAATATTATTATAAAATTATTATTTGAAAAAATAAAAAAATAAAACTATGTATATAAGTAAGTAGTTGAAATAATTGTGTTTTTATTTTAATTGTTATTATATCGCACTAATTAAATCGGTTTATTATTTTCCGTTTATTTATGTATTTTATTTTATTTTATTTATTTATTATTTAACTCGCAGTTTACTATATTCCCGCTCGTATAAAACAACGTATATATACGTACATATATTCAATATAATGTATTATAATATAGATATACATATGTGATTGACTCAATTCAAATTTTATTACTAAACAACAAAATTTACATTCGGTATAATGTGTATACATATTTAAAAAAAAAAAATTTTTTTCACAAATATAACGTCCATTGATAATATAAAATACATATTGTATATATGTACGTTATTATGTAGTATATATATACGTTATATGGAGAGAAGAAGAAGAATAAGAAAAAAAATATATAAAATATTAATAAATTAAATAGATAAATAAAATTACAAATGATTTGATGATATATTATTTGAATAATTTCTTTTGTTAAAAATATTTTACTTATGTTGGTTGGTTATTTTTCTTTTCACTTAAGCCGTCTTTATCTTATTATTATTATTATTATTATTATTATTATTATTATTATTATTATTATTTGTATATGTATATGTATTTTTTATTTTTAGGAGTAAAGTAGAGAAAAAAATATATATATAAAATGTATATTAAAAAATTGTCTTTTAAATTAATAAAGAATATACACAATAATAGTGTATAAAATAATGTATATTTGTTAAGATTGTTAATAAAATTGTATGTATATTGTACGTACGTACATACATATATAAATATTATAATATGTATGTATGTATACCTACAAATGTTGAAAAGACTTTATTTGATAAAAATGAAAAAAAGCAACTATACACTCGTAACAAACAAAAATTTTTCAAAACTTTTTACGAAAAAATATATATGTATGTACTCGTATATGTATACATATACAAATATATTTATATAAAAATATATGTAGGTATATGTATATCAATTCGAAATCAAAATGTTATATACCTCTACTATACTAAACTCTTGATTGACGCCACTTAATATATTTTGTTAATATAATGAATGAATATTATATTATAAATAAAAAATGATTCTCTGGAATTGTTTTTATATATTATATACGAGTACATATATATATACATCTATGTATATATGTATGATTCAAATTTTTGATATTTTATATTGTACATATAATATCCATATATAATTATATAATATAATACCAAATATATGAGGATATTTTTTCAGTTTAATATTCATTTTTAGTTGTATTATATGCATATTATATGTATATATATATATATAATATATAAATCATTCATACATCGTCTAGAGTGTAAACATACAAACATACAAAATAATAAAAAAATTAAAAAAAAAAAAAACGATATGATATAGATAAGTTTGATTTACATACTCGTACATACATCTATGTATATGTAAATACTTTTGTATAATTTAAAAAGAAATATGTACGCGTAAGTATGTATGTACATTGCATGTAGAAAAACATAATTATTATTATATACACCAAATTATTAGCATCAAAAACACAACAATATTAAAATTTATGAAAATATGCAGAGAGAAATTTTTATGTTTGTACATTAAACATATGAGTGTAGTGTACATATATATATATTAATATACTGACGTCGACGTGTAATAATTAGATCTGACAGTTCAAAATAAAATAAAAAAAAAAAATAAAATGTGAAGAAAAGAAAAAATTGATAAAGTGCTGGAGCCATATAAATTATGGTATATGTTATATATGGATGATACGGATACATATAAGTATTACATATGTTATACATAAATATACCTATATAATACAATTATATTATAGTACATATTTTATATAGATATGTAATATAATATACATATGAATATTTTCACATATTTTTATATAACTATCATTTATTTTATATAATATAAAATTTTGCATAAGAAATATTGTAGATTTATTTATAGATATATATATGTATGTATGTACATATATAACATATAATATGTATATGCACATGTTGTATGTACCTATATGATTAAATATTTATTAAAGACTACCTATATTTATATATTTTATAAAAATTTCATATTGGACAATGTGAATGTATGTTACTTATACTTATACTTATATTAAGATAAATGTTTATAATACATATATGTATATGTATAATACATATATGTACGTAAATTATTGTATACATTATTAACATCGCAAAGTCACAAATTTATGTTGTAGGTATATATTAATATGCTATATAATAAAAAAGTATATATTAAAGTAAAGTAATTAATTCAATCAAAAAAAGTCTTAAATATATTTTCTTCTTCTTTATTTTTGATTAAAATAATATATACATATGTATGTACATACAGTATTATGTATTTATTAATCAATGGTATTATGTACATACCTATATATACTCATTTAATTTAATATTATGTACAAATTTATGAAAGTCTGGCTGGACTCTTATCAATTTTGCGTTATTATATAATTTATACATAAATATAATTTTCTCCCGGCTAACAAAATCTAATTTATTGTTAATTTAATATAGTATACCTACATTCTACATACATATTATATGTAATAATGTTTTATATTTTATCAGTTTATTATCTATGTATTTTTGAAATGAGTGTAGAGTATTATAATTTATAGTACATTTATATGTACATATATATATACATATGTATATCAAAAATTAATTATGATAATATGAAAATTATGTATAATCTGTATTAGATAGATGTACCTATATCTCCCTATATACATATGTATATATTGTTATGACGACATTTTTTTTGTCTAATAAAAGAAATATACATAATGTAGGTACATATAAAATAAAATGAAATTAAATTAAAAAAAATGAAACATATAGGGATATAGGTATAAAATCATCTTCTATTTAGTAATTAATTTCATAATTATAATGTACATATCATCTGGATTAATAATTAATACATATATTTTTAATTTATATAGATATTACGGTATTATGTATGTATAATTATATATGTATATAGCTACATGCCATGTGAAATAATTTAATATTAGCACTTATAGCAGCTCCACTAATTGTATAATGTATAGGTATTTTTATAAGTTTTAAGGAATGCTACTAAAAAAACAAAATATATAAGGTACATAATATATGAAAGTCAAAGTGTCAACATAAATATTTATCTAGATTAGTAACTATAATAATAAATCGCTTATAAATCTAAATGATTTATTTATCTTATATTTTATTTGATTTTATTACTATTGTTTTTCGTTGATTTGAATTTAAACAATTGTTTTGATGTATTTTAAATTAATCAATCGTTATGAAAAGAATTGTTATTTTTCTCAATTTTATAATTTTGAGGTAATTATTTATTGAGGGTTTTTATTTGCAATTCGATCATATTTTATATTAAATGTGAAATTTATTTAGAAATTTATTACAACAAAAAATATCAGATTTCAATCTGATAGAGAACAAGAATTGAACATTATTAGATTATTATACCTATATCTATAGATTATATTTATATGTATTATTTATTATCTAGTGTGATACACCAGATACACCCTATAAATATAGAAAAGCTTTTTTGACCTTATTGCCTTATTCAGGGTCAAAGCTTATGGTATGGAGTGATTTTGAAAATTTTCAAGTGTTTATTGCACTTTTACTTGTACCTACGTCATATAAGTACATAAGTACATACTTATGTATATTTATACACATTATATACGATATATATATAATATATTATATTAATTATTATATTATATTATATATCCATATTCTAAAAAAAAACAATTAATTTTAATTCTGGATATATAATATGAAGTTTAAATTCTAAAGAATGTAGGTACATACTAATCATAAAATGGAATATAAAAAAATGGTTTTTAAATTCGTTTTAATTTAAATATTATTATAAAATTAAAGAGAAAATTTAACGAAAAAAAGAAATAGAATTTCTCGTTGTTACTGTACCGAAAATTTAACGAACAATGAGGTTTTTCATATTGAATAGAATATAGAATAAGAAAAAAACATGAAATTTACAGTTTACAGTACATCCATATATCTGTCCTTGTCTCTCATTTAAGTTTTTTTTTAATAATATATTTTTATACTAGATGTCTTTTAGAAAGTAGTAGATGATCATTTTATGTATGACAATCATCCATAAACATAAATGTAAATGAAAAACCTAAAAACAATAGTATTTTTTATTTTATATTTTATATTAAAACTACAAATTATAAAAAACAAAAATTAAACATAATCAGTTTTTTTTTTTAAAATAAAATTCAAGTTTTTTTATATTATGAATATACTTGTGTAGTATAGCAGTAGTTTTTCTACTACAATTTCAATAATGTTTCTACTTATATTTTATAGAAGTCAATCAGCATTTAGCCATTTAGCTTTCAGCATTGTAGAATAGAATAGGTAGGCCTGATGAGAAACATAATGCGGTTTAGCTCAAATCAAATTCAAATTCTAAGTAAAATATATTTTTTTGTATCTTTTCTTCTTTCATTTGACAATTCCATAATTTTTTTTGCTTGACTTGACAGCTAGACACATTAAGCAAGCGTTATTGGTAGTGGCGATTGGCGAATATTACAAAAAAAAAGTTTGGAGAAAAAAATGTGTTTAGTAAATTTCTCTGTGATTTACAAATAAAATTAAACAAATTCATTTCATTTAAAAGTAAAATTATAAATTCATAATATTTATTAATAAATATAAATATCTATATATATAAATCATCAACTTCGAATAAATAAAAAATTGTATTAAATAGCAACAAAAAAGAGAAAAGGAATAGAGCTACTATAAAAAGAAAAAAAAATTCTGTGAATCTACCTACCTACATAAGTATATTGTTTTTTATGGTTTAGATTTTTTAAAAAAAAAAAAATATATATATAAAATAATTAAAAATTATAAATGTTGATGTATAAAAAAAAATGTTTTAAAAACTCCATATAACTAAAAGTTCCATGTTACTACATTCATATGTGCGTGCAATACATGCATATTTTTTAAACCTTAAAAAAGTTAACTCATCTAATAACATTGAAATTTAAAAAGAACATAAAATATAAATAAAAAATCTAGAGATTAAAGACAAAACTTTAAAAGTATTAAAACACATTCGCTTGTGTTCTTGTGTCATTTAGTTTTCTTCAGAGATTTTATATACAATTATTGTTTTTTTTTTTTTTTTTTTTTTTTGAAAGTTGAACATTATCATTAGATTAGAACATAGGCAGTTAATTTTCTGTTTATTCTATAGCTATGATGCCTATTTGTATTGTATTGAATTAACTGTATGTATGTATCCATTATATATACATATTATATATTTACATATAGGTATAAATATATACCATTCATACATACGAATACAAAAATTATTTTATTGTACCAAAAGTATATTATAATATAATAATAATAATAAAATATTTTTATTAAGAATAAACTAAAAAAAATTTTGTTTATTACTCGTCATTGTATAAAAATGTATGTACAATCCAAAATTTAATAATATCGAATAGTATAAAGAATACAAAAACCTTTTATGATTATTAGATATTTTTTCCAGAATTCATTACTGTCATTTTACATATATGTACCTAACTACATTATATAGTATTACGTATGGACTACATACGGAGCATTATATAGATAAGATACTAACTTTGTATTCTTATTACAATAACTATAATTCTTCTTTTTTTACATTCGAATATTAAAAAATATAATATTTATAAATAATAATAATAATAATAATAATACAAATAATATTGCATACATTTAATTATATTTTTATATATAGGTATTTATGTATGTACCTATATAAATTAAAAAAACATACATAATAATTACATATATTGTGTATACATGTTAAGTTTGTATTATAATATGTATACCTATCTTTCAAAAATTTGAACAAATATTTATAAATTTATTTATTAATTAAAATAATATATAACTTGGTTTGAAAAAATTTTCAAATTTTAAAAATTCATATGTAATTAAATAAACTGTTATCTACCTATATTTGAATAAAATAACAATTTTATTGCAATTCATCATTTTAATATCTTCTATATTTTAATGTTACAAAACATATTTAAATTTTCATAAAAAATCATTAATTAAAAATAATAAGGAAAAAAAAATAAAATAAAAAAATACGAATTTTGAACTGATTCCTTATTACACTTTAAAAAAAAAGAGAAAATAAATAATAATTTAAGGACGTTTAGAAGAAAGTTATTAATAATAGTGGGAAAAGAAAATTGTTTTCTTTTTTTTTTTTTAATTTTGAATTTTGTTAAAGAATCTTGTTGAAAAATTTAACAGAACATATTAATATAGAACAGATTTTAAAATACATATGTTTATTATCAACTAATGTAAATATTCTAAAATTTAAAATTGAAAAAAAAAAAAAACATTGTTTTTTTTTTATTTTTTTAACAAAAGTTATGTATAGCTATATATAATAATAAATGAATTAAACGAAACAAAATAAGTACACTACACAAAACATAGCCAACAATAAGAAGTGAGATTGTTGTGTTGTATGTTGTATCGTATGTAGGAGAGACATACATACTTATGTATGTGTATAAAGTAACTTTGTTTGACATTAAGAATACATAGTATATATATATATATATATATACAATACATATTATTATATGTGCATAAAAAGAAGAAGCTAATTTTTATTCAAAACTACACAACTAAAAGAAAAGATTAAAACACACACACAAGTGACAAATAATAAAAACGAAAGAAAACGGACATATAATTAAAATAAAAAAAATTAATAAACAAGTAAAAAAAATAATTTTTTTTTATTTGAATTCCTAATTAAATTAGAGAAGACCTAAGGACATAATTTATAAATTAAAATTACATATAGAAAATCAAAAAAATAAAAGAAAATTTTTAATCGGAATTAAAAGCTAAAGAATCAGCCTAAATTTCAATATCAATCAAGTGTATATTTCATCATTTCATTATTTTTTTTGTGTGTATTTTTTTTTTTTTTTTTTTGGTTTTTTGGAATAAATAATTAATCAATTCTCTTCTAGTTCTATTTTAAAATAATGTATTTGATAAAAAAGTGAAAAAATAGAAAAACAAAAAAATTAGAGCGAAAAGTAACAGGACATCCAGTAAAATTGTGTTTGTGATAAATTATTATCGTTTTTAGATTTTTGATTGGTTTTAATTGATTGCTTCTAGTGTTGTCATAATGTCGTCCGATATTGGAAGTGGAGACGAAGGAACTTCTGGCCAAAGTATGAATTTGAAAAAAGAAAAAGGTCTTATTATCATATTTAATTTAATTACATATTATTATTATTATTATTATTATTATTATATTTTATCATTGATTTACATGCATACATATATACAAACATTTTTGGAAATAATTATTAGCAAAACTACACTCAATGCCAATACTCAAGTTTTCTTTTCTGTTCATTTTAAATAAAAACAATTTATTTATATTTGTATCAAAAGAATTGTAGAAAATTTTATTGAGCATATTAGTATGCCAGGCCAGCCAACTAACTGATAATCTTTGAATAGATTCATACATAATGTACATATATACACAGAATTTTGTATAATAATTTTTTTTTTTCTTTTTTTTTTTGTTTTTTTTTTTTTTTTTTTTTGAACAGCTGATTTTAGTTTTTAGGCAAAAATAAAAATACATACCTATAACTTTTAAACTACATACGGATACGAGCAAATATATATAATATCTGTATTTATACATTTGGCATTATTATGTTTAAATTAAGTAACAGTTACTGTATTGAATTGTGTTGTTATATTTATAAATTGTAGTAGTAGTAACATTACAAAAATGTTTTGATAAGTTGTTCATTTATCAATTTCCTAAAAAAAAATATGAATATCCTGTATAGATAAATACGAATCGTATTTATCAATTCATAAGTTATTATAGTATCCACTAAATTTTTAAAGAAATTTGTTTTTCTTTTTTAGCATTCATTTATTTAATACCTATGCACGGTAGGTAAATAATATATTTGAATAGGTATTAACTGATAAACAAAAAATAAAATAAAAATTAAGAAAAATTATCTTAATTATGTAGTACATAGTCAAATATCTAGGTAGGTATATTACATTATTTCAATTATAGACATCTGAGAATTTTTCTAAAGAATATATTTTTCAGTTCCACGTATTATTCTTGAAAATGATAATTGTAATATTTTTTTCGGAGTAAATTTTATTTTAAATTTTGTAGTAGTGGGTATCTATCTACTTGATACTTGATTATAGATTATAGTACATTAATAATAATAGTCAAATTTAAATATACCTATTTAGAATTATTCTTGTATTATATGTATATTTTTGATGATGATTTAATAATAAAATTGATAGTGACAATGATGACGATACGAGGATAATCGATGACATTTTGATGATAATGATGATGATGACATACATATGCTGTAATATAAATATATGTATATATCTAGATATTACGTGCACCTATATACACAGTTTTTTTTTATTACCATTGTCAGTAACATACACAATGGTTTCCATTTCATATATTATACCTGATTCTATATATATATATATAATAAAAGGAGTAAATAATATGATAATAAAGTACCTATATGATGACGATGATAATGATGATATAATATATACAGCTAAATCATTTACAGGAGAACTATACATAATATGTATATTCTATTTAGAAATATGTACGTAATAATCGTGTATACATATGTATATGTATTTACTCAGCTACCATATAGATACAGATAATTTCAATTCATGTAAAAATATGAATTTACAAAGAAAAATATTTAAAAAAAAAAATTGCGCATATTCTGTTTATAATACGTACACAATCATATTTTCTGGATATGCATACTTACATATTCATTTGTAGGTATGTACCTAAATATTCCATATTCGTCTATGTAATACTTACTGTATTCATAAACTACAATATGTCTAGGTATATATTATATATTATTATACCATGTTCAATGTTATTTTTATCTGTAATATGTAATGTACCTACATATTATCAACTTGAAATTTTAAAGAAAAAAAATTTTTTACTTTCCCTTTTAACAAAAATATTTAATTATGTAAAAATAAATATTTACATATAATCATAATTCTCCACAGGAATTATACTAAGAATATAATGTTGATCCATATATAAATGTGTATACCATGTACAAATACACTCTTTTATTATACATTTATGAGCATACATATTTTTTTTTAAAAAATTTTATTTCAAGTAAATACTAGTACCTACCTAGTACCTACTATATTTTATGTTATGAATTATCATAAATCCTTTTTCATAACGAAATATAAAAAAAAAAATTAATCAAAAAAAAAAACATCAACAATAATATACATATTATATAAATATGTCATAGGTTACATGAAAATGATGAAATATCTACAAATATATAAGATACCTATCAAAAAAATTTATAATATCTTTGTCGCTAAGTGCATATCAATACCACATCCTCAACCATCCATTCATCTAGCTAGGATATATATATATATATATTTTTTTTTTAAAGAGAAGAGTTATGGTAGGCTAAATAATTTAATAATCATTTTTAACATCATATCATTTTATGTGTTTTTGTTATAAATTTTTATTACAGTATGTAGAATATTTAATAAAGAATTTTTTAAATTGTGTATTACATACATGTATGTCATTTGTATTTATAAAATTTAAAATGAAAAAACTTTTAATTTGAAATAATCTAAGTATTTTTCATACCTACATCATATTCTATAATATAGCTGGCATAAATACATTTATATTGTGTGTTGTATTTATGAAAACTCAAAAGAAACATTTTATATTTATGATAAAAAATCCATTCGTTTTTTTTTTTTTTTTTTTCTAAATGTATACATATGTATACATATATAAAAATTACAGTCAGCTGTCTACTAAATTTAAATTTTTTGCATTTGTTTGGTGTATCATACCATAACCATACAATGTATATGATATCTATATATGTACATATATTTTATATTATATATATTATATATTATATTATTATATATAATATAATATGTATATTATATAGTATGCCAATATACACATGATATAAATCCATATATGTAGAAATAAAACATTTATTTCAACAAGAAAAATACGAAATGATACAGAAACCCATACAAAACATTTATGCATTTATGTACGTCATATACATATTATACAACAACAACATACAATAATTGTTTTCTATCTCTTTTTAATATAAATTTTCACTTTTTTTTTTTTATTTATACTGTTTACACATGAGTCGAAATCAAGTTGAAAATTTGGATGTAGTAATTTACATTCAAATTAAAAATCAAACAAGATCATAAACAAAATTGTAAATTATGTAGGTGCCACCACAGTATCCATATCTCAATATTATTATGTACAAATCAAATATAAGTACATGTGGTACATGCTAATATGAGACTCATATTAATTCTAAAATATACATCATAAGTCGCTTATTATCGTCATCATTATTAATACTAAAAGAAAGCCCTTTCTGAGTTATGGCGACGACCTTTTGTAGAATATTTATCATTTTTGTCACGAATCACGATCCATTGCGTTTATTTATTTAATTAATTTTTTAAATTTTGAACCACAAATTTTATTGATATCCTCTTCGATGTGATAGAAATGTCATTTTTCATCTTTTTCCAATCATTTTGTACAATATCAAATTTTAAATGCCTGATTGTTTTACAGGTGAAAGATAGAATTATTACATATATGACAGGTAAATATGTATAATTACTATTCGTATTTGTGGAGTTATGAATGATAAAAATCATCTTTCTATCTCAATTTATTGATTCTATTTGACGTGAAAAAATTTGAGTTTTTGTAAACACTTTTGAAAACGTACATATATCCATATATACATATGTATGTATATTCAAAAATTTCAACATTTATGTACGTAATAACGTAATTTATGTTATGCAAAATATATTTGTTATATGAAGATTTATGTAAAATCAGATTAGAATTGAATTCAGAATTCTTATGTAAATTGTACAATAGTATGTATTATATCATATACATATAATTATACTAATTTTTTTTGTATAATAAAGTATATTTAGAGATATGTATTATATATAGTATACTTTTAGTACTCAGTGTTTTTGATGTATATGAATTAAATATATTATGGTATATGTATAATAACTATACACAAACTTTTAGTGCTTTTAGTTCTAACAAAATATATATGCGCCTATTCTAGAATACTGGCATTGGTACTAGCGTACTAGTGTGCTAGTGCACTAGTCAATAGGGTATATATTTATAATAACATATCATATCATATAATAATCAACCAGCTGATGTGAGGCTGACTACTGATTGGTTTGGTACTGGTACTCAGCCAGCTCTACAGACTGCAATTTAAATAAATTTCATTGAAATTTGAAATCAATTTTCCAACAATCTACAATGGCGTCAGTCTTCTGCTGCTGAGAAAATAAAATAAAAAAAAAAATTTTTTTTTAATTTTTTATTTTCCAAAGAGACACATAACAGCAAAAAAAAGGAAAAGTAGTTTCGAACGGAAAAAAATCAGGAAAAGCACAATATAAAAAAATTCCAAATTAAAGAGAATCTGATTTCCTTTCATATACAAAAAGAAGATTGCAGTTGAAAAATTCAAAAAAGGAAGAGAAGCAAAGGAAAAGAAAAAAAAAATTAATTTGATTTTTTTTTTTTAGTTCAAATGAATAAGTTTTCAAAAAAGAAAAATTTAATCAAATTTAAAAAAAGAGAATTTTTTTCTTTTGAAAAAATGTGGAAAATATAGTGAAGAAATAAAATTTGAAAAAAAAGTTATATAGATATGTATTAAATTAATATATAGATTACATGATGAACTGCTTGAATCCTGCTAAGTTTTCTGTTGCTACTGCTACTGCATAAAAAAAAAAAAAAACAAATAAATAAAATAAAAAATAGAAAAAATTTTTTTGTTGATTGCGTGCAGTAATATTTCAATAATTTTTTGATCGTTACAAATAGTTTAAATCGAATCAAAAAAAAGAAATTAACAAAAAAAATTTTTTTAATGTTATTTTTTATCTAGTTAATTACATTGTTCTATTAACAAATTAATTATGAACGAAAATATTTTAAAAGTCGATATTTTGTGATAAATTTGGTAATTTTTTGATTTTGATTTTAATTTTTTTTTCTTTTTATTTCTATTTGTTATTTCGAATTATTATTCGAGTTACATTATTAATCTATATATATAGATATAATATTCATGGAAAAAATGTATTCTTTCTCTTCTTAAAGGATAAGGAATAATAAATTGTTATAGAAGAATAAATATGTATAAATTATTAAAATTGAAAGAAAAAAAAATGTAGTACTCATGTATAACTAAAAAATTAAGGAATTTATTTAATTTTGAAAGGAAAGGCCAAAAAATAAATAAAAAACGAAGAAATCTTGCAGTAGTAGTAGGTAGTACATTATATAGAGAAAAGAGGAAGGCAGGAAGAAAATTAAAAAAAAAAACGAAAAATTATAAGAAGAAAATTCTCTTTAATTTATTTGTGTGTATGTGTCTCTGTGGAAAAGCGAGGGACTACAAGGTCAGGTGGTATATGAAAACCTGAAGAGTAGAAATATTGAACAGAAAGAGAACGAATAACGACTAAAATAACATACATCATATACGCATATATTTATATTGTATATAATAAGAACGACACTTTTCCAAATCGATCAGAAGGTAAATTATTATTTTATTTTATTCTATTCTATCTATATATATTTTTTGATTCGTATGTATTATTTTAAATGTACATATAGCACATATGTACCTACTTATATACATTTTTTTTTTCATTAATTGGAATTTTTCCTACCTTTATCAAATTTGACTTTACTTTTGATTATTTTATTTTTAATTAAATAAATGATTTATTCATAAATTCAATTACTGATATTATATAAAGAAAATAGAATAGAAAAACTGAAAATAAAATAAAAATAATTTTTGAATAGTCAATTGAAATATAATGTTTGACAAAAATGAGAAAAGAATGAAATTAAATAAATTTCAACTATAATCCCCATTCTAAAATGTATGTAGAAATGTTTTAATTGATTTTACCAGTAATTGTTTGTTATTGATGACGTGATGAGTATAAATAAATGAATAAATAAAGAAGAAAATGAAATTCGATTACACATTAAAAATAAAAAATTAAAAACTATTGCAACATACAAAGTTATTTCTAATTGGTATAATGTAGGAAAATTATTAGTTCTTTGTCAGGTATTTTTGGTGTTAGATGGATTTTAATTTATTTTTCTTTTCATTAAGATTCTCACTTCAAACACTTACAATGCATTTTGAACATTTTAAAATTATTTTAAATCCTTAAATATTTTGAATGATGTTTATCATTATTTACTTGTATGTTGTTAAAATGGTTAAATATTTTCAATTTCTATAGAATATAATGTACAAGGAATGGATGGGGGCGGAGGAGATTTTGAATCTAGCAAAGGTATGTATGATAATAATTGATTGATTGATTATTTGACTTGTTACTTTTTGAATACTAAACTCATGTTTTTTTTTTATTTATTTATTTATTTTTAAAGCAGGCCAGCAAAGCGGTCAACAAACGGAACAGGAATTGGCTACAAAAATGCTACAAATTCAATCAAAACGATTCTACTTGGATGTAAAACAAAATAGAAGAGGTCGTTTTATCAAAGTAGCCGAGGTATTTTATCTATATACATAAAAATATATATGTATATAAAAATATTGATTTAAAAATTTGTTCAATTCTTATTTAAAATAATAAAAATAGATCGGTGCAGATGGAAGACGCAGTCAAATTTATTTAGCGCTATCAACAGCTGCAGAATTTAGGGATCATTTATCAACATTTAGTGATTATTATGCGTCTTTAGGTTTGTAGATAATTGAGAGAACATTCCAAATATTTATTCATCACATTTATGTTCATATATACACATATAAATAATAATTAAAATAAAAATATTTCTTATAGGACCACCGAATCCAGATAATGTACCAGAAGATGGTAAATTAAAGTCAGAAATGATGATCAAAGATAATCGACGATATTATTTGGATCTTAAAGAAAATGCAAGAGGACGTTTTTTGAGGGTAACTACAATATGATAATAGATCTTGTTATAAATATTTATTTAAACATAAATTCAATATCGAAGGTATCTCAAACGATAACAAGAGGTGGACCTAGATCACAAATTGCAATTCCGGCACAGGGAATGATTGAATTTAGGGATGCTCTAACCGATTTACTTGAAGAATTTGGAACAAGTGATGGAGGGTAGGCGATAGATTATTTTTAATTTTTTTTTTCTAAATACATTTTATATATGTATATGTATTTTTTTTGTTTTTAATAAAAAATTTTTTTTAGTTTCAAAGGCGAATTACCTGAGGAGCGTCATATGAAAGTTGATAATAAAAATTTCTATTTCGACATCGGACAAAATAATAGGGGCATTTATATGCGAATCAGTGAGGTAATTTAAATATATTAACATTTTTTTTTCATCTCATTTACACATCAAATTCAATTATATTGATAATTTGATTATTTAAATTATAGGTTAAAAGTAACTTTCGTGCAGCAATTACTGTTCCAGAAAAATGCTGGATACGCTTCCGAGATATCCTCAATGATTATTGCGAAAAAATGAAAAAATCGTCCGACTCGTCTATCACTGCCGAAAATAATATACAAACACCCTCAAATAACTTAAAATAATTTAAAATAATTATAAAAAAGAAAATTCAATAATTATATATATAGATATATGTATAAAGAAAAACAAAAAATCCAAAAAAAAAAAAATAATTTAAAAATACAAAAAAGAACAAAAAAATACAAAACAGAGCAAAAAATATTAATAATCATAATAAAGAAGATGAAGTACATTAATTTGAAAAAAAAAAATAGATTTCTATGTATGTATTTAAAAAATAAAGAGGACAAAATTTAATTAATAACCTAAGAAATTTAAAAAATTGCGGTTATATATAAAAGTTTTGATTCTGAAAAAGAAAAAAAAAGTAAACCAAATTTAAATTTGAAACGAAACAAATACAAAAATTATAACTATTAAAAAATATATATCTATGTAAATTTAATTATAATTGTCTTACAAAATGTTCAAAAACTTTAAATTAACGATCAAATTTTAATTAAAATTTTATAAATTTTTTTCGTTTTTATTGTTTTACCAAAATGGAAATTTAATTTATTTGTTTTGATTTTTAATTTTTATCTTTTTTCAATTTGAAATGAATATGAGTATGAAAACGTTAATATATTATGTATATTTTGTTTTTTTTTTTTTTGTTTTAATAATAAACTTGAAAAGAAGATATAATTTAGAAAAGATTAGAACAGAATAATAACAAGAAAATTTCTAGAATTAATGAAGTATATAAAATTAATAAATAAATGATTTAAACTAATATACATATATACTTATTTGAATGAATTAAATAAAAAACAAAAAAAGTAAAGTAAAAGAGTAAAGAAAATATGAAAAAACATTATTAGAAAACAGTAATATATTAAAAGCAAAAAATTATTTTTATTAAGTACACATCGTAGAATTTAGAATATTGGATAGATAAAATGAAATGAATTAGCAACAGATTGGAGAAAATGATGATGAAGAAGAAGAAAATAATTATAAAAAATAAAAAAAAAATTGAAATGAAGAATACAAAAAAATTTAAGAAAAATCTATCAGTATAACTTTTAGAATTTTTATTTCTTTCATTATTATCATGATTATTATTATTATTATTATTATTACTTTTATATATATGTATATTTTATGAATAAATCTAAAAAAAAAAATTTATAGATATATATATTACGTTTGAATTAATGAAGAATATAAAAAAGAATGAAGATATAGATGAAATGAAAATAAAGTGAATAAGAATGAAGAAAATATACATGATGAAGACAAAAAAATTAATAAAAAATTAGGAAAAAATACTTTTTTTTCCTTTTTTTTGTTTTGTTCTTTTCGTATAGAAAGAAAAGCTTTAAATCCTATTTTCTTATTAATTTTTATTATACTTTTAAATTATTGAAATTCTATTTTGTTAATTTTTATATATAATAATATGAGTAACAGGATAAAAGTAAAACAACCAAAAAAAAGCAAAAAAAAAAAAAAATGAATTTAAAAAAATATAAATGAAAAAAATAATAATTAAAATTGTTTTTAAATAAAGACAACTTGTCCACTTGTTTATGAATTATATTTGTTTGAATATAATTTAGTCCTAAGCTAAATAATAAAGAGAAATAAATAAGATAAAATTTAAATTTAAAAAATAAAAAAAAAACAAGTAAAAGTTAATGAATAAAATCAAATAAATAGATGAAGAAATTTTATGAAAATGAAGAAAGAAAAAATACAAAAATATAAATTGTAATAAAATAAATAATGGGAGAGCAGGTCCCCCCAGGATGTATATATTGTCAAAATATATATGTGATAATTGTGTTTGTAAAAAGTTCAAAAAAAAAAAAAAAATAAAAAAACATAAAAAGTATAAAACTTAAAAATTAAAAAAATATATATAAAAAAAGGAAGAATATAATAGTATGGATTACACAAGATATATTAGAAATATAATGTGTGTAGGGGATGTTGCATTTTATTTGCTAATCAAAAAATTGAGATGCACTTCCCGTCGTTGAATTATATAAATACAAATACAAAACAAACAAAAAAAAAATGAATAAATAATATAAAAATCAAGAGAAATAAAATTTATTTGAAAATGAATTAAGAATTAATATTAATTTTAAAAGAGAATAAAAAAGATAATTATATGAAAGTAAAAGTAAAAAAAAAAATTAATTCATTTAAGATATAATAAAATTTAAAAAGAAATAATATTAATTATTAAATTATAATTTCACATTGTGATGCAGCGCTAAGCGTTCCAACCAGCATTACTCGACAGAGTAGATAAGTAAATGAAACAATAAAAACTATACAAAATATATAAAAAAATTAAAACCAATAAATAAAATTATAATAGGTAAAAAAATGAAATAAATAAAAATATTGAAATTAAATAAAAAATAAATATAAATAAAAAGTTGAATAAGTTGAAAGTAATTTTTAAAAAAAATTAACAAACAAAAAATAAAATGAATATGGATAAAATAAATAAAATAAAAAAAAAAAAGAAAAAACAAAGTAAATCGTGATGCATGTAGCGCATAGCGTTGATATATAGTTTAATAAAAAAGATAAAAATTAATTTTAAAATAAATGGAACAAAACTATAATAAAATAAAAAAAGCAAAAGAAAAACAAAAACAACAAAAATCTAGATACAAATAAACTGGCACATTAAAATATAATCGATAAAATTTAAAGAAAATAATACAAGGAAGAAAAAGAAAAAAATGAATTAAGAACGAAATGGAATAAAAATTGAGTTTTTTTTTTAAATAACAGCAACAACATAAGATGAAGGGCAACTACAAAAACATTAGAATAATGCAACGTAAAAAAAAAAATACAATAAATACATTATATTGAATGAATAAATTTGAAACAGCAAGAAATAATAACAGTTGAAAGCAAACAAAATGAATTAATAGAAAATGCAATGTAACAAAAAAAAGAAAAAATGAAGAAAAATAAAAAATTATTGTAACGAAAAAAACGATACAAAAAACATAGTAGAAAATTGCAGTATAAAACTGAATTATAAACAACACAACAAAAATTAATAAATGAATAAAATAAAATAAATTAAATTAAAAAAAAATATATATAAAACAAAAAAGAAATCAAATTTTTAGCGCAAGAAAAAGAAAAAAAATTATATACATAGATTGAAAATTATTAAAAACAAATAAAAAAAATAATTTAATGATTGTTATTATTAAATTCAAAAATGTCTCAGAAAATTCAATAAAGGGAAGGAAACAAACAAAAATATGATTATCGTTTTATTTCATTCACTATAACAACATGGATTTTTTTATGAATGCACACAAATTGCATGCGAAAACGATTAAAATTATATGATGTTTTCAATATTTTGATTTGAAAATAATATATACAATATATATTGGTTGTTACTATTTAAATTTGCTTTACAAATTTCTGTTTACAAAGTTACATGCTTTTTCAAATTGTATTAAACTTTGAGCACGAGGTTATTCAGAAATTGAGATCTTATTTAAAGCATTTGCGAAAAACTTACTTATTGTTAGGATGGGTTCAAAAATTCAACACTGCATTAGTGTTGCAAAAGAAACTTAAGTCAACAGTTCAAATTGGTAACACTAACTTATCACAAAGTCAAAATTTGTATCATGATTTTCGATGTTGCAATAAATAAATAATCTCAAATTTCTGACGTTTAGTTGATTTTAAATTATTATCAATACTATCATGGATCAAAAAAACAATAAACAGTAAATTCAATTTTAATTTTTTAAGTTTGTTTTATTTATTTATGTAATTTATTTTTGATTTTTATGAATTTTTACCAATGTGTTAAATTTTAAAAGACAAAAAAACTTCAAAACTGTCGAAAAATTAATCAGCAGCATCAAAGCATCGCAACATAAATAATCTATGTTGCGTTAACTGTTCGGCAACACTTCTGCAACACTGGAAAACTATGACCGAGTACACACCTTAAATTATTTGCCCTAGCTTATCGTGCGTTACGCTTTCATCAATCAACGAAAATTATGTATGAAAAGGCACACTGTAACTTATTTGCCCTAGGCAAATTTTCTTTATTCTGTTTTATATCTGATTTGTAATATAAGTTATGTATAGATTTAGTATGTTGATTTGATTTTTTTTTATCTAACCTGTCAAAAATACGAATATAGTATAAAGAGAATTATCCAAACATTGCTTCACATCATAATTTGCCCTAGGAAAAAGATTGATTAACTTGTAATTGACAACCCGCTGCATGCTTCACTTCCTTCTTTCACATAAAACAGGTTTTTCGTGCCTCATCGGGCAAATAAGTCATAGTGTGTCCTCGGTCTATGATTAATTTTTAAACTCAACCAGTTTTAGATTCATGCACGCAGTCAACATTTTTGGGGATTTATGTTTCTAAAAACATTTCATATGCACTAAAAACTTAACTCAAAACTAAACAATATGAAATAAATAAACGAAACCATTGAGTACAAGAATGTCAGGTTTTAATTGTTATTTATGTAATGCATTTGCATATATAAGCAAATTAAAAATTGCGCGATTGATTTAGATTTGCTGAAGAATTTACTTGCAGTTTCATTTTTAGACGAGCTGAGTGGGCAAATTTAGAGTTTTAGACGCACTGCAATTAATAAATGTAACAGTTTTTAATTTCTAACCACCCTCTTTAACTTTTAATGAACGGAAGTTATTCAATTTACTTACCTAGGGAAAAAACAATTTTTGTTACCCATTGCTTTGATATTTTAAGGGAAAAAGAATCGTTATGATTTTCAATTTCAGTTGTTTTCCATTAAAGCCATTGACAGACATCTAGTATAAACGTGGTATCGATACCATGGTATTGGCTATACTACATGTCTGTTACCCTATACTAGCTTTATACCAGGATAAGAAGCTGGTATAAACATAAACGTACCATGGTATCGATACTATAGATGCCTGTCAGCAGCATAATATATAAAATGCTGATTTGTGATATTTTTGATCTTTTTTTATATTATCCGAATCTATCATAACCATTAATTGAAAAAAAAAATTTTTTTTCTCAAGTTCTTTGTATAGCAATGTTTATCGCAAGTTTTCTCTTTATTTTTTTTATATAATTATAAAAATTTTCTTTTCGATGTAATGAAAAATGAATTGCTGACGCATATAAGCTATTTGCTTACGTAAATTTAAGTAAAATGACAATGTAATACAATGAATAATGTTACCATCACGTGTACAAGTGTAAGTGTAACATTTTTTTTACATACAATACAAACATATGACAGTAAAAAAATATCGATTTAAAAATAATTCACATAAATTTGTAGCAACAGGCAAAATATGTCAAATCAATTAATTTTTTAACATAACATGCATATGAAATGTACGTAAATGAATATGTCTTATACATTTTTATAGTCCTGTTTTACATGTAAAATAAATAATTGTCAAATACATGCATAAGTGTGTATAATTTACATAACATACATAAATAAATGAATTTTAATTAAATTTCATTTTTATGTGCATTAGTGAGCAATTTACATACGTATATATATAAGTATTGTATATATGCATACATATACCTATATGCCTATATTACAAGGAACCTATAATAATATTTAAGTACATACATACATAAGTATAGATATTTAAAATGTACTAGTAGATAGAATAATGTCAGGAATCAATTTCGTCATCCTATTAAAATATATAGAATTATGTAGGTAGTAGCAGTAGGTACATATGTATTTATTAATCTAGATATTTGTATTTAAGTATTTACTTTAATCACCTTTAATTTACTTTAATATTAAAATGTAAAAAGGATAAAGAAAATCATGAAGATTTTTTTCCGACAGTTGAATAAAACATTAATGACATTTTAACATTTAAAAAAATATGCTTACACATTACATTTTAAACCTTGTACCTTGCATGTTCTCCTTCAAAATAATAAATGTATTCGAATAATCGTATATCAAATTAAACTTGAAAGCCAACAAAAATGTGAAAATGCATTATTACAAGTAGTGTACTTGCTATAATTTTCTTTGCATATTATTACGAGTATGTGCTAAATGTTCTCATTAATATTTAAATAAAAGATAAGTATTACAAGACAATAACTTGAAGGGAGAATATAAAAGGATATTTCTATAGATATACATATACATATGTACTATTATGGTATAGTCGTCAAAAATCAATTAAGAACTTTTACCTTTTTTTTGTATTTAGTTTTTTATTTTTTTATTTTGCTTTGTTCTTCATTAAATATTAGCAGAATTACTTATACACACTTACATATATACTAAAATGCCAAGAGCATATACGGTATTATTATTCTTTTACGTATACATTCGTATGTACGTGAGGATTACAATACCAATTATTACCAATATTTGAATGAGTGGAAAATTGTTAAGGAGTATTGAATCGTATTTTCCAAACTTTATAATTATGACGATGATGATGATGATGACCAACACACAACACTATAATATAATTTATGCATAAGTACATATACGAGTAAGTTTAGTTAGTTCTATTATAGATAGGCATATACTTGTCTCCTCCAGTCTGTGCGTCTGTACATGTATGTATACTGAAAAAATTATACGTAAGAACATAAATAATTGTAAGTTATAATTTTCCATACAGTTTATAGGGCTACGTAAAATAAAATATGTAATAATATTCGATACGTGTACATACTCATTTTGGCCAATGATTAACTATCATTTGACCTTGTGCTTGTATATATACCATATTATATATATTTTTTTTTTCAATTCTATTTATTTATTTTTTATTTTTCTGATTTGGTAAGCGGCGACGCAACTACAGGTACATAACTACAATGACAAGTAACACGGTAGGCGAACTAGTATACTGGCCAGTAGAAAATGTATTAGTTATTTTATTCAGTCAATGGAATGGTATATAATGTACGCTTGCATGTGTACCTGTGTTTATTAATGAAAAAAAAAAATAAAAAAAAAATAAAAATAAAAAATAAAAATTTTCTTTATTACAACTCTATTCCTAATCCTAATATATTATGTACATACAAACATATAATATGAAATACACTGATATTTTAATGTAAAAATCAGTCATAAACTATTCATTCACTATATAATATCATAGTATACACCTAACATGCTGTTATTAAAGTATAGGAGGGGTTGTAGATATTACACTAGATATAAAAAATTAAATGTAATGTACATTTATATGTGTATGCACGTAATAAAATATTGTGTCCACATCAATTCAGCCCTCATAGTTATCATTAACATTCAACATTATAATATACACACAATATGTATAGATTTTCAATCATTAATTCCTTTCACAGAAATTATTGAAATATGAAATATGGGAAAAACTAAATGTAATAAAGGAGTTTTAAATATTCATATATGCATACATACATACACATGCATATTTTATAGTTTTAAAGTGAACATTTATTTGTACACACATGTATACATATTTTTTAGTACAGTACATATATTTATTAAATCTATGTGAATGTGTATATGGATTTAATGAAGAAAAACATATCTATATACGTACACACACATATTTATGTATCAATCATATTGAAATTTTTTTCTGAATTTACTTATTTTTTTTTTTTTTCATTATTATTATTATTATTTTAATTTTATATCGGTATTATTATTTCTCCTATTTTTTTTTTGTTTTTGTAATTTTATGTTACAACACATAGTCAGTCAATGAAATTTTATGTGTTATTAGTGTGGTGGCCTTAATTTGAATTTTTTGGGTCAATAAATAGTTACCGCGTATACATTTTAACATAATCATAATGTAAAACTTAAGAACTGTACGCACGTTGTAAGAATATTTTTTATAATTTATTATTATTTATATTATTATTATTATTATTATTATTGTAATTATTACAATTTATTTACGCACATAAATAATATTAAAAATTATAAGTAATTTTTTTCAAAACTTTTTTAGTTAAATTTGAAAATAAATTTATAAAAAAAAAAAAAAAAAAAACGAAAAAAAAAATATCACAATATTTTTGTTTTATGTGTATGAATGAAAATTAATAACTTTTAAGTAATATGTATAGAAAATAGAAAAAATTTAAATTGTGGAAATATTTGAAAATGTGTATACATACATTTATGTAGTACATTACCTATATGGTCATGAAAATTAGAAAAATATTTTTAAAAATAGTTGTTATCATTACGTGTAAAAATGAAAATACATACAATTAAAAGTTAACAATAATATGATAAACTGTAAAGTGTATTAAAATAATAAAATTAAAAATTAAATTAAAATTAAAATAAAAAACAAACAATAACATTAAATTTGTGATTTATAATCGTATTTATGTTATTGAATTTTCAGAGTTTCATATATACATATATATATATATGTGTAGGTTCTAGTGAAACGATAAAATCGTATGTGCATAATTTTTGAAAATTTTAGGAAAATAATTTTTAATATGCAGATACTCGTAATATGAAAAATGTAAGAGAATGAAAATAATAATAAAAGAAGAAAAAACTTAAATAATTCAAAAAATAATGTGACACTATTATTAATTAAAATGAGAATAATTGTATAAAATTTAACAAAAAATATAACGAAAAAATTAATTTAATATTTTCACTATATGTACCTATATAATATTTAAAAAACGGTTCTTAGTACATAATATAATGTACGTACGAGAATGTACAATTCAAACATTTTATTTAAGATATTTGAGAATAGAATTTTTTTGATCGGTTTTTTTTTTTTGATTTTAATTTTTAAAATTTATTGTTCGTATAAACATTTTTTTCATTTAACATGTACATATATATATGAATTTATTTATTAAACGTGTAATAAAAACAAAAAATAAATAAATAAATAAAATTTCTTATAATTTTTATGTGATTAATCTACATTTCAATATATTCGTATGTCCTAGTATAATTGTATTGTATTATATGTTTAACTCCTATATGCCTATACCATCAATATAAAAAATTAAATTTATATGTGAGAAATTTGTAAAAAACAATTTAAATATTTAATATAGTACATATATATACGTATGTACATATGACATATATAATTTAAAAGTACATACGAATATATCACATATATAATACACATTCATATTATACAAATATAAGATAATATATAATTATAAAGATAATAATAATCGGAAAATCCACAATTTTAAGAGTATTTATCGGGTTTGAGTTGTTTATTTACTTTTGAATTCAACACGCTAATATATATAATATGTAGGTTGTAGGTAAATGAGAAAAAAATATAAATTTATCATGTATGACATGCAAATAAATTAAATTTACTATTAATATATGTACATACTCGTATAGTGCATGTGCTCATTCATTCAGGTTATATATTTATGTATATACTTAGTTTCTTAAATTTGTAATCATTATATTTAAATAGATTTTTTATTTTTTATCCTTTAAAAAAATTATAACTGTACATGTGTGTATATACATATACATATATATGTGTGTATATATTTAAGCATATGAGTTTACATATATACATACATATTATAAGTATGCATCCGTACATCAGAGTTCTTATTTTGAATTTTTTTTTTTTTTTTATTTTATTTTTTTAACTCATATATGTAATGTGTTGTATTATTGGTAAAATGAATCTGATAGCTGATAACAATATGATGGGTATATTTATATATATAAATATGTATATTCAATTTTTATGATAGCATATTATAATATTATTTTACCAACCATATAATACTAAACTTATTTACACACATATATTTTTAACTTCTAACTTCTATCTTCTACTTAATATTAGTACATTATTTTGCATGTATGTACAATATGTATGTATATGTACATATATTATTTTAATAACAAGTATCCGACAAACAATTATAATTTTATATGTTAACGTCAAATTTAGTAATTTTCAAATAGACATTTACATATATACAGAAAATATGAAAAGATAATAAATATACTCTATGTATAAATATGTATAAGATTATATTTGTAAATACATATATGTACATATATATATTTTGTTAGTTAAACGTATGTATAGGTATATATTTGTATATTCGTATGTACATAAATATGTATACATATATTAAATTAAAAAACGATAGCCATTATCTAACATATTGAATAATTGATATGCTAATATATATAGATGTTTATATGAACGTATGTAAATACACATAATAATATATCATATGAATATACATATATGTATTATACATATATGTACATATAGGATCATTTTTATATTATACTTTGCATGTACATTATTATTACATATACATTCATTTTCATTGCATTTATTGGAATTAAAATGAATTTGTAGATGTGTATATAAATACATACGAGTATATGTGTTTAAATCGCGCTATCTATATTTTGATATGCATTAACGTACATATATATATGTATATAATAATATACATATTCACGTATTATATATATATAATATTATCCTTACATTCATATGTCCTTACATACATATTGTATGTTAATTAATATTTTATTAGCATTACATATATAAGTATTACATCATATAGTATTTGTATATACTTTATGGCCTATTTTATATACCGGTATAGTTAAATATAATAACGGTTACATACTTATATATGTACATACATATAGGTATATAAAATCTGATTTACGTATGTTATGTATGTATATGTACCTTCAGTATAGTACATATCATAATACACAATACAGTATAAGCATGGTATAAATATTTAATGTACATGACAGTTATCAAATACTATATAAGTATATACATACATATATAGAATTTGACTATAAAATATAAATCAATTTTAATTTTTTCTGTTTTTGTTTGGAATAAAACATACAACAAAATAAAAAAAAAAAAAATCAAAAACTTAACATACATACATTTATACTTAAATACATTACTTTTATTTATGTACATTACATATGTATGTATACGTATAAAGTATATGAACATGCATACAAATAAATAAATTGACAAAAATAAAAAATGAAATAAATAAACTAACGACATTATTCAATTCATGAATAATTGAAAAAAAAATAAAAATAAATAAATAAATACACACGTTTTATAAGAAAATCGTTATAAAAGAGAAAAAGGATATTATAGTATGTATGTATGTAATGTATGTATGTAAATTTTAATGGAAATTATATTTGAAATTTATAAACACACATATAAATAAGTGTATGTATGTATGTATGTGATGTATATATGATTATGTATAAAGTTACTAAATTAGGCTAATGTGTGCGAATATAGCGATAACAAAATACATAACGTGGTGGTATAAATTATCTAAAAAAGGTATAGGTAACGAACGATATAAAAAAAAAAATGAATTAATAAAATGTGCGGGAAAAAGGTAATTACATAGTACACCTATCTAAGAATTACATACATATTAAATAAACATATAAAATTTGCGTTGTATAATATTTATGCGATGCGATATTTATGATACGATTGAATTCTCTGTTATTTCAATTAAAATTAGAATTAATAAAATTAAAATTTTTTTTTCTTATCTCCCTTTATCTATATATATACGAGTATGTATTATGATTGTATGATGCATGTAATATACGAGTATGTAGATCTTTGTTAATTTTAAAGGAAACTTTTTCAAGAAAATATTCTTTTTTTTTCAATATTTATAACATTAAATTCCTCTCCTAATATACACATACATTATAAGCATTCTATATACATACACACTATGCATATATGTAGTTTATATGTGAATACACGTGAATTTTGTACACTGAGTATCAAATTTATTTTATTTTATTCATTTTCATATTATTGTTTATTTTTATTATTATTTTAAAATGTCTTTTACATATAAATGTACATAAATTCCTGTTTATATTCGTTAATGTACATAGCTATATATATATATATAACAACTTAGATAAGTGTTTAAATTTTATAAATATATATGAAATTAAATATATTGTATAATTTGCGTATATTGCGGGTATATAATGTATGTGCGCATTTAATTTCATATTTATGAATGATAATATTGCAATATAATTTTCTAGAATCTCTTAAAATATACATACTTGTACAACGATAATTTAAAAACTAAATACCCAAACAAAAAAAAATAATTTTTTTTATTATGATTACTTGAAAATGATGTAATAAAAAAGATATTCATGGAAAATTTATGTTCTCTCATTAATATATTATTATTAAAATTGAAAAATGTTCATAAAATTTTATTTTTTAAGTTTACATTAAGTTTTAAGTGTAGGTACTTGTTTTATTTATTATATCTTTTCATTTTTAAAATTACACCTTATCGCTATACAGAGAACAATATGATACTGCATTTTATTTATGTAACCTCTAAAGGATATAAACATAAGTATGTATTTGGGTAATTGCGTATACTATTTACTATACGTACATATATAAAAAAAATTAATTTATAGAATTTTTATATTCTACCGGTTTCTCTATATTTATATATAAGTATACATAAATGTTTATATTTACTGTGATTTAATATTTGTAAAAAAACAATAATACATAATAATAATAATAACGAGAAAAAAAAATAAAACAAAACTTTAAATCATTAAAAAGCCATCACCAAAATTTTCTACAAAATTTTGTTAATTATTAATTTGATGAATTTCCAAAGATGAGTGAAAAAAAAGATGAAAATGTTCGAGTTGTTGTACGATGTCGTCCAATCAATCAGAAAGAACGCGAAAAAAAATGCAAGGTATAATTTAAAATATTTTTTTTTCTAAAATTATTCATATACAATAGATAATCATTCATACACATGTTATATCCATGATCATTGTTCATTTTGAATTTATAAAATTGTAAATTTCATCAATAATTTAAGAATTTTAATATATTTCTGTGTCTTTGATATTTTTATGGTTTCTGATGCCCTTATGAATTTGAATCGTTCTCTTATAGAATATAATTGAAATAGAAGATTGTACCGTGAGGATATCAAATCCAAGCGATCTATCAGCACCATCAAAATTATTCACATTCGATAATGCATATGATTCGAGTGCACCGACCGAAGCAATTTACAATGATATTTGTTATTCGTTAGTTGAAAATGTTCTAGAAGGTTATAATGCAACAATATTCGCATACGGTCAGACTGGCTGTGGTAAATCGCATACAATGCAAGGGCCAGAAAATATGAATTCATCATCGATACGATCATCTCAACGTGGTATAATATCAAGATCATTCGATCATATATTTGAAGCAATTGCTGTTGAATCTGGTGTACGATATTTAGCATTAGTTAGCTACTTAGAAATATACAATGAGAATATACGTGATCTATTGAATCCAAACGATAATCAAAATAATCATCAATTAAAAGAGATACCAGGCGAAGGTGTTATTGTACAGGGTTTATCAACACATACGGTACATAATGTTAAGGAATGTGAGGATCTATTAGAATTAGGATCTCGTCATCGTATGATCGGTGCTACATTAATGAATGTCGCCAGTTCTAGATCGCATTCAATATTCACGATTAGCTTAGAACAAATCGAAACCAAACCAAATAATGTGAATGGTGTTAATGATTTGGCATCAACATTATCACCTGCTATCAAAAAGGGTAAATTAAATTTAGTAGATTTAGCCGGCTCCGAACGGCAAAATAAGACTGGTGCATCTGGGGATCGTCTGAAAGAAGCAACAAAAATTAATTTATCGTTATCTGCATTGGGTAATGTAATATCGGCTTTGGTCGACGGAAAAACGAAACATATTCCATACAGGGATTCGAAATTGACAAGGCTATTACAGGTAATTCTTTTGTATGCATATTATGTTTTTTAAAATTTTTTTTCAAGATTTTCAAAAATTTCCATTTTTCTGATTTTTCTTTTTATATATCAATCTACTTAAATTGAGCCAGAAATAAAAATTAATTAAATTAAATATGAATAATTTTTACGGATTTTATTATTTCTTGTCTTCGTCTTTTTTTCTTAAATTATGAAAAAAAATTTTTTTAAGATTTAAAAATTTCCAATATACCTACTCATTATATACATGATTTTTAATATATACACTATTCATAGTTATAAGCATATATTACAATGAAAATATATACAGAAAAAGAAGTATACAGTTTGGTATATAATATTATTATAATCCTCTTATAGGATTCTTTAGGTGGTAACACAAAAACTCTTATGATCGCCTGTATATCACCAGTCGATTATAATTATGATGAAACATTATCAACTTTACGTTATGCAAGCCGAGCAAAAAATATACATAATAAGCCACGTATTAATGAAGATCCAAAAGAAGCAATTCTACGTGAATACCAAAGGGAAATACAAGAGCTACGTAAACTTTTAATGCAATCAAATGAAAAATCTTTATCGCAGTCATCATCACCGTCATCGTCATCACCAACAACGGGAGGAACAACAGCAACAGAAATAATATCATTAAATTTTGACCATAATTCATGGTTAGAAAATGAAAAAGAAAAATTAAGAAAAGAATATGAGTCTGAAACTCAACGTTTAAAAACTGAACATGAAGAACAACAAAAGGAAAAACAAGAATTAGTTAAAGGTAAACATAAAAAATAAAACATAAAAAAAAACCAAGAAGATTGGTTTATTAAGTGGATAAAAAACTTTTTTTTTCATTTTTCCTCTTTTATTATTGAAGAAGATTATGATAATTTTTTTTTTGTATATTCATTAATGAATTTTTTTTATTTGAAATTTTTTTTTATAAAAAAAATATATACGAAAAATGAAATTATTTTTTTTTTTGTTATTTGTTTTATTATTGTTTTTGAAAGATATGGAACGTCTTAAAATTCATTATGAAAATCAACTAAAAGAACTCTCACAGAAATCAAATACAAATAATAATAATAATGATGGTATTAATTTAAATAAAAATTTAACATTATCAAATAATATTGGCACGAACAATACAATTAAGAATAATAATAAATCATCATCGATATTGTCATCCTCGCTATCAATAAATTTGAATAAAAATAACAAAAATAATAATAATAATAATAATCATAATAATGGTAGTAGTAATAGTAATAGTGGTAGTAATAATAATGGATCACAGCAAGGTATTCAACAAGAAGCACTTAATCGTATCGAAATGATAAAAAATGCATTAATTGGCGGCGAAAAAGCTTATGATGTTCAATTGAAAGAGAAACGTTATAAACGTAAAATAGCTGCACAACGTCGTCTAAGTGCCCTGGCACATGCATTAAGTCGTGTGGAACAGAGCGAAGATAGAGATCTATTACAGGAGCATTATACAGATATACAACAAGAATTAAAAGCTAAAAATGAATCATTAAAAATGTATCGTCAAAAAATTCGTGCACTTGAACGTGAAGTAACCGATCTACAATCAGAATTTCAATTCGATAGAGCTGATTATCTAGAAACAATACGTAGACTAGAAAGAAATTTAAAATTTTATCAGCAATTACTAGAGAAGGCACTTCCGATATTAAGAAAAGATGGAAAATATTGGTATTTATTTCAACATACTTACTACATATGTTTTTAATTTTATTTTTCATTTTTTTTTCATTTCTATATATACTATATATATACATAAATATAGGGATCCAGATGTAATACAAAGTGAATCTGTATGGAATGATGATCTAAAATGTTGGAAATTACCAGAAGATTCAATGAATCGATTTAAACTTCCACCAGCCGGTAAGTACCATAATATAATAAAAAGAGTATACAAAGAATATAACAAGAAAAAAAAAATTATTTTTTAAATTTATTTTTATATAAATTTCTTTCTTGATTAACTATTTTATATCATACATCTTGTTCTTATCCCCACTCCTGTATGTATGTTATAAATGTTCATTAATTTATTGTTTTGTTTATATTGTCCTTTGAATCAATTAATTACAGTGTCATCAGCATCTAAAAGATTGATAACTATTGAAAATTTATCAGCTAATCAACAACACAATAATGAAGATGAAATGGTATGCGGTATTGTGCAAGAAGGATTTAAAAACACAAGAGAATTTTACATTTTTTTACTCTTTCATTTTCAAAATCATCTCATCAATTTTTTTAATCTAATTAATAATAAAGGACATTCAAGATTTCTTTTATTACTCTTTTTTTTATATTGATTTTTAAATCATCTACAATTATCTCTTATTTTTTCTTAAATGTTTAATTACATATATTTAGAAAACGCAACTAAAATCACCGCCAGGAAATTATTGTCATACCAGTAGTAACAGTGATAATGAAAATATTGCTGATTCATATTTTCGACCCAAACGTATAACAGAACTTATACATCAGAATAAAGGTAAATTGATGTTTTATCATTATACATATACATATAGCTATATAGGTATCTATATAAAAATTATTTCTAATTTTTTTTTATTTCATTAACTTTTAACACAAGCACATAAATGAACATTTTTAAATATATTTTTTTAACATTATAAATTTGTAATTTATTTCTATTCAAATTTTATACATATATCTAGAATTTATGACAAAAACTCAACATTTAAAGAATATGAATCCGAAATGGATGAATTTAAATAATAATTATAATTTGAGTAAATTTCATATTAATAATAACGGTGGTAATAATAATCACAATAATTCGGCAAATACAAATAATCTAAATAATGGTAACAGTTTAAGACATAATGTATCGAACAGTGGTGTTTTATCATCAATAAATGGCAGTATTATGCCATTAACATCATGGTTACCACAAAACTTAAATATTAATAATAGCACCAATAACGGTAGTTATAATTGTAATGTCAGCAATAACAACAATTTAAGTAGTCCTGACAATGATAATAATCTAATGAATCATAGTTGGAGTGGAGTTGGTGGTAGTGGCGGTAGTATCAATGGTGGTCTATTGAATAGTTTACATTTACAAAATTTATCAACAAAATCATCTGATACATAGGAAAAATTTTTAATAATTCTTGATTTAAAAATAATCAAGAAATTATGACAAATATATAATATATAATATGCTTACTCGTCTTTAGGTATAATGTGAATTTGAATATATATGTATATATAATATAGTATATGATACATTGTATACATGTAAAGAACATTAATTTGTAGAAATGTATGTATAAACCGAATCAATTCATTCTGTGATTTTATATTAATTATTATAATTTGTATATAAAAATTAAAAGAAATTATAACAAAAAATGTAAAAAATATGTATAAATATAAATGTAAATGTGTGAATATACTTGAATATGAAATTTATTATGCAAAGAGAATATGAGAATAAATTAAAATAAAAAAAAAAAAAACATGTCTATCAATAAATTGTTGTCAATTAATTTTTATTTTTTATGTAAGTACTTTGTTTTTATCTTATACAGTTTACATATTATAAGAAGGATATACGAAGGGTATTCTATATATAAATAATTATGTATTTATATGTGTATATTCTTAGATCTATAAAAGGACGTCATATAAATTTGAAAAAAAAAAAAAAATTAAAATAAAAAAAAACTCATTATTATTTTTTCGTTAAAAATTTGATTAAAATTTAAAATTTGAATATAATTTGCGCGTATATAAATTTCTATATATAGATATTTAAATTTGTGTATTTGACAATGACAAGGATATTATATGAATATATAAAAAAAGGGAAAAGCAAAGAAAAGGACACGTGTAAAAATATCAGAATTCAAATAAACAAGTGTTTTTATTTTCTGGTTAATTATTTTGATTATTTTACGTTCATGTCACTATAGTTATTATTTTTATATGTATATCCTTATCTAGATCTGATTAATTGAAAATTTATTTAATTGAGAAACATGTGTATATTTAATAGGTTCATGAACATATGATAAAATACACATATTATGCTTATGTCACAATAATGTTGTGTTTCAAAACATATATTTTAATTGAAATAATTTTATATATACTTTATATGTCTGCTTATGCGTATATTTACATACAGTTATACTATACATACGTTTGAAAAAAATATACATACATATATACATATGCGTGTATCTAAAATTTATAAATATACATTATACTTATATCACATTTACGAGTAATTAATATGTTAAATTTATATGATATGTAAGTATGTATATTATATACTTATATAATTACCTCAAAATTATCATTTACTAATTACTATAGAATTGTCCACGTACGATATAAAATTAAAATATATACATATACATATAAATAATTCTTTAGACATTATAATAGAGAATATTTCATTTGAATTTTTAATATTCTTATATGTAAAATGTAAGTATTTATTGGAATAAATATAAAATAAATTAAATATGAAATATACTCTTTGAAGAAAATTTTTTATATATATACATATATCTATGTAAAGGATAAATAATGTCTTTCTAATTTTTTTATATTTAAACTAACATTTTCAATGAAAATGAAAATGTCGTGATTGACGATATTATCTACACTGGCTGGAGGTGTCCTATAATATTATTCAGAGAAAATTATACTACTCTTACTCACATAAATGTTTATGCTCGTATAAAATGAAAAGAAAATTTTTTTCGTCATGTACACTCATATATAAATATGTATTTGTATCTGAAAGTAATATAGTACATACATAAATTAATAATTGTATATTAAAAAAATGAAATTAAATTATTATTTGCTATCACGATATATATAGTTATTGTTATTTGTTAATAATGCAGTTTTATAAAAGTCATATTGTTGTTCATTTTTAAAAATGTTTACCTACTATAACGAATTACGGTATATATACGGTTCAATTTGATCCTATTTCTACTAATATGATGAATCGAAATGTATAATAAAAAATCGAGTCAAAAATGTTGATAAACAAACGTAGTGTCCCGAAGCGAAGTAGATAATATGTACATGCATACATGTATTATGTATGCATGATTATATTTTTGTAAGTGTTAGTTCTTGGTAAAAGCGGTAAAAGATGGTATAAAAATAAAAAAAAATATATATACATATGTATGTATATATATTTTTCGATTTGACATTTACCCTCATGTTATTATGGATCCTTTTTTTCAATATATGTATACTGGTACAATTTACCTGTTTTCATTAATATGTCGGAAAGGATGAAACAAAAATTTCGCTTGTTACAAAAATATATGATTCTGGTACATTTTGGTACAAATGAAATTTTATGATTTATATCTATTCATATATACATAAATGGAAGTATATATAGATATATACAAGTCTTTTTTACCAGTTTTTTTATATATATATATTTTTAATCGCTTGTGAATTGTATTTATATGATTGTATTTTTTGTATTTACGTGTGTAAATTTATACATATTTTTGTATCTTTTATTTTTTTACTTATATTTCTATATACAGTTTAATGTACATAGCAAAGGTACATATGTATGTAGGTATATAATATACCTACATCGTGTGAGTATACATTATTATTATTATATGGAGTATAATATGGATGGAGTACACTACACACGTATGCGCTGGTTTTTAATGTTGCTGCTTTCTTTTGAGTTCACTTAAAATTTTTTGTATATTATATATTATATTGTCGTATTGTGCTTCGCTTTATGTGTTTGATTTAGTACGCTAGTACTAGCACTAGCACTACTAGTACTCTACACCACACATTAAATTTATATTTGTACATATGTATGTATGTATATATTTATGGATGGTATGTTTTTATTGGTAAAGTTGGAGAATATGTGTATAAACATATTTATATCGTGTAAATAACAAACATATTAACTCTATAGCAAAATATACCTACGCTACGATTATTATACGAGTGGAGTAGAGTGGCACTGGCAAGGCAATATAGCAACCAAAGCAAAGCAAGCAATAAGCAAAGCCATCCATTCCATCCATATATTCATCCATATACCAAAATGTATTTTAACTTGAAATTTCAGTTTCATCTGTACCGACGAGCGAAGACATCAACAAAATTGAGTGAATCTTTTGATATATATAAATAATATTCCTCATAGTCGGACATTTTATACTGTGGTGTAGTATATAAATATTGTGAAAATGTATATATTTTAAAAATACATACATATGTATATAAAAAGTGTAACAACAACATTAATAAAAAAATAAGAGAAAAAAAATGAATTTTCTGTTTTAAAATTATTGAAAAATACATAATTTCAAAAAAAAAAAAAAAATCATTGTAAGTTATATTTGTGTGTGTCTGGATAAATAGAAAAAAAATTTAAATTTGAAAAGGATTCTTGTTTTTTTCTTTTGATAATTTTTTTTTTTTTTTGTATCTACCATACCGTGTTGTATATGATGAATATATGTATTTCGAAAAAAAAAATTATACATATATGTTTATACAAAATATATAAAAATTACAAAATTTTTGTTTATTCAATATTTATAAAAAAGAAAATATTCCAAAAAGAAATATGTACTATACCAAAAATGTACCTAAATAATTGAATGTTGAAAACAAAAACCAGAAGCAATTATTAGCTACAATTCATATGGTGTATACATAATATACATTTATGTATATTTTACTACTGTAAGAAATTCGGTTTAAGAAAAAAAAAAATAACAAAATTAAAAATTACAATAAAAAAATATCAAGTTGAAATGCAAACTAAAAAAAGAAATTTTTTTGTTTATTGTGGTGTGTGTTTGTTGTGATTGCAATGCGACTATAAATTGAAATTATCAAAAGAAACAACTACCAAAAAAAAAAAAAATAAATAAAAAAAGAATAAAATTGAATAAATTAAAATAAAATTAATTGACTGTGTTCACTTGTTATATATGTATATAATTCATATATGCATATATGTAGATATATACGTATAATATAACATAACGTATGCATACAAATAATAATAATTTTATGTAGTGTTTATGAAAATTTTTTAAGAACTATTAACTTTTGTGTTTGTCGTTTTCTTGTTTTCTATTGTTGCTGCTTTTATTTATTTTTTTTTTTGTTATTTTCATATACATACTATATATAATTTGTATTTTTTTTTTTTTTTTTGCATATTTTTGGTTAATTAAGAACAAGAAATATAAAAGCCTATTATTATTAATAAATCATATTATTTGTGGTATGTAATATAACCTAATAGTATTATAATGCATTGTTTTTTGTTTGTGTTCCATTATTATTTATATCTTATTCATTTTTTATTTAGTTCAGTAAGACAATAATAAAATTTTTTAATTTTTTTTATATATATATCTTCAAATAAAAGACAATTATTAAACAAAACACCAAATAAAAATGAAAAAAAAAAATAAACAAAATATTATATGTATTACACAGTGGTTTTAAAAAAAAATTAAAACAAAAAGAAAACATTAAAAACGAGAAAGAAAAAGAAAATAATTTTATAGTTATGATAAACATTTCTTATGTTTTTCATTTTTTTTTTTTTTTGTTTTTGGAAAATTCTATCTCGTATACACTCTCTATAAGTACGCTACGCTACTATATAAAGTGTATAATTTTAATATTTATACATACATATAGGTATATATAGATATACTCTGCTGTTGTACAGTGTACGCCACTGTATATTACATTTACACATATGTACATACATAGTCGTCGTATATCGTATATCGCATATGTACATATTATCATCATATCAATTTTTTCTTGGTTTTTTTTCTTCATTTTCTTTTGGCTCAATGTGATGGTTGTATTGTGTGTTGGTGGTGGTGGTTGCGGTGTTGTTGTTGTGTCATTGTCGTTTTTGTTGCTGCTACTACTGCTGCTGTTGTTGTTGTTATTATTCTTGTTGTTTTTAATGTAACTTGAAGTGCTATGTGAAGAAGATTATCGGGAATTTATGCGGGGTCACGTGACTAAGTACTATGTTTCTTGTATGAAAGACTTGAAGCTGCTGCTGCTGCTGCTGCTGCTGCTTATGCTATATTATACATTATGCTTTAGTACTTTACAATTATTTTAAATGGATATATGTGTTACCTCCTATATGAAAATTTTGTTGGCTTGGTTTATTATTGTTAGTTGGTTGGTTGGTGTAATTCTGCTCTAGGTACTCCAGAAACAATATAAAAGTGGTGTTTAGAGTGCTCTAAAATACTTTATATATATTACATATAATATATGTAAAAATATGATATACATAAGTATATATTTTATGTATATCATATCATACATTCTCGTAAATTCATTGTACATGTAATACTTATTATAGAGGATATGCATATATTACAGAAAAATATCATATCTAAAGAAGAAGAAGAATTGAAATATGTATGTATATACATATACTTTTGCTTTTCATGTTATATTTATTTCATGTTTTATTCACACAAAATAAGAATAAACAGCAGAAAAAAAACCATATACACATACTCGCAAACACTCTTTTATTTCAACCAAATATCAAAATCACAAGCAACATTCACCTTAAATCAGGTTGCTGGTTGCTACTAGCTTTTTTTTTTATTTTAATTCTTTATTGTTTCTTCTTCTTTTATCTTATAAAATATGTACACTTACATACATACATATATGTTTGTACATATGTATTATATATGTATGTACGAATTTATGTATATATGTACATATATTTTTATTTTTCAATTCACATACAATATAATGTATAGATAGATACCTAGATATTATATTGTATGTACATATATGTACCTCTAATATAATATATTTAGTGCATTTTAAAGAAAAATTCTATCACATTTTCATTTTCAATTTTATCTTCTTAGAAAAATTTCATATTTTTGTTTTTCTTCTGAATGATGATTGTTCAATAGAAAAGTATCTAAATCTAAACTAAAATTGATACCTATCAAATCATATGCATAATATGTAGGTATGTATATTACATATTTAAACTTTTACATACATATATATACATTAATGTACAATTATTGTACACTGCTAGTATTTAGGTATAGTATAAATGTAAAATATTATGAACAAGAAATATTCTATTAAATACTTTAAATCTCTAAACACGAAAAGTACCAAACCAAAAGTAAGAACAATTCACAACAACAAAACACAAATCAAGAATAAAATTCTTCTCAAATAAAATGATATTATGATATAGTGGTGTAGTACAATATTATGCTATCAATATTATTATTATTACTATTATGATATTATTCTTATTTCAATATATGTAAGTACATGCACAGGTATATGTATGTATGTATGTATATATATATGCATATTTTCATTATTCTTATATGTTATATATTTTATTGTATTATTTACATACATATATTATAATATCATATAATAATGATTGTTACTTTTAAAAAATAAACATATATTTATATAATGTACATTATGTTTAGTGTATACTGTAATGTAACTACATACAGAGTCGTGAAAAAGTGAAAAAATTATAGGACAAACAAACAAAATTATATTATTTTTAAACAATTTTTAATAATTTATTCAATTCATATTCATATAGGATACAACAAAAACTAGAAATATTTTTAATTCCGTTACATAAAAATAAATTCAAAAATGAAAAACTTATATTTATGTATGTATATATATATGTACATATATCAGAAATACTACGTGAACCAGTACAAAAAATTAATCAAATTTTCTATGAAAAATTGAATTCAATCATTTGTTTGACAATCTTTACATCTTCTATAGACTTTCTCTAATCGTCTTGGCATTGACTTCACAGAATTTTCAGCAAAATCTTGTAGAATTTTACTCCATTTTTGTCGTAATAATTTTTTTAATTTAGCAACTGATTTCTTGTAACATTTTTTTTTCTAGAAATGACCAAAGACCTTCGTTTTGATTTAAATCGGGGCTTTTTGGAGGTGTTTTTCTAACATAAGAGCATTTATGTTTTTCCTTTTTATATGTAGTAAATCGCTACAGATCGTATATTTATATAAAGCAGTATGATTACGTTTTCTATATGCATGAAAAATTATTCTTGTCCCATAATTTTTTCATGCCTGTGTACATACAATATTTTACTGTAATATTTAATATCTGTATGTACACTGTAAAGTACACTAAATAAAATATTCTGCAGTGTGATTGCACAGATAGGTACTTTATGTGTACTGTACTATATATATACTTTGGCTTGTATGTATCTAAACGTACCTATATCGGTTTTTGGTATACACATATATATACGAGTATATGTATTTATACACTCAAATATATGTATATTATCATGGGTATAAAATTCCTTTTATTTTTTCAATTCAATTCAAAATTCAACCATAAAGAATAAAACATTTTTGAAATAGAGAATTATAATATATTCTGCCGATACATACGAGTACAATTTGTACATTATGTACATCATACCTATAGTACATATATAATATTAGTTAATGTATGTTAAATCTATCGATATATAAAAATTATATGATTTTATGTATGTACATATACATGAATATAATCCACCTTTAAATAATAATAATAATAATAATAATAAATAAATAAAAAAAAAAAAATAATAAAAAATAAATAAAACTTAAAATAATTGAATTCGATTATATTTGATTGTGAATAATAAGATTCACCACTATATATTATATTATCGTAGATGTGTATACCCAAACCCATACCGCAATTGTTTCTTTATTTTTTTTCAATTTCTTTCTTCTTATATTTTCATTCTCAAATACAATATTACATGTATATGATGTATATGTTTCCTTAATTTTCATTTTAAATTGTTTCTGTGGTTATTTTAAATTTAATTTAAATATGTATAATAATATTATACCACATTCTACATACAGTGATGTATTGACAAAAATATGTATGAAAGTGTATTTATTGTCAATTGTATTTATGTACCTAAATTCATATATTGTTTATACATTTATTACATATAATCATGCATATATATGTACATATAATATATAGCTACTTGAATATATTTACATATTTTCATTTTAAATTAAATAAAATGCTACGAAAATTATTTTTTTTAAAAATAAATGTACATATATAAATATACTAGAAGTATGTACATATATGATAGATATATTATATAGATATGTATAATAGAACACATAAAAATCCCAAGTGTCTGTAAAAGAATAAATAGTAATGAATATAAATATATATATACATATATATATATATATATATATATATATATATATAGTATATATATAATATTAAATATATATAATATATTTATGTATATAAATACTCAGTAAAATTTTCTATTTGTTTAAATTTTGTTTAGTTATTGATAAGATTTTAGGGTGTAGAAATTTATGTTTGTATGTATATGTATGTATGTATATCGATTTGTATATTAGAAGATTATAAATTACATGTTGCAGAATACATATAGTAAATAATTGAAGATTATACATACCACATAATATCACATATCTAAGTAACTATATACATATATATGTTACTTAGTTAGGCCTGTGCTAATATGTAACTAAAATGAAAATAAAATCATAAATATTATTATTAATTAATTTAACTGCATTTGTGTTTAAAATACTGAATTAAAATAAAAATGAAAAACTATAATAAAATAATATTACATATATACATATACGTATGTGAAGAAAATAAATAGAAAAATTATTTTTATTCATAAATCTTCAAATCATTTAATTTTTTTATAAGAAATGGGTTTCTTTATATGTACATACATTATACATATATACATACATACATACATAAATATGATAATGTCTGAGAGAAAATTAAAATATTAAATCAAAAAAAAAAATAAAGTACTAAGTATGTACTATGTATCAAAAATATGAAATGAAAAAATGAAAACAAAAGATTTTCTATATTTTTAAGTAATATTCGTATAGGATATTTTATATTGAAACGAATTCGCCTGTGTTAATAATATACACATATATAGAAATTTATGTGTAAACGTGTTCACTTCACGTGTGTATGTATTCATATACACATAAGTATATATGTATACATGAATTTGAGAGAATGTGTTTTATATATGTACTTTTATATATTCGCTACTATACATATGTAAAGAAAAATATAAATAATAATCCTTATTTTGTTTTTGACTGTTTTATGTATAGTTCTTTTCATAATAATTGGTGCCACACTACTAATCAGAATATCGTGTAGGTAGTAACGCAGAACAGTATATCAGAACACTGAACAGCACCAAAACGTAAAAATAATTTTTCATTTAATATACTGTACGACGAGTACTCGTACGTTTACAAAATAATAATACTCTTGTTTTATTACTGAATATTTAATAATATAATATTAATTAATAATGTGTATAAATAATATGGTTTAATATTGAATGACACAATAAAAAGGAAAATATTATTTTCATAATTATCATTTATTGCTAATTTTAATTTTTTAATATTATTTTATTAATTTTATTTTATTTGTTTTTGTTGTCAGAAAATTGTACTTGCAATTCTATCTACTGAAAATAAATAATTATGTGTGTGTTATATGATATATTCAATAATAATAATAATTATTGGTATTGTTATTTAATAAATTCAAAATGTACGGATAATTAATAAGATACAAAAAATAATAACAATAAAAATCTGTATTTAATCAAATTAATTAATAATTATAATTCGAAATAAAATTACATATTTTTATTAGGTTTTACAATAAACAATAAACAATAAATATTGTAAAACAATATTTCAAAAGCAATGAAATAATAATAATGATATTATAAAGTGAATTGTTTTTATTACATACATATGTAAAATATGTAATTATTTTATTTAAAATTTTTCTTTCCCTCTTTTCATAGATCTATTTAATTAATTATTATTTAAATACGCACATGTGTAATAATTATTAGAAAAATTGTGCTAAGGTGATAATTTTAAAAATTCTTATTTAAAAAAAAAATAAAATTAAAATACATAATATATTAAAATTAAAAAAAAAATAATAAATAAAAACAAAACAAAATAAAAAGGCAAAAAGGAAACGAATATTCTTTTCGTTAATGTGAATAAAATAAAAAATTACTAATAAATATAATATATATACATATATATATTTTCTAGTTATCAAGAAAGACAAAAATAATAAAATAATTTAATTTATTTTTAGTTTAAACAAAAGAAAAACGTATTATTATTGGTAAGTATACACATCCAGTATATATGCATACAATTACAGTGTATGTACGTGATATGTAGTTATAGTCTTATTAATTTAATAAAATTAATTTATTGATATGCAACCCAATACAATTATTATATTTTATTTTTTTTTTTCTTGTCACATTTCAATTTTAATTTTAAATTCAAATTTTTTATTTTTTAAATTCTGATGAATATAATTCTATGATGTATAATACACGAAACGAATTATAATTATTATTATAATAATATCTATATGTTATAACAAAAATAATGAATATATTACAGTGATATACTTACGTATAAAGTTACGTACACGTACGGATAATAACTATATCGTACGTATATGTACCTTTAAATATATAATTATTATTAAAGTGTATACTAATATAAAATAATATGTATATGTGTATATAAATTGTATAAAATTTATTTAGTTTTCATATTACATTCATCAGTACCTATATATTATATTTATATTAAGGATATAGTTACGAGTATAATGTAAAACTGAGTAATTGTATATAAACTCAATAAAAATAAATTATTCATTATTTCAAAAAAAAAAAAATTACATATTAGGAATATGTATATATATGTATAAGGTTAGCAACAGACAAACATACATACACATACAAAAATAAAAACCCGTTGTACTTCTTGCAATTGATATTATAATATAATGTACTGTATGAACATGTATACGAAATATATATGTACATTATATTATTATATACATACATACATGTTGTATTTATGTAAGATGTAATGTAAGTAAGTACGTAAAATGAAACATAAATCAGAATTATCCTTTTAGAATAGGGTAAAAATATTCAATTTATGATTCATTTCTTATAATGTATGTATGATATATGTATGTACATATAATACTCTTATCATATATGCGTATATGTATATGCATATCTATTGTTTTATTTTATTTTTAATGTGTTTTTTTAGATTGTTTGTAACTTGTAAATTTTCTTGATCTTTTCTTTTTTCATTTTTTGTTATATTCATTTATTTCACTTTTCTTATTTTTATTTATATATTAACAATGATTTGCTTTTATTGTATATAAAAAAAAGTATATACACTGTACTGTGTGTATTTTATAAAATGTACAAAATGTATAAATAGTTAGTATGGGCTTTTTAGAATTTAAAATTTATTTTAAGTATTTTATTTTTGTATTTTATTTTTTTTTTTTTTTTCATTTGAATTTCAAATTATAATCTCAATATAGGAAATATCCATATATACAAAACATATAATTTTATACTCATATGTATGTATATGTATATCTTTGTAATTTAAAATTTTTAAAGGAATAAATTCGTCTTTTTTTTTTTTAATGAAAATTTTAAATTATCATTTTGTTTCTAAAAATTTCAAATTATTCTAGGAAAAATGCATGTAACACATACATATGTATACATATAATTTACATACGGACACAAATAAACGATAGAAAATATGATTTTTATTTAGATAAGTGTGTATATAGTGTGTATATTGTATATACATATAATTAAATAACTATATATAAATATAGGATACACAGATATGAAGTAAATTATTTTTATCGAAATACGTCTATTCTATATAATATAAGTAGTATATAGTGCATATCTTATCATTAAAATAGTAATTTGTATATATACATATACATATATATATCTAGGATTTATTCGTATTTTTTAATCGCATTCTATATAAATATACATATCCATATAACATAAAATTCTGATGATAAAAGTATAGAGAGATATATCTATGTACATACTTCCACTTTAAATATATTGCTATTTATCTAAGACTAAGAAAATGCATATAATATTTAATGTGTGTTATTTTATTTTATTTTATTTTCTTTTAAATATTTTACCATTTAAAGTTAAACATGAAGTTAAAATAAATAAATAAAATGAGACGAAAAATAAAATAAATTGAAATTAAAATATATGTAGGTATACCATATATATTTTATCACATAATGTATGTACATATATATCTGTATAAAAATGTGTATGTTCAAAAAAAAATATATAAACTATTTTTTACTTTTAAAATGTGTAACATACCTTTTTTAGTTTAGTTAAAATAAAGTTGAATGAAAAATAAAAAGCAAAAACGTTTATGAGGACATGACATATACCTTTTAGGTATGTAAAATCATTAAAATTGACATACGTTACAAACATACATACATATACTATACATTCATATACATACGAACGACGATGAGTAAATGTACATTATTTTATAATGTACATACCTTTGCATATAATATTTATATCCATTTTATATTTGTACAGAGATAAAATAAATTTACGTATACATTTTTATATCTTCTTATATGGATACATTTATACGAATATCCCTCTTAAATAAATGTATGTAGATATATATATATGTGTACTTAAATATATATAATAATAATATATGGTATTAATACACATGAATATTTTATATTTATTTTTTTATTTTATATTTTTATTTTATTTTTTTTCTTCTCACAAATAATGTGTAAATGTTCCTGAAATTGAAAAATAAAAATAATTTTTTTTTTCTTTACATAAAATACATGTATGTATTTTATTCAGTTATATATTTTAAACAAAAAATATTATAATATGTACTCGTGTTAAATGATGAAAAATAATAATATTATTATGATTAATACTACAAAAGTATATAAGTATAGCACATCAGCGCAACAACACAAATACTATTATTACTCTAATGTGACAAAAATATTTATTTTTATTTATTTATATTTATTTTTTTAGTTTTATTTTATTTTTCGTAATATAGAAAAATATGTAATTTTCTTATCAAATATTCTATTGTTTGTTTATTTGTTTGTTTTTCCTGGATTATTATACATACATATATATATACATATGTAAATACATACATAAATATTTAAGTTAAATACATAATATCTATTTATATTTTACTGGAGCGGTCACAATGATAATAATATATACGTACATACATATGTACAAGTATAATGTAAATGTTTGTATATATTTATGTGTAATGCATATAAGTAAAATATTTTACATTTTTGTTTTTCATCGTTCTAGTGGGTTGTTTTTGTTGTTGGTCGTAAGATGGTATGTATATAGTGTTTTTGTCAAATTTTTTCTTATCAGTTTTTTTCCTTGTAAATATTCTTTTTTTTTTTTGTTTTTTTTTCTTCCCATTTCATTTATAATCCGTGTTGTGAATTTTTTTTTTTTTTTTGCTTTTTGCTTATCAAAGTAAAAATATGAAACAGAAGAAAAAAATTTTTAAGAAAATCATTCGTATGTATATAAATATGTACTTACGACGACTATAATATAAGACATAAGAGTGTACCTATACTGTTACTGATACATATGGGAAAGTAAAATACAAGAAAATTTATCAAAAATGAATAAATAAATAAATGAATATAAAAAAAATAATAATAAAGGTGAAAAAATAAAACGTAAAACAAAGTTAAATAAAAGTTTAGAGAGTCAGAGACAGACAAACAAAAAACAAATCATTTAAAAAAACACACAAAAATATAAAAAAATAATAATATTAATAATGGAAAAAAAAATGTATATATAAATATATTTTCATATACATATTTACATACATATGTATATTATAAGCGTTATCTCATGTTATATATAAATATGTTTTTTTTTTTATTTGTGTTTCTTTAACATTATCTATATTTTTGTAGTATGTATATTATGTATGTATATTGTAAATTTGTATATAATATGATGTATACATATGTACATATATTTGTTATTATTATTATTATTATTTATTTGATGTTTTATTTTAGGTGTGTATGTGTTTGTATATTTTATATTTGTCTTATATTTGTCTTTCGAAAATAAAAGAATTTTAAAGAATTCGGCTTTTTCTTATAGTACATACATCCATCCATATAATATAATGTACATACACAAATAATATTGTTGTTGGTACTCTATATACTCTCTTTTATTTCACATTTTAATTTTTTAGATTTATTTTTGATTATTTTTTTTTTGTGATTTTTTTAAATATGTACATGCATTTTTTTTTATTTTTTATTTTTTCTTAAACAAAACGACAAAACTGTGATAAAGAAGAAGTTTGACCAGTTGTGTTCTTAAGTTCTTATAATTGTACATACCAACCAGCCAAACATTCATCTCCTTCATATATAGTATACCTACATAGTACATATACATATGTGTGTTGTATAATAACATATGAATATACATATGTATGCAGACATATAATATTTATATAAAAAAATCATACAGATCACTTTCGTATGTGTATGTATATGTATATGTTAAACTATATACATACCTACATAATAATGCAATACACACATATATTTTTCTTCCATACATTTTGTTAGTATAATTTTTTTCTTCAGATTCAGCATTATATACGGATGATTTTGTTACTTTTATTTTATTTTATTTTATTTTTTTCATGTAGTTTATTTTGAACGTCTTATAATTCGCTTTTAATACCTTAACAATATCATACCATTTAATATGTTTGAAAAAATCAAAAAAAAAGCTTCTATAGAATAATAAAGAAAGCAAAAGCATACATAAGTATCTACATATAGTACGTATATACATACATATGTGAATTATATTGTACAAAAATACGAAAAAAATTTTTTTACCTGTATTCCTTTTTATTTTTTGGATTTTTTTTTTAATCATTATTTTACTTTATTCTTTATACCAGAACAAAAAAAAAATATATACTATATATAAAGAAAAAACAGATAACAGATGAAAAATAGAAAAAAAAAAAATTAAATAATAAAAGAGAAAAAAATATACTTAATGGCATGTAATGTACATATGTATATATGTAAAAATGTAAACGTACATTATGTCGTTATATATGCACATATATAATATATATGAATGGATATACAAGTCATATAATATACATACATATGTACATATCTGTACCGTAGCACTATAATAGCAGCAATGAATTATAACTTATAACAATATAGGTAGTATTCATATATAAAACACAGAGATATCTATACTATATGTATATGGTATGTCAATGCTAAATAATATAACACTGGGATAAAATTAAAAGTTAAAATGAAAATGAAAAAAAAAAAAGAAAAAGTTTGAAAGAGAAAAAAATGAATGTAAAAAAAAAATACTGTATAAAAAAGTCAATTATACTTAAATATTGTAATAAAACTGTAAAGTGATGGAAAAGGATCATATAATATAAATGTATTATTATATAGGTACATATTTACTAAATTCATCAAAATATATATACACATGTATCTAACCTACGTACATTTATAACGTACACTTTTAGTATGTACCTACTCTTATATTAAAATGTATACACATATGAGTGTTGATATATGTACCTACGTATGTAATGTGCATACTCACGTATATGTTACCGAAACCATTTATTATACGTTTACACACAATTAATTGCATAAATGTTTATGTAAAACATTTTTATTGTGATATACCTATATAATTTTTTTTTCTATTCGTTCAATTTTTTTATATTCTTGAACAGAAAATATTTTTTCAAATTAAATTCATTTATTTTTTTTTTCTTCTGTGACTTAAAATACTTATCTATAAGAATTGAGAAACGTTTTGTAGTATGTACGAGTATGTACCGACTTTATTGTAAATTTTTGTGTAGTAAATTAAATATTAATTTTTATTCGAAATAAATATTCACAAACATAATTAGAGACAAACAAACACCATATTTTTATTCAGATTTTTTGCTTAGGAAATTAAAATTTTAAATTTACAAAAAAAAAAAAAAAAAAAAAAAATAAAATAAAATAAAATAAAAATCAAAGTGAAAAAAATTTGAAATTTTTTAAGAGGTTTATAACATCTTGAGAAATTATAAAATAATGAATATTATAATATAGTCTCGTACATATATATATCCATATATTACATATATGTATGTATAAATATGATATATTGAATATTATATACAGAATATAATTTGCAAATATTCTAGATGATAAATAGTAGATTCTCACATATTGTGCACATATTTTTGTAATGTATGTATATAATATTCATATATATGTATGTACTTCATACATGTGTATACAAATATACATACATATATTATTACAGAACTATAGATATATCCTGGTGCATTATGTTTATTATACCTACATATACATATGTACATATTTATCTACTTATATGAATATAATTTTAATTTAATTTTGTTTTTGTTGTTTTACTTGATTTTTTGTGTGTGTAGACAATAATCAGATCTACATATTTATGTATTTAATACTTTCATATGTACACAATATGTGTATCTTACATATGATTTTAAAAAATAATGAAAAAAATGAAAGAAAAAATACAATTTAAGAGAAAATATTTTTTAATACCTATAATATGTATGTATGGTTATGTTTATATATATATATATATATATATATATATATATATATATATATATATTTTTTTTTTTTTTTTTTTTAAATTAATAAAATTATAAGTTCTTTGTCCGATAAAGAACTTGTATAATTATGTAAAGTTTATGACGAATCCGGGTATTAAAAACACCAAAAACGTTATAACGTTTGGATAACTCTTCACACACACACACACACAGAGAAAATATTGTACGTAATGTATGACGATAAGTATACGTGGACATATACCGAATATATACTCAAACGTAAGTTTAGTAATATTATGTATGATAATATTTATATAGAAGAGGACTCATCATAATAATTTATATATGAATAAGTGTAGATGTAACATATTATTGATGAAAATTTTTTAAAAAAATAAAATAAAATGATAATTTACATGCATACATAAGATATTTATTGTTACGTATAGATATATAGATATACTTATTAATACATATATTGGTAAATAATGTGCATATAATACATATAAACCTAATAAAAAAATATTAAAAGAATAAAGAAAAAAAAATATGAAAAAAGCTAACTGTGAAAGAACATTATAACCAGAAAAAACCAATAACGAAATCAAAAATTCATAAAACTGGTCCATTATCTAAAGTATCTACATATAATACTCGTACATATGTATGTATGTTATATGTATATAATTCTCTGAAATATTATACGCGAGTATATATTCAATATAATGTAGCGTATTCACAAGTTAAAATGTAGGTATACATTCTTTTTATTTTCAAAAAAAATAATATTTTTTTTTTTTCAATTTTTATACTTTTTGACAATTTATGCATACCCAGATATTACATACATATAAATGTGCATCTCTACATATGTATATCTGTCAGTGTTTTTCTGTACTATTATACTACCGTATGTATACCTACATACTTGTATATTGAATTTATATATTCATCCATAAAAGTATTATACTTATGAATTACTGATAAAATAAAAAAAAAAAAATACATATTAATATTTATTTTATTTTATTTTTATTTTTGGTTTTTTTTTTTTTTCAATTTAATTACAAAGAATATGAGATTAATACAGCATACAGCTTATATACATAATTAAAGACAACAACTCAGAGCTACAATAATATAACAAACAACAAGTAGTAAGCCAAAAAAAAAAAAAAATGAAGTTAAAACCGAGTAAAAACCAACTTTTATATTTTATTATCATTTCATTTTTATTTTTAATTTTTGTTTTTAAATCTTTATTTGTTTTTGTTTGTGTTTTATTATTGCTCTTTTGATCATTAAAAATCTTTTATTCAAATAATACGAATATAGGAATAAGGTATATAATATATAGGTACATGTGTATATGCTATGTATGTACTTTAATACAGATATTAAGTTTTCTGTTGAGAGAATTTTAATTTTATAATATGGATATTTATATTTATTCGTTTATGTATATGTATATATGGATATCTTGATATTTCATGTATTATACACCTAAGAGGATTAATGAAAATATGTATACATTCATATAGTGTGTATAATTATAGGTTATAGATACATATATATGTATGTTGTATGTATATGTACATTTATGCATTATGCATATATACGGTAGAATAGGTGGTTATGGTGTACTTCAATTAATTTGTTTGAATTAATATTAAAAAAAAAAAAATTACAAAAAAAATACCAAAGAAAAAGCAAAAATATAATAAAAGTAAAAACCAAAAAAAAAAAAAAAAATATGAGTATACAGTATTACACAAAAACATTAATGAAATGTACAAAAAATAAAACTAATTACGTACATAATAATAATATATGAGAATGATTATTATTGAAATACAAGAAATTACAATCATATGTAGTACATTAATACACATAATATGTATATGTAATTTTCATAAATTTTATACCTGATTAAATGAATATATATACATATACATACATACATATACGTGTAAATATAAGATAGTATATAAAAACATATTTATTTATACAAAATTTTATATTTAAGTAGACTAATAAATATATAGATATCATTATGCATTTTTATGAATATATAGAAAGATTTATAATATTATGTAGTGCCTCTATATATACATGCATATGCATATATGTAGATACATATCTATCATTGGTACAATATGCATATAAAATATGTAAAAAGGGTCATAATTTAATAAGAATAATAAAGAGATAAAAATACCGTAAAAAAAATTACATATGTATACCGAGTATACATTTATGTGTTTTTGTAATAAAAATAAAAATAAAAAATTCATATGTAACTCATATATGTATATATTATGTATTTTTATTTTATTTTGTACATATGTATTTTTTTTTCTTCATACATATAAATAGACGACATAGACGAAGTATAACTATGTATAACTATACATAATTAAAGTAAATGTACTAAATATACTAAATAATATACGATTCAAGTACATTATATATGTACATACATACATACTAGCATATAATAAATATGATTTATGTTCAAATATTTATGTATACGTACATATGTATATTATATACGGACATCTTCATATATATATATTATATGTATTTTTTTAAGTACATTTTAACGTATATGTGGATATGATATAGTATACCATATAATGATGTCGAATTCAAACATAAATTTTTTATAAACTTTATTTTTATTTCTTTATAAATCTTTAATAGAAAGTATATATAAAGAAAGTGTAATACACACATGTATGTAGATCCATATTATACACATTTTATATACATACATACGTGATATATATATAATACTTTTACAAATATATCTACATTATGTGTTGTATATAAATTTCACTATCTATTTTATTTCTTTTTTTTTTTTTCACTTTCAAAATAATATTACATATGATGTGATATATATTATAGTAGTAAATATGATAGTAAAATATTCTTATTAAAAAAAAAAAAAAAATCAAAACGCCGAATAAAACTAAAATAAAAAGGAAAATATATTCCAAGTGGTACTAGTAGCTAGAAAACAGAATTAAAGGAAAAACTATATACCTATTATAAGTACAAGTATGCATATATACACTTATATACATATGTATGTATTACTCGTATAAGTATGCATACGTACATATATATACATATGTATAGTTGAGAATGAAAATAAAATTTCGTTACTAACATTTCATTTTTAAATTATTTTATTTTTATTTTTTTAAAATATTTATTTTCATTTAGTTATGTTTTCCTTATTTTTTTTTTGTTTTGTTTCTAAAAAGTCAACTAGTTAGTTGTTTTAGTAAAAGGATGATATATGTATACATTCATATATAATATAGTAAAAGGATGATATGTATACATTCATATATAATACATATATGTAATAATATAAGTTAGATGCACAAATATAATATGTATATATGTACATATGTCATATATTAATATAGTAAATTTATATAAAGGTTGTTCGAATCGATAGTAAATCGGGTATTTTTACACGATTTAAACGCTTTTGTAAAATTTTGTTTTTTATATACGAGACGAGTATAAAATTTAACTCTCCAAATAAGTCGTGTAATTCATTTACGAAATAGAGTGTAAACTATTTTCTGTCAATTTTACTTTAAATTTTTGTTTCCAGCCGTTTCATTTTTTATTATATGTTTTACTACATAGTTCATTCGGAATTCTGCCTTTTCGTTCTGAAAATTTTAACAAACAAAATGACAGAAAATTTCAAATACTAAGTATACACATAAGACGCATCATGTACTCTAATAAATATACTCTAATACGAGTTTGTACTTTTACTCTCTTAAAAGAATACCCTTATCCTTACCCTTATAATAAATACGTCTATATACACATATATAATATACTGAAAAAATTTATTGAATAAACGAAAATATTTTCATATAAGTACTCTTTAAAAGTAAGTAATGTACATAACATACGTAAATTAATGTTACACCTACACATATTCTATTTCCTTAATGTAATTTTGTATATATTCGATATGTATTTACATACTTTAATATGTATGCATATATGTATATTTATGTACTTACGTATGTATATATACAATATATTTAAGTAAGTATATATACATATATGTATAGAATGCATTAAAGGAATCAATGAAAAAAACAAAAATAGAAAAAAAAAATTCTAAAAAAGTTTCTAACATAGAAAATAGATTTTCAGGATTTAAAATTGAAGGCCTTTTTTTTATATACTCGTACATATACCTATAGAGTGGTATATGTATACCAAAATTGCATCTTACTCTTTACACATTTCTCAACATACAACGTATGGGTATGTATGTTTAGGTTTACACTCTATTACCATGTGTATACCTTTAAAAATAGCAGATATATTAGGTATTTAATCGAGAAAAAAGAACAAATGTGTGCGTACATATATACGATTATGTATAGGTATGTTATATTTTCTTTTTTCATGTACATACATACATATGCATATACGTACATACATATAATACTTATTATGTATGTCGATAGTCGAATTAAGTTATCTATTAATATACCGAATGTACCAATCTGTATATATAGACATTAGATATGTTATGTCTCTATTTGAAATCAGAAAAAAAAAGAAAGTAAAATATTCCTTTATTAGATAAATACATACATGTGTACATTATCTACACATATGTATACTATATCCTCTAATATAAATAACTTTTGCTAGTAGAATATGATACAATTATTGGAATATCTACATAAATGTATAATGTATATACTTATGTTTTTATATATATTCTAATTCATCTATATCTGTCTATCTATCTGAGTATGTGGATCTATGTATGTGTACATAATATCGATATTCTGTTAAATCAGGAAGAGTAGCAATTTCAATTGAAGTATGCAAGCAATTTCTTTGCTTATATATTTCTTTATATATCTAGGTAGTTATAAATACTATATCCATATGATAGTGTACTACATAAATACATACTCGTAAGTACTACCGTACTACTTACGTTCAACATATTATATTCACATAGCTATATATATGTTACATACGTGTACATTTTAAAAAGATATAGTATATATGTACTACTTTCGTATATGATGTACACTTTATTACTTCTTCCGGTTCAACTGAAAGCAAAATAGATGAAAAAAGAAAAGAAAAAGGAAAATAAATGAGAAAAACTAAATTAACTATAAACTACTAAAAAATATATACACACGACGACGACAAAGTAAAGTACAATACAATACATACATATAAGTATATAGAAAAATATAAAAATTGATTGAGAAAAAAAAAGAACCAAACAAAAGTATGAAAACACATTAGGATGCATGCTGATGATGATGATGATGATGATGATGATGATGATTGACTAGCTGACTTTATGAATAATAACAAAAGAAGCGAAATAAGTAATAAAAAAATGAAAGAAGAAGTTACACACATAATGATAATAATAAAACTGTGGAAAATTATAAAATAAAAATGATTGAAAGAAAGTGAAAAATAAATAAAAAAAAATTAAAAATTATCAAACAAAAGATGAAGATTTAGTGTAGCATCATATAGCCATGTAATATATAGTTAAATTGATTTCTTTTAAATATATTTTTTTTAATTTTGTGTAACAAATCAATGAATCAGTATCAGTATAATATGTACATACTTCGTATGTGCAATAAATATCAATAACATACACATTATATTGTATAAAAAGAGCAAAAGTTTTTTAAATTATCATATTAGAAAAAATTAAAAAAAAAATGTCAGAAAAGGAAAAAGAATTACAGTAATTTTTCATTCATATTATTTCTTTCTTTTTGTTTAGATATTATATAATGCATATATTCACTCATTTATTGTTTAATACTTTTCCAGCATAATAATATATGTATATAGGAAGAGAAAGGAATTTTATTTTTATAATTTTTTCTGGAATGAAAATCATTTATTCTATTTTTGTTTTTAGAAAATTATATATTCTACGTGAATGTATGTGTAAGTTCATTTCCTTTAAAATTTACCACTTGACCGTATTTATCATCTTTTGTATTATTTTTAATATATTTTTTAATATTAACATTGTACAGTAGATACTTAATTCTTTAGTGTATTTTTCATATCATATTCAGATTATCTATGTATATGAATAAAGTATCAAGGAATAATAAAAAAATTAAAATATTTGTAAATGAAATAAAAAACCAAAAACGAAGAAAAAATTAAATTTAAGTAAGGATTTTTTATTTGATCTTCATATCCTCTGTCTATATCCATATATATAGTCTTGTAAAATAAATTTAATCTGCAGTATAAATATCATTTAAAACAAAACAATTTATACATAAATATGTACATATAATGAACAGTGAAAGTGTACTCAATAGACAAATACACACTTATTTTTACATAGCATGGATATTTCCTTTTAATTTTCTGCTCTTTATGTAGTAGTTTTTTTTTTAAAAACGTACACAAATATTCCACACAGACACATTTTATAATGTTGTAATGAAGAGAAAATCGCAGTTTTTGATGCTTTCTGTATTCTTATGTACTTGTTAATACCCCTGTTTCTAAGTATGAATAGTATAATTCGTTATTACCCACAGGACTATTATACGCCTATAGTAAAGTATGTATATAACATAATATAGGTAACATCTAACATCTATATAAATAAATAATATATTTAACATAGTCAGAAAATACATGATATCAGATCAGAGTATCATTAACTGTACAGAAATAGTGATAATAGGTACACGTAATTGTATATAACATATAACGTATAGATACATACTACTTGCATGTTCAAAGAAAAAATCAAAAAAAAAAAAAACGATTGAAAATATTTTCATTCTCAGATTCTCTTCACTTAACAAAATATAAAATGAACAAAAATCATAAAAAAACAAAATCACATTATTTTCTGATAAGTTTTTATTTTTAATCTTCTTTATATTTTTCAAATAGGTATGTACTTCTTTGTATTTTTCTCATTTTATAAATTTCATGCAATTACAATATTCAATTGACTTTTAATGAATTTTAAGTGGCTCTCATTCTTTTATTTTTAATCAAAATTCTACAGTGATGATTCGATAATTCGAACACTAAAATTCTTATTTATGCATGTGTTACACGAAAGTATGCTCTACGAGTACATTTCACTGTGTCAAAAAATAGTTTTTGATTTGATTGAAATATTAAAAGATTTTGGTCACATGAACATTTGTTTTCATTTTCATAAAAAATTTATCTTTTCACTCAGTTCAAATTTTGTCATTAACAAAATCAAATATTACGCGCACATGTACACTCAACAGTCAAGCAACATAGAAAAGTGTATTTTCTAACATATTTTCAGTATTAGTTTCCTTTATTATCGTGAACTCAACTATTTTGTTTTCATTCATGAAAGAAGAACAATTTTCTCTTTCAACCCTCAACACAGATCGGATCGCAAACGCAAATTGAAATAAAAAGATGATATGAAAACATTTAAAAATTCTCCCAAAATCGTCTACAAAGCATGAATGTATTTTGTGTTACTTATTTTGATGATAAAGTACAAACACTGGCTGTACAGTTTACTGAATGAATACTGTATTTATTAAATTGATATTTTTTTTAGCGTTTATATTGTTGAAGTATTATTGGATACATATAACAGTGATAAGTATATAGCGCATTTAATTTTTCTATTTTTTATTTTATTTTTTATATTGCTTTGCATATTAAAATTTAGTTAAAATACCATCTATCTACCTACATGCATATGTATGTATTTATGTATGTGCACCGTCTTATATTATTCATACTACATACTATACCACTTGAAAAACAAAATCTAAATTCTGAACATTATGAAAAGTGGTGGGAAATAACTACTTAAAAATTATATTTATTTAATGCAGATTTTTCTTCAATTTTATTTAAGTGCTCACTTAGGTGTATGTATATGGAATATTATTTTTTTTTTTTTTGATTTTAAATAATTTTTCTTCTTACTTTCTTTTTCTATGTAGTTTGTTTTTTTTTTTTTTGCTTTTTGTTTGTTTGTTTCTCTAGTTAAGATAAACTTTTCTGTATATACGAAATATGATTATATAGTTTAACATTTTTTTTTTAAAGAAAAATGTATAAACTATAAGAGATGCTAAGAGTAACAAAAGAAAAAAAAAAGAAAAAAAAATGAAACTTTTTATCCTGATAACACAAACTATGAGAAGTGAGGATAATTTTTTGTATTATTTTTTTTCTGTTTCAAAATATAATATAATCATTTTTTTTTTTCTAAAATTTCATTTTTCTTCCTTTTAGTGTCGTTTCATATATTTTTTTTAGTAGATTTTGATTATTAATTGAAAGTGATACCTAGAAAAATTGTTTTTAGCTGAAGAAAATGAAAAAAACGGCATCATATAATATATAAATAGAATATGAAAACAACAAAAGTGTTTATAATAATAAAAAAAAAAATGAGTAAAAGAATATGAAAAGAAGAAATTTAAGTGATGCACACTTAGTACTTAAACTGTTCGGTGCGGTTTTATTTTTATCGTGTGCTTTTTTATTTATATTTTACTTTTATCTCTGATATAGGAAGGATCTGTTTTTTGTTTTTATACGTATACATATGTAAACATATAGAAATGTAAAGTAGAGGAAGTTTATTGATAATTGAAATTTTATACGGTTTTATGGTGATTTTATGTATGTACATTAAAATGATGTACATATATATATTATAATAGATTAATATGTAATAATTCCATTTCTACTTCCCCTTTTACAAAATTAGTACATGGGATATCCCTTATTATATGTAGATGTCCTATTAATATGTTGAAAAAAAAAAAATATTTTAATGTATTATTTTGAACATTTATTTATTTTAATTAAAAATATGAAAAACAAGGGAAAAAAAACCGACACGTATTCATGACATATTAGTCATCGTCGTATTTATTATATCCATGGATACGAGTTCGTATATGCAATTATAACAGAACATAACATTCTTCTTCATTATAATGAGCGTTAAACCATCAGCAAAAAGTTCAAAAGTTTTGTATTTTTTGGTTAGTTATTTTTTTTTTTTTTTGATCATCTCTCTAATAATTTTATACATCGTAGTACTTATACATACTTGTGATTCTTGAATTTTAATAACAATTTTTACTTTCGTGTTTTTTTCCTGCTTTTGTTTTTGTTTTTTGGCATCTTAAGTCCCACTAATTTTTTTTTGTTCTGATTGTAGTGTTTTTTTTTTTTTTAAAGAATAATTTTTTTTTGTGTAATTCGTATAAACGAAAAGCTGGAAAAAGAGAAAAATTAAAATAAAATCAAAACTAGAAAAAAACAAATTTCTGATCCAAAGGTCTTACACCTTAATATTAAATTCAACATGTCAAAAATCACTCTAATTTTGATTCAATTTCTTTTTTTTCTTTTTTTTACTTGTAGCTAAACATATATTCATTTACGCTATACATAATATGTATATACAGTTTCATATGATGTGTAGTGTGTAATGTATACATATATACATTATGTCCATTTGCATTTATAAAAGTTACATATGTGTACATAAACCAGTACAGCTTTCATAAATTAATATATATACACACTATAGTAGAGTATAAAACGTATGTATTATATTCTCAATAATTTACCACTATGTTATATATACAAAATATAAAAAAGTATGAAATATAAAAATAATAATAAAAACAACAAAAAAACAATTATGATTAAAGTTGAAAAATATGTAGTATAATGAAAAAAAAAATTATGAAATATATGAAAGCCGTTTACATTCTTTTTTTTTTTTTTTTTTTTTTTGGTCAGTTTGTCTTTTATACGTATCTATATTATTTTTGTTTTCGTTGTCTCCTTTTTTTTTCTTTTTGGTATTTTTGTTGTTTTGTTATTGCTATAGTTGTAGTTTTGTTGTTACCGAATACATGCATATTTTCATTTTTATATACCCATATCAATTTTGTAATGTAGGTTTACAATTATTTTTTTTCGTCTTCTTCTTCTTCTTCATCTTCTTCAATTTTTTTGTTTTATGCGCCTTGTGTATAGATTACAATTATACATTTTAACGAACTAAAAAAAAAAAGAAGTAAAAAACGAAAAAATGATTAAATAGTGAAAAAATTAAAAAAAAAAATTACATGAAAAAAGCTTTTATGTATATATATGCTACTTAAGTGTAATAATAAGAATAATCTAAGACACCAAAATGATATGAAAAATGGAGAAAAAACACAAACACAAACAGATACACACTCATACAAAACAAACAGATCTTAAATATTAATCTTATGAGAAACAAAAAAAAAAAAAAATGAAATTAAATGAAAATAAAAGAAAAATAAATGAATTTATTAAATGAAGAAAAAAATGATGTACAGTACATATACCAGAGTACATATACATACGTATACATATATATATATATATATATATATATGTGATATTTTATGATAAATTCATCACTTTAAATACGGAGTAAATATACGAGTATGAATTTATGTAGATGTATTGTATTAAAGCACTGACATATTGAAGTTGTACAAAATTTATCTACATAAATTCATAATATTACAATAATAATAATACATAGTTACTTACGTCTACACAAATTCATGAACATTTTTCTATATATTATAAAGATATTCAGACATATAGAAAGTATACAGGCGGATACTTAATTAACTTGAATTACAACCGCAATTATAATAATTGCAACATTTTAAAATTATTATTAATTTACACATCACACATAAAAACATACATATGTACATAATCTCCTTTTATACTAATATACAAAAATTCTCCTATACATACACATATATAACTCTAAACTCTATAATAATTATATAGATTATTATTGAAAATATGTCATTTTTCTCCACTTTTATTATTATTTTTTTTTGTTCATGTACTATATAAGATTTGTGATTTTAAAAATTTAAAATAAGAAAAAAAAAGAATAAATAATTACATCTACTATAAAAAGTAATTTTTGTTTTTAAAAGTAAAGTTTTTTCTAAGTATCCATTTATATAGTTTGAGTGAGGTTTAAATATATGTAAATAGGTTCAAGTAACATTTATGTATCATGTTATTATTAAATTTTCTTGAATTTTTTTTATTTTTCATTTTTAATTTATCATTATTAATTTTTTTAGCTCTTCCTACTATTTATAAGTATACTATAATTTAGATTAATAATGTTTATAAAATTAAATAGTAAGTAATATCTACATAAGTACATATGACCATCTAAAGTCAAGATAATTTGTATAGTACATCTAAAACATTTTGAAAAGATAAAATTTTCTTCATTATATTTTTCTTTTTCTTTTCACAATATGTTATAATATGTAAATTTTAAGAAAAAAATACTTTACATTTATATCCTTATATTAAATATTAGATATATTATATATATTTTTTTGAAATTAATTATTTAATTTTCTTTTGTTTTTTTTCTTCTCTTTTTCAGGATTTGATATTCGCTTGATCAAATTGATGTTACCACACGTATGCAATATCTACATAAATCTAAATATTATTATACATATATATAAATACATATATTACTTATTATTTTGTCTTATATTATATAATTGTAAAAAATTTTGAAAAAATTTATATAAATATATAAATGAAATTTCATATAAATTATTTATATGCATGTATATATATATATATATATATATGAATAATAATATGTATATACATAAATAGTACCTATATAAAATATAAATAATTTTTTTTTTAAATATTTTATATAATATACAGATTTCCTAATGAAACTAGATTATTATATGATAAATAATAATAATAATAATTCATCAATAATTATAAAATTAATATTGAATATTAAAAAAAAATTAATATGCAATTATGATCATGATACTATTGAATGGAGTTTATTGAATTGCATCATTTTGAAGAGTTTAAAAAATTTGAGCTCAAAGTAAGTACATAACCTATCCATACATTTATATCAATAATATTATACAGAAAATTTTTACTTTTTTAATTTATTTTATTCATACATTTTACATTATAATGTGAATGTCTGTGTAATATTTTAGTAAATTTATAATTTATAATTGAACACAGACAAAAAAGAAAAAAGAAAATATACATATGTACATTATATTTATTTATTATATAAACTGAAAAATATATGAAAAAATCACGTTTACTTGATACCCTAAGATTAAAAGTAAATCTATTGTGTGAGATGTTCGATATGAGATATTTTTACAAAAATCCCATTCTTTTTCGCAATCAAATTGCGAAAGAATTCATGCGTATAAATTGCAATGACGCAAAGAGCAATCATTAGCTTTAATGTAGAATTTGTCATTTCATTTTATGTAATTACAAACATATACGTTTCTTTTATAGGTTGAAATGGTTCACTAAAACCGGGCACCAAACTTTAAGGGCGTGAATAAGAACAGATTGAATGTCCCATATCCATTTTTAAAAAATAATTTTACAAATCACAGTAAAAAAACATAGTCCTTGCAAAATGAGAAGAAGAAATTTCAGATTGAAAATAGATCCGTGTAAACAAGAAAAACCGATAAATGTTTTTTAACCTATATTTTTAGGTGTAAAAAAAAAAAATAACAACTACTTGTCATTTTATTGCCTAGATTTTCAGAAATAACCTCGTTTATCATATTATAAATTTATTGACTTTCATTGATTATTAATTGCTGGTAAATTGCATTATTTGACGTTGACGGATCATTCGAAACTCATATACATGCAATATCTCTTATTATACGTATTTGTGATATTTAGGTGCTATTTTAAAGGGATTAGCAATACATATTTTGTTATTTAAATTATTTATTTACCATTTTTCATATGATTGACATTCAGCATCATTCAATATATGTATCAGGTGGTTTTTGAACGATCATTTATTAACACAAATGAAGACTTGAAGAGTGCTATCATCAAATTTGTGCAATGTATCAAGTATATTACATAAAAACATTTTTTCTTCATATTGAAACGAAAAGATTTAGAAAAAAATGTTTGTCAGAAACTTTCAAAGTTTTTTTTTTTTTCATAAATCACATCTTGTACGAATATTCAACACAGTGCTAATATTCAACAAATAACTATAATATTGCGAGTGTATCCGTGTATGCTTCGAATGAATAAAATATGGAAATAAATTGTGTATAGCATATAAATTTTATAGTGCATTATTTTTCTTTCTTCATATATAAAATTTACGAAATATTATTATGTACAGTAATACCATGTGATGTATACATTACATACATTCTACAAATCACAATATCAATGTTCAATGTACATACATATTAGTCTGCCACTGTATTATGTTCATATTAAGTAAAAATAAACTTAATTTAATAATATTATATTACATTACATACATAATGGTGTGCATAATATAATATAAAATGCATTTATACATTATATAGTAAAGTATATACATATATAGGATATATAGCATATAACAGTATAGAAATGTAATAAATTATCCTTCGAATGATTTTATAATAGATGAAGTTATAAAGATATCAAAAATTGCCATTTTCATTGACTAATAATACCCTGCCTCTATAATACCTATACAATATTCGTCTTGTATACATATCTATTAGCAGTATTAGGTGTACTAGTATGCACATGAAAAATTTTTCATTCAACAGAAAATACATATTTCGATTATTATTTAAACTGAAAAATGGAAAATATTTTTGTTTTTTATTTCAAAAAATTTACAAAACAAGAACATAAATATATGTATAAATGTATAAAAATACTATATAATATTTTTGATATATGTATATAGGAGAAAAGAAAGAATGTCGTATACATAATACATATTTTTCTTCCTTCCTATATGTATATACTCGTATATAGTATGTCATCATTATTTCTTTATTATTTTCCAATTTGAATTGTTATTTTATTGGAAAATGTGTAAGTTTTTCATGTATTATGTAGTGTGTATATATGCACAGATACTGTACTATTTCTATACTTCTCGTATAAATTTATCCTTAATATTTTTAGCAATTATATTGCATTTTACATTGTATCTAATACAAATGTATATATTACAAGTAAATATACATATGTATTACATACATGTATTTTTCATAATATTTTGTATTCTCTTATATATATAATTATATATTTTTCATGTTATTATACATGTAACATTATTTTATAATTTACAAAAACTGTCAATGCATTATAATCGATTATGTATACATATCTTTCGACATACATACTTTTTGTTGTTTTTGTTATTTATTTTTTTGTTTTTAAAGTTTTTTTTTGTTTTTTAAAAAAAAAATTCTATTCTGTTGTTTTTGTTGAGTCTTTTATGTGTGTGTGTGTATGTTTTTAGTTCTTTCTATAGCTTGTAAATAATAGAAAAATTCGAATTTTTATAATAGAAATTTCGTGTTTGAACAAAAAAAAAGAAATATTCAGTAGACAGCAAAAAATAGAAAAAAAAATAAGTATAAGAATGGAAACGACAATGATGTTATTTTATATGTAACATGGCAAAAATAAGATATTTTTGTTGTTAACAGAAACAACAACAACAAAAATTATAAAATTATCCTTGAGAAATATCAGAAGAAGAGCAAAAAAAATGAATGTGATTTCTTTCGATTCCTCCTTTTTTAAGTACTATAGGAATATTATCTGTGCCTGTGTATGTATAATAATTTCACTTTATCTAATCTACATAAATAAATACGAGTATATGTGTTGTATAAACTATATACATATAAAAAAATCTATTAAGATTCAAATACAGTGGACATCAAATATTTTTGTCCACTACAATATATAAATTTTAGATACCAGTAAGATAAAATCGAATAAACACATCCTTCGCATTTTCTATGTCTTAACAGAATTTTATTTTCATACCTCTATTTATTCTCAACTTTATAGAAAAATAATTGAAACAAGTCCCAAAAATACGAGTTAAAATTAAAAGTGTGTTTGTATATATCCATATATAATCCAATGTAATATTTTATACAAAATTTTTGAGTAATGTTATTAAAATCTCTTTTTTGTATAAAATTATATTTTAAATTTTGATGATAATTAGTATTCTTAAAGAAGATAATTTGCCATTTCAGATGCAGTTTAATCGATCTATGTTTACTTAAATAAAAATTAATTGTTTATCTCTTAATGATGAATCTTATATGATTTTTTATAGAAACTTTTTTTCACGAACTGATAACGTTAACATAGTGAAATCAATATTATTATGAACATTATTTATTTAAATAATAATAAATTTTTATATTACATATATTCATGAAAAAATGTAAAATACGTCTTTACCTTCTAAGAGTTTATTAAGAAGAGAAGATCATTTTACAAAAATTTGAAGTTGTAAAAGACTTTTGGCATCCATTGTATGTGTTTTGTAACCGCATATAAATGATGTGTGTACTAAATTCAAATGTATAAATACATATGAGTACTATGATATAGTATAAACAAATAATTAAAAGAAACAAGTCACTTTGATTTTAAATTTCTATATTTTGAACAACTTCTTCGTTTTACAAATTTTAAAAGACTGTGTACATCTATATTGGATATTATCTTTTTATATCCTGCTTATTCTATTCCTGTACCTCTTCTTACTTTTCTTTTTTTTTTTTCTTTTATAGTTACAAATCTAATACCTAATATGATTACATGCGGAATACATGAAAGTAACATATTGGTATTTCCATATACTTATGTGTAATAAATACCCTTTTTTTATTACACCGCTTTTATCTTTTTATTTTATTATTTCCTCGTATTTCAGAAGAGGTATAGGAAGTACAAAATAATATCTTATAAATATTTTAAATTTTACAATAATAATGAAATTATTATTTTTGTAGTTTACAGCTCGGTCACGCTACCAGTAACCTCGCCCTCGAGGTATTCATCTTCTTCTTCTGTCAAGCTGTCATCAGAGTCATTTGAACTTTTGAAACTCTTCATCTTGTCAACACTAAAAATTCCAGTATATTTCTTTTGCGATCGTGTTGAACCAGGCAAATCTTCAATTGCATATCTGTCGTTCGGAAGTACTTTGGTTATTACATACGGACCCTTGTATTTCGGTAGTAATTTTCTACTGGTTCCATCATTAGACCCCTTTGGTCTTCTAACTATCACCAAATCTCCCACTTTGTAGAGATGTGGTTTACTTCTCTTCATATCATAGTACTTCTTTTGTACTTTCTGATTCCATTTTATGGTTTCGATAGCTTGAGCTCTTAGCTCTTCTAAATTTTCTTGCTTTTCTTCACACACTTCGTTACTTAAATATGCGTCGTTCGCACTTTTTGGTACAAAACCAAAAAACATTTCGTACGGAGACTTTCCCGTAGTTTTATTTATAGTAGCATTCAAACCCCAACGTATGGAGCTTAGGACCGTGTCCCACTTAGTCTCATCTTCGTTAGATGCAGTTAGTGAAGCAAGAATCGTTCTATTATAACGCTCGGCCTGCCCATTGGCTCTTGGTGTTGCCGTAGCATTTAATATTCTTCTTATTCCTAGCATTTTACAAAACTCAGTGAACTTTTCACTTGTAAAACAGCTACCTCTATCGCAAACCACACGATTTGGAACCCCAAACGTTTCAATTATATCATCAAACATTTTGATGACTGGACCCACTTTGGTACTTGAAACCGCTTTCATGAACACGAATTTCGTAAATCCGTCGATAATCAAAAGTATATACGTATTGCCTTTGGAACTTTTCACAAAAGGCCCCAAGTGATCCACATGCACCGTGTGCATTGGTACACTTATCTTTTCAATGCAGTTAAGATATCCTGGAGACTTTCCCGCCGGTATCTTGTTATATAAACAACCTAAGCAACGGTCAATATAGTTTTTCACATACTTTCTCATAGAGGCAAACCAATATTTTCTTGATATATATTGCATTGTCTTTTCATGAGAAAAGTGTCCAACATTGTCGTGGTGACACATTACTACTTCTTTTCTGGATGCTTTTGGAACTACCCATCGTTTACCTTGTTCTGTGTTTCTAAATAACCTGTTGTTCTTTATGGAGTATTCTTTGTGAATCTTTTTCTCAAACGCATTTTGTGGTTTCTTTTGTATGATATCAATAAGAAACTTGCAGTTGTTATCTTTCAGTTGTGCCGCTAAAATCCAGTCATCTGTTGTGATGTCAATAGTCAAAGCTTGTTCATTCGCTCCCTCGATTTCTGGATTTCGACTCAAAGCATCAGCGTGCGCCATGCTTCTACCAGGACGATATTCTATGCTGAAATTAAATTCTTGAACTGATAGCCACCATCTGCCGATTCTTGGTATCAGGTCTTTTTTTTGTGAATGCCGTTCGTATAGCACTACAATCGGTAAATATTTTAAACTCGATGCCGATGAGATAGTTTCTGAAATGTTTTAATGAACAAACCACGGCCAGCGTTTCTAACTCGTACGAATGATATTTCTTTTCCTGTGGTGTAGTCATTCGACTATAATAGGCCACAGGCTTCAATACCTTCCCTGTCTGTTCCTGCAACAATATAGCTCCTATACCTACTTGTGAAGCATCAGTATGAAGTTCTGTCCGTGCAGTGTTGCTGTAAAGTGCTAATACTGGATATTCGGACAGCAATTTCTTGAGAACGTTAAATGCCTTTTCTTGATGTTCATTCCAATTGAATTGTTCATTTTTCTTTAATAATTGTGTCAATGGGGATGCAACTATAGCAAAGTTCAAAATGAATTTTCTAAAATAGCTGGCCAACCCCAAAAACTGACGGATCTCATGAACATTTCTTGGTCGTGGAAAGTTGACTAGAGCGGAAACTTTGCCAACATTTGGTTGTATGCCTCTTGAACTAATTATATAGCCCAAATATTCGACTTGTCGTTTAAAAAAAAAACATTTTTTTAATTTCAGGGTCAATTTTGCTTTACGTAAGCAGAGTAAAATTTTTTCCAACGATTTGAAACCTTCTTCAATGCTTGTTGTTGGTAGCAAAATGTCATCCATGTATGACAATGCTATTGTGTATCTTAATGGTCCTAAAATGGAGTGAATACATCTTTGAAACACAGCGGGCGCGTTGGCCAATCCAAAAGGCATTCGTAAATATTCGTAATGCCCATCCGGTGTAATAAAAGCTGTTTTCTCGACCGAATCGTCGCTAATAGGTATCTGGTGATAGCCATTAGCAAGGTCTAAACTTGTGAAAAAATTACAACCCTTGAGGCGTTCTATGTGATCGTCTATTCTCGGTATAGGATATTGGTCTTTGACTGTATTTGCATTCAACTTTCTATAATCTACGCACATGCGATATTCTCCCGACTTCTTTTTCACTAGAAGTATTGGGCTACTAAACGGTGACATAGATTCTCTAATAATTTTGTTCTCTAGTAGTTCGTTGACAATGGACCTAACTACTTCTCTTTCAGCTAATGATAACCTATATGCTTTATATACTACTGGGGTATCTTTCATCAACTTAATTTTCATTTTGCATGAGTCAACTTTTCCTAACTCGTCAAGTTTTTGAGCAAAACAATCCCTGTATCTATTTAGGGTATCAATCAACCGTAACTTAACTAAATCATCTAAATTTTCATCTATCTGATTGTTAACATCTTGTATTTCAAAAGGAATAATTTTTCTTAAAGTTAAATTAAATGATCCTACCGTTTTTTCCAGCTCTTCTTCTTCCTCGCATAATACGCCTCTGGCCATTACCTGATGTCTTTTGAATTTTAGCGGTAGCTCTGATATATTTGCTACTGATAAAAGTCCTTCTTCGCCATTTGTGATGCACCTGGATATCCAATATTCATTGTTAGGTATCTGTCTGTGTTGTAGTTCAATATAGATATTATTTTTGGATTCGCTTTGAACACTAACAAATGCAACAGTATTCGGTGGAACGACTGTAGCATCTTTTGCCCAAACCACCACTTTAGCTGGGGGTAAACTTTCAATTTGAGGTAAACTCACAATTTCTTTATTAAAAATTCTTATTTTATCATCACTAATCACTACTCTGATATTTTCATTGTTCAAAAATGTCTGTCCAATCAACACCGACACTTGTTGTGCCATATCTGGGACGACCAAAGCTTCTACCTCAGCATCACCCAGGTCAACACTTAGTCTTATGTTCACTTTACCTATCACCTTAGTTTTTGCGCCACCATACCCCATAATGGATAACTCACATGGCTTCACTTTTAAATTTAAATGTTCAACGTCCTTATTTTTAATTAACACTACACAACAACCTGTATCTATATATCCATGCATTGTTTGGCCGTTCACATTACAATTTACAAAGTAATATTGGTTTTTATTTGCAAAATTGTTACCATAAAATTTAACTGTTTTTACAGTTGTTCTTTTACAACCATTTTCAGAGTGTCCGAGTCGATGGCAATTTTTACACTCAATTTTTGGTTTCTTACACTCTGTCGATAAATGTCCAATTTCATTACAATTGAAGCACTTTATATTATTTTTAAACTTCACATTTTTCTCCGATATGTTTGAACTATTATTATTATGTCTTGCTTTGTTAGAAAACTTTTTTTCTATGGCGTTGTTAAACTGACTGAACGATTTTTCATTACCACATACACTTGACAAGAATTCACTGTATAATTCTTCAGGTGAACTGTAACGTCCAGCTTTCGCACCTGTTCGAATAGTAGTATCTTGGATACCATCAATTATACATGAAACTGCATTCTTTCCTGAAATCTGGCATACTTGCAAAAGATTCATTTTTGCAAAGTAATATTCAGTGATGGTTTCATTTTTTCCCTTCACTCGATTTACTAATTCTTTTAAGGATGTCGCAAAGTCATGATGCTCAGGGAAGGATTTCTTTATAATATTCTTCCATTCAAGCCATGATCTTTTATAATTATTTAAATTATCATACCATGTCTTTGCGAGTCCTGATAGTCGAGTTTGCATGTGGTAAATCATCGTTCTTTCGTCCCAGTCATTTATCTCACCTAATTGTTCAATTTTGTCTAACCATTTTTTTGCACTCAAGTTTGGATTACCTGGTACAAATTCGGGTATACAATCACTTCTGATCGTGTGCCGAATAGGTTTCTCTTCTTTATTTTTCTTTTCAGATATAAAACTTCTCACTATATTTTCTAGACGGTCTAGACGATCAATCACTTCAACACTATCTACATCAGATATTGAACGCTGCCCTTGCGTTCTTCGTAAATCTGATTTTTTCTTTTTCGAATGACGTTCATTCGAATCAGATGATTGTCGTCTGTCCCGTTTAGATCGTACACTTTCTCTACGTTTTGTACGAGTTTGTCTTTCACTATTGCAGTTAATATCACTCATTATAATCACTTCTATAACAAATAATATTAAATAAATCTGATCCCACTTCTGAAGATATAAACAAATAATTAAAAGAAACAAGTCACTTTGATTTTAAATTTCTATATTTTGAACAACTTCTTCGTTTTACAAATTTTAAAAGACTGTGTACATCTATATTGGATATTATCTTTTTATATCCTGCTTATTCTATTCCTGTACCTCTTCTTACTTTTCTTTTTTTTTTTTCTTTTATAGTTACAAATCTAATACCTAATATGATTACATGCGGAATACATGAAAGTAACATATTGGTATTTCCATATACTTATGTGTAATAAATACCCTTTTTTTATTACACCGCTTTTATCTTTTTATTTTATTATTTCCTCGTATTTCAGAAGAGGTATAGGAAGTACAAAATAATATCTTATAAATATTTTAAATTTTACAATAATAATGAAATTATTATTTTTGTAGTTTACAATAGTACATATATATTTATGCATATACATATATTTATTTTATATTTATCCTGTTTTTTTAATGCTCTAAATAGTACATACATATGTACATTATGTACATAATGAACGAGTATATGAAAGTTTTCATAATATCCGTTTTGTCGCTGTTTTTATTTCATTCCTACACATTTTTTTTTACATTATATACGCATACATGAATTTTTTGTTTTTCTCAATTTTGCAAATATATTTATACATTTTTTTTCCCATCATTTATTTATTTATACATATATTAACACATGTACTATATATTTTTTTCATTTTCATTTTTTTTTTTTTTGTATTCTCTAGATAGCGATGTACAATCGATGTCCACATTTTTATGGGGGTATTTTACCCATAAGTAGAAGAAAACTAATTCTTTGTTTTGTGGTTAAAACATCAGCAGTCCTTGCAATACTTTTTCTTGTAATATTACCAGAAACATCAATTGCCGCTGGTAAGTACAAACAAAATGTATTTATATATGTATCTATATGTATGTAATGTACATATATTATCTTATATATTATTATATGTATATGTATATTGAATACATAGTGTTAGGTAGTATATGTACACAGAAATAATCAAATAACTAAATTCTAACTACTTATATGCATACATACATATGTATATATATAAATATTAAATTAGTATTATTTTACATTTATTTTTATTTTGTTTTTTTTAGTTGTTGTTTTTATTTTATTTTATATATTTCGTCTCTAATATGTGCATAGTTTTTTTCTAGATAATAAAATAATAAAAAAAAATTGTTTTTTCACTCTCTGTCTCTCTCTCTCTCTTTTTCTCTCTCTGTCTCGCTCCCTGTTGTAAAGGTTTACTATTTTCCATATTATTTTTATTTTTTATTTTTTTTTTTTAATTCACTCACTATGTTTGTTTATGTTTCTCTGATGTATATTACACACTACGTATATACGAATATAAGTACGTAAATACATATATGTATCTATTTACATATGTACGTATGTACACACATTCTTGAAATACAAATTTTTCTCAATTTTTTATTTTTTTTGTTTGTTCTTCGGTAGCAAATTTTTTTCTGCTATTTTATTTTTCTTCGTTAATGTTGTTGTAATGTCATACAATATTTTTGCAATATGAATAACAAAAAAAATGCAAAAAATTAAAACTAAAACTAAAAATAAAAGAATAAAATATAAATAAATGAGAGTTTTTAGTTTTTATTTATTTATTATTATTTTTTTTTTTTTTCATTTAGGGGGGTTATTTTTTTTAATCCTTCTACACATTTATTCCTCTATATATCACATACAGTGTCCTAGAAATTTTCTTTTGTTTAGATGTTTTTTTTTGTTCTTGATTTCTTTTGAGCACATAATTTTTTTTTTTGTCTTTATACAGCAAAAAACAAAAAAAAATTGAGTTAAATAAAAAGTTTTTGCATTTTTTTTTGTTCGCTATACTAATCTACATACATGCATATAATGCACACATACGTTTAATGTTATATAAATGTATGTATGTATGTACACATACCTTATTTCATATATGAACATTTTCATTATAATTTAGAATTTTTCGTTTTTTAAGTACATATACATACATTACATTATAATATAGTTGTCGTATCCTATGATTTTATATATACATACTCGTATATGAAAATTTTTTTTAAATTTACGTTTACGAATGTATGTACAGTGTTTTATTTTTTTTTTATTTTATAAATTTTTTTTTTGGTTCTTTGCCTTTTTTGCTAGTTTTTTGAATTTGATCTGATTTCTACATGTATTCGTTTGTGTCATTGTATTGTATAATAAAAATTTGTTATTTGTATTTTATATAGCTCCAAAATATGAGACAGCATATGCATGTGAAGGTAAAACACTGACAATTGAATGTGAACCTGGATATTTTATTAGTTTAATAAGGGCAAATTATGGAAGATTCTCAATAACGATATGTAATGATCATGGGAATGTTGAATGGAGTGTAAATTGTATGTTTCCGAAAAGTTTAAAAGTTCTAAGTTCAAAGTAAGTGAAAAAAAAATATGATTTAAAATAAATTTATTACCTAAATAATGTATTTTAGATATGATACTTATTTTTATTTTTTTTTTAATAATATACGTACATGTAAAAAAAAGGCGAAAAATATAACATTCAATGTATAAAAATACTTTCGAATTATATTATTCATTCGAAAATAAAACACTTGAAAATATCTATCCGAGCAAACCTATTCATACATACATCCATATACAACTTAAAATTGAAAGGAATGAACAAAACAAAAATTCTATAAATATTTACGAGTACCATTATATACGTTCATATGTGTATGCCTAAAGTATTCAATATATATATTATTTTTTCCATAATTATCGCGTTCATCTTATTCAATAAATTTCATGCGATAGAATTAAAATATCATTTACACATGTGATTAAATTAAATATGAATTCGTTAGCCGACTTCACTATTTCGAAATAAAACAAAAAATGAAATGAAAAAATTAAATAAAAATTTCAAATGTTTCATAATTTATCATTATGTTATACTGGTTATATACATACTACAATATTTAATATGTATATGGGTGTGTGTTAGTAAATTATTTATTTTGATTGATACGTATGCATTCATTATATACACAATATATGTACATATACACATACATATTCATGAAATATATTTATGCAAGTTCGTATGTATATGATAAGTCAAATCACTTGACCGAATTTACAAGGTCGTGAACTGATTAAACCAATTTACACTTCCTGGCAGAATGAATCGAAAAATAAAAAAATGAAAATCCAACTGTAACAACAACAACAACAGCAAAAATTTTTATATTCTTGTTGTCATGTTACTAGAAAAAAAAATATTTTCTTTTTTATTAGAATTTTTATTTTTTATTTTTCATTTTTTCATTCATTTTTCGTTAATTTGTTTCCTTGATTCTTGTTTCTATTTATCGAAGAGAAAAATATACATATAACCCCGAATATACAATAATAATATACACATGTGTAGGCATATAAAAAAAAAACCTATAAGTATATGTATATATGTATAATATCCGCTATATATAACTGAATATAAAGGCTGGAGTTATTAATGATTTTTACGGCAAATAAAAAAATAAAAAACAAAAAACAGAAACAAATCAGAACAGAAATAAAGAAATAAAAAATGCAATGAAATGAAATTAGGGCACACGAGCGTATATATACAATATATGGATGTATATGTATATGGATTATGTGTACGATTTTTACAATTATATGTATTATGTGCATTACCTTTACTCTTGTGTATATACTCGTAAACATTTACATACATACCTATATTCATATCTATAATATCAAAGATATGTATGTAATATACATATAATTTTTTTTTATTTTCAAATTTTTGTGATTCAATTTCAATTCAAAATTTCAACTTGATTCCCACTTGAATGAAAAAACAAAACAAAAAACGAAATAATTAAAATAGCAAAAGGACTAAAATAAATAAATCGAAAAAAAAGAGAAAACAAATGAAACAAAGTAAAACGATAAAAAATAAATTTTTCATTTTCGTCAAAAGTAGGTACTTTATCGATTAAATTTTTTTTTCATTTAAAATTGGATTGATTAGTTTTCAACTTTTTTGTCATAATTTGCAAATTAAATAACAATAATAACAAATATGAAAAAAAAAAATAATAAAATAAAATTAAATGAAAATCCTTGCTATTTTTTTTTATTATTAAGTGTAATTTGAAATGAGAAAGAAATTATTATTCAATGGTATTAATTTATAATTGAACTGTTATTTATTCATTATTTTTCCTGTATTTATTTTTTTTTGTTTTACCACTTAATGTACTTAATGTACTGTCGTTTGTTTTAAAAAAAACGAATCAATATTTATTTACATTTTTATTGTTATAATTTTCATAATGTATTCGTGATAATTAATTAATTATATTTTTCTATTATTCCTTTTTTCTTTTTCTACGAATTTTATTTCATTTTTTTGCAATGAAATCTAACATATACATAGATGTGCTCATAAACAAAATTGTAGTGTATTCGCAAGCACAAATATATTCGGTGATCCTTGTCCGGGAACACATAAATATTTAGAAGCTCATTATCAATGTGTATCTGCATCACAAACATCAACAACAACAAGTCGACCGAGCCCACCATGGCTCATTACGAATCAACCAAATTCATGGAGTACATCAACAGTTCGTGAAGTGATAACAACTTCAAAAAATCTATTTAAATCTTCGTCATCATCATCATCAGGTGGAGGAGGAGTAGAATCTGGTGTTGGTGATAGCAGTGGTAGCAGTAGTAGCAATAATAATAGTCCTAGCATCAGTAGTAATAATAATAATAATAATAATAATAATAATGAAAAAGAGATTCATTTAGTTGGAAAACCTCCATTACCAATCGATCATAATAATGATGAAAGTGGTAATGGTAGCAACAACAATAACAACAGTAACAGCAGCAGTAGTAGTATCAGTAGTAGTGGTAGTAGCAGCAATAGTAGTAGTAGTACCAGTAATGATGATAAAAATGAAACAGCAATTTATGGTGGTACTCGATCAACATTATTACCATCCTCATCTTCATCGTCGTCATCATCGTCGTCGTCGTTGTCGTCATCATCTTCAGGCGGACGTCAAGTTCAATCAAGTAGGATCAATGATAGTTTAGAAATTGGAATAATAAATAGTAATGGTCAGAATGGTGTTTCAGCTGTGGGTGAGTATATTATATTTATATACATATATAAAATTATTAGCATTATTATCTGAATACATTCATATGTGCGTTATATAATTATCTGATGCTTGGTTATATTTATGTTTATATGATGTACATATAATATTAATGAAAATAATAATAATTCTGTATATCTGTATCTATATATTGATGCATTTTGAAACGTGCACGAACATAAAATATGTGCGATATATAGATACATACATAATATACAATCCATGTTCGCATTGACTGTCATTAAAGTATGCATAGATAGATACAATGTTGTATAGTATTGTGTACATATTTACAAGTACATTATATGACCATCCATAATGAATATGAACGTGCATAACTTGAATATTGTCTTTTGTCTTGTCTGCATATAATACGAATGATGATGTTGATGATCTAGAAAGAACAAAAAAATAAAATAAATATCTAAATGAAAAAATAAATAAAAAAATGAATTTTATTGATTAAAAATTCATACATATGTATATAAAAACGAACACATTACAAACAAAAAAATAATAATAATAAAAATAAATAAAAAAATAAAATATAATATAAATGAAATCCCATTATATGATGATACCTATTATATTGCTATATGGTTAATGTTTATTATTCTCATCACATATGATGATGATGATGATGATATATGATGACTATGATGATTTATACATTTGTATATGTGTACATAGGCATTTATATAATAATGTAATCGTCTTATATTGTCTTTAATACTATATACTCTACTATTCATATATCATATATATATGTATATTCTATATCGATTTATATAGAATTACAAATACAACATTTATACGATAAAAGAAACAAAAAAAAAAAACAAAGAAGATGAAAAATAATAAAAAAAATATATACAATCAAAAATAAGAATAAATAGAAAAGAAAAAACACCAACCAGAAGAAGAATAGAAAATTGAAAATTAATCAAAATAAGAATTTAAAAATGAATATAACCAATAAAACTAAAAGAAAAAACAAAAAATTAAATAAAAATAAAAGACATCAAATTCAATTCAATACATTGTGTACATTAGATCATTGACCTAGCATATAAAAGTATTATTGGTATACTATATTATTATTATTACACTACATCATATAAAAATGCATATACATATATGCTTTACAGTCTATCTAATAATATCAACAAAATTAAATTATTATGATCGTCATATGTCTATTAGAACGTATACACATATTATATACATATGAATGTATATGTATAAAATAGATAAATTTACGTAATATTAAAGCGATCCATATAATAAAAATAATAATATCTAAATAAACATAATGTTTGTATGTACATATGTACACGAATATGTTTATTCATAGGTAAATTCATATTCATTATTTAAATACATTCAGGTATATTACAAACATATTATAAAATTATAGGTACATACAAGAAGAAGAGAGTTAAAAAAATATGTATAAGAAAAATCAAAACAAAAAAAAATCAACATTTAAAGGAGCAACATATGCATATAGCATAGCATATAATATCATCACACATGTACTACATAAGATACTTATTATAGATATATGTATGTTTTTATTGTACATAATTTATATGTATAATGAAATGAAGAAGAAGTAAAAAAAAAATACTAATTCATCCATTAATTTTCGAAATGCGTTTAAACTTTAATTCAGTTCATTTGAGCGGAAAAGCTTTTATCATCGTCATTTCATTCCTTTGGTTTTGTTTTGCCTTTGCCTATCCTTTTGCACTTTTCATATAAACACATACCACATACATTAATGCATATATGATACACATATTATTTATATTATATATGTACATACACATTATACTATATACATAATATGTACAAGTCATCGATACCGATATAAATAATAAGTATAATATGCGCTTATATCTAATAATGTATGTTATGTGTTATATTTTAATATACATAAATATTATGATATTATGATGTAGGTACTCTGATAATAATAAATGATGTATAAAATAAATAGTACGTATATATATACATACATACATATGTATATATGCAATACATTATTATATAATAATATGTATTATACGAGTATGTTGTACGTGTACTATAAAGAATTCACTTTACACTATTATATATGTATGTATGTAATATGACTGACACATAAAAAAAAAATTTATAAGATATATACTTGCTTAGATAGATATAATGCAAGCACATATAGCAGCGCATTATTATTTATAGAACATATAGGTACTATGTAATGTGTGTATGTATATAGAAAATATAACACATTTTTCAATAGTATAAACATTTTTTTTCTTTATAGTACCTATATTTATACTGTATATTGTATAAGATTGTGCATATAGTATAACAATTTTAGATGAATATACAACGTGTACATCATGCATATAAGCATATACTTATCTATTATAAACGATTATTATTATTATAACTATCTATTTTAGCTGCGTATATTTTAGTAATTAATAATTTATTGATCTGTAATATGTGCAAAAGACTTTAAAAATAGATTTATCGGTGTGGGATAAATTTTTTTTTAATGATATACACGATATCGTTCACATATAGATGATATAATGTATGTAAAATGTATATATTTATTTACATATTATGTCTAATCATTGAAATCTGTATAGATAGTGTATAACATAATATTATAGTATGTATGCATAAAGCATATATGAAAAAGGAAAAATTCATGCATATTCTATTGTCATCATATATGAACATATATGTATACATATATTTTCGTGTTTATAATAATAATGAACATAAATATTTTCATTATATTACTTTTTGTACTGTATAATATTTAAATATGCTAGGCATATATATCATACATTAGGTTATTTGAAAAGTTTCTAGCCTCGACATGAACAAACTCATTTTAGTATAAGTCTTGCAAGATGACTGTAAATATTGTACTCATTTTGCAAGTTCATTTGTTGTTTGATAGTGCATTTTGTGTTACCCAATAATTATTTTTTTTTATAAAAATGGAAAATATCGAACACCGTCTCACACTTCACTGGTCGTCATGGCGAAAACTCATGAATTCGGATTTGAATTGATTGATTATATACCGTATTCACCAAATTTGGCCACTAGCGACTATTTCCTGTTCGTAGACTCAAAGTTTGAATAGGAAGACAGAAGTTTATCAAATGAATAGGTCATTGTATCCATAGAAGCATATTTTGCAGAGCAAGATAAAAACTATTATTTAGAGGGGTTAAAGGGATGGGAGCATCGTTACAAAAGGTTTATATAAAAATATATTTTTTTCTGTGTTTGGACAGAAACTTTTCAGATGACCCTCGTATGTATAATACGATGGGTGGTGCTGGTGATGGTTATTTGAACAGAGAAATACATACACTGTATTATATATAAAATAAGATATAATTCGCTCTAGTATATTTTTTATAAATTATATTCAAATATGTAGTACATAATCATACATATTATATGTGTATGTTTTATAAGTACATATATAAGTACATATAATGAATATAAAAACATACATTGCATTAATATAATAAATATGTACATCATATGTACATATTACATACCTATATATAATTATATATGATGCGGTAATAATCTATAAAATCTTTTTATAAATATTATGATGAACAAAGTAGCTACGCACGTATAGATATGTACATTTTTGTATTGTACAGACATATGTATTTATACCTTAATATAACATACATTATGTAATCAATCAGATAACATTTTTTAAAAAAAAAGCAAAGCTTACATTATATACGGGATGTAAATATGTAATGGTGGTAATATCTATATAATATGATACATTATTATTTTGTATATACATATCTATGTACTCATATTTTTGCAATTTAATTTTATTCGTTTTCAATATACTCTGCTCTATTTAATATGTTTAAAAAAAAACCATAACTTACATATACATACGTGTACATACTTAGAAAATAAAAATTTTTTTTTACACAATCATGGATTATAATATATGGATATGTTAAAATATGTAATTTTCTATAGAAAGGCAAAATACAATATAGATATAAATATAAAATAATATATGAACATGAAAAAAAAATGATTTTAAAAAACAAAAATAAACAAATAAATAAAAGTGTATCTAGTCCTTCAAAGAATTATTATAATATGTACAGGAAAATAATTTTCCAAATAAAAAATCTAAAAATATAAGGATAATAATAATACTATAATAATGATGAGCGCAATTTATATTGCATATATTATATGTACATATGTATACATACACGAAATATATGCATAAATTGTATTTTTCATACAATACAATATGTATATTTGATACATAAATGTTGCACATATTATAATATATGGTTTCATTCCCTATACATAATAATCTACGAGTACTACTAGTGCTTACGTATTATCTATTAATATGTATATATAAGCATATGTACATATTTATTTACAAATAAACATGAATAATATATACATACATAGTAATATAATATGGTAAATACAGTATAAAATGTATATTTAGTATGTAAATTGTTCACATTATTATTAATAAAATGACCAACTACCCATACATATTATGGTACTTATTTTAATATTAAAATTTGTAAATAGCATATGAACGGTTAGTAATTCAAATGTGTAATTTGTAATCAATGCAATATTAGAAATATGTAAACGGAAAGATAACATATTAGATATTAAATGCACAGGTGTATGAACATTTACAATTCATGTTCATTCATACATGTACGAATATAAATAAATAAATAAAGTATTCATGTAAAATTTATATGAATAATATAACATATATTATTTTTCAATTTTGTTTACACAAGCACATAATATATATATATATAGATACTCTAAATAGATATGTATACTGTGTGTATATATTCGTGTGGATATACAATATATATTCGTTCATACATACAGTGGCAATCAATAGTTTTTGTACAACCTCCAAATTTAAACTTTGGATACCTGTCAAAATCAAAATCACATAAACATATCTCCCCATTTTTCTCATAAATGAAATCCTGATGTATATACATATATATTATTTTAATATTATTTGGTAAAACACATCTTTATCTATTATATTAAGAGTTTATTAGGAACACAGAGCATTTTACAAGAATTTGAAGGTGTACAAAGACTTTTAATGTTCAATGTACATATAGATAAGTACTATAAATATATATTTTGTATATCCAAATACTTATATGTATGTAAATTCTAAAATCTATTTATTTACTTGAAGCAAATGCTTCTTTATACTGCAATTATGTATATTACTATTTATAAATAAATTTCTGAATAAAATAATAACATTTACATTCAGAATATATGTACGTGTATTCATATTTATATACCGATATATATATATTATATGAAGTAAATTTCAAATTTCTATTTGACATACATAATGTACATATGTATGAAAATATTACATGCTCTATAATATGTATGTATCTATATATATAATCATATCAAAGATACATATGAATGTAATATATATTTTAAAAATAATTATTTATAAAGCTAATAAATAAGTATGTATATATACTAACCTGTACATATTATATACATACATCATACATTATGTGGTACGTACATAATATATAGGCAATATTTTAATTATATGAAGCTTTTACATTACTATATATGAATATATTATACGAATACATGCGTATTTGTATGTATGTCATGTCATATACATTTTAAATAATATACAATTAAATTAGAATAAATATTATTTACAAATATTGCAGATATACCTTAACACATACAATTTAATATATACATATGTACATATGTTATGTATATCTATGTCGGCACATACATATATCATGTATTCGAAAATTCTACAAAATAATCAAAATACATATATTGATTTTTTCTTCTTCTTATTTTGAAAAAAAAAAAAAAAAAAAATAAGTGAATTTCAATTTTATGAATTATGTATGTCGGAATCGAATAATTACATGCTTAATCATATCCAATTACATACATTTTATGCATTTGAAAAACAGTATGTATACAGTAACAGTGTAAATATGATATCAAATTTATTGGAAAAACTATGACTGATATTTGAAATGAAATGCATCGATGCATCAATATCGACGATACGGATTTCAGCTTTAGGGTCTATAGTAGTATAGTATCGAAATGTCGTTGCATCATTTTAGAATTCAGTCTATATGTTAAATAATATTCTTATATTTTTTGAAAAAAATATTTTTGATTACATAATGATGTATGATAAATACATAAATTTCAATAACATATCCTCATTATAAAATCAAATTTTTTTATGTTAAAAATAAAATAAGAATATAAATCATGAATAAAATGTTTTTATTTCAAACTTTCACACAAATTTCAAAGTTCTTTTTTTTTTTGTTTTTTGTTAAATAATACTCATATATAAGAGTATATTTCGATTTCAAAATATTTTTATATACATATGTACATATTTAGGGATTATGTATCCCCAAACATTTTTTAAATTGGCCTCTTGCTTAATTCTCATTTTACCAAACATATTTTTGTGAAATAACGAAAATTAAAAATGAAAATAAATGCAATGTTAAATACCAACAACCAACAGGAATCGAAATAAAAACCGAGTCATTTCATTTTTGTTTTATGCTGGTGGATGTTGATGTTTATTTTTTTTGTTTTTCTAAATTGGGTCACATATGGTCGTTTTATCCTTTTAAATCAATTACCACTTAAGAAATAATTTTTTGCCCTAGTTATGTTATTCATGAATTATCATATTTTATGTTTTCATTTCTTCCTTCCGTTTTTTTCTCTCTCTCTCTCTTCATATACTAGCATCGTATATACGTAATATAAATTATACATACAGAGCACATATGAATAAACAAATATAGAAATGACAAATAATAAAATACATATTACATACCATATCCATCCTTATGTGTAATTTTTGATTTAATATTTTTTTGTTTTTGTGTTTTTTTTGTTTTTTTTTTCTTTATCTTTATTTTCTGTTATTTCATATATGCGCTGATGTGTACAAATATAGATGATCAACAAATATTACGACAGTCACGATTAACAACAACAAGTTTACCCATTGGCGGTAGTAATACATTTTCAGAAATATCTGAAACAAGACGTACGGAAAGACAAAAACAGCAGCAGCAGCAGCAGCAACATCAAAAAAATTTAAGCGAGGACAATTCATCAAATAAAAATTATGAGCTTTATACAACACAATCGTCATTATTAGTTAACAAAAATAATATAAATAATAATAATAATAATAATAATAATAATAATCATAATGATAGAGGTGGAGGAGGAGCAGGATCTATAAATGGATTAGGGAATGGAATTATGAACGATAATAATTATTATTGTGGTCCAACAACGGCACGTAATCTATTCTGGAATATAACAAAAGCTGGTGAAGTTAATGTTCAACCGTGTCCGGGTAAATTTTATTTTTATTTTACACAGTATTGGGGTTTCTGTTATTTTTTCTTCTTCTATAATTCTTTTTGTTTTTTTCTAAATAAAGTCTAAAATAATCCTTAATCATCAAAGTTTTAATTTTTTTAAAAAGAATTTAATCAAAAAATGAAAAAATAAAAAAAAAATAACAATCATATATGTAGGTACATATATAAAAATTATTTTCTTTGATAATTATTGTTTTGTGAAATTTTCTTTTTAATTTCTTTTGCTGAAAAATTGCATTTATAGAAATTTCAATTTTTTTACGAGTATTTTATAATTTTTGTTCATATTTATAATTCCTTATCAATAATGTGTAGGTGGTGCAACTGGTATTGCTAAATGGAGATGTGTACTGTTACGTCAACCACAATATCATCATTCTCATTATTATTATAATCAAGATAATTATAATTATGATCATGGTTATAGTAGAACAATAACATCAGCAACAATACCATCAAATAATAGTGAAGAATGTGATAAAACAAATAATAATAATTGTAATAATAGTAATAATAGTAGAACAATAAATAATAGTGCGACAGGAGCAGGAATATTATCGTCTGGTATTAATCAACAACAGCCGTATCATAATTTTATTGAAGAACAACATCAACATCAGACATTAACAGCATGGCATCCAAAAACACCAGATTTAACACAATGTCGAAGTTTATGGTTAAATAACTTAGAGATTCGTGTTAATCAAAGGGATTCATCATTAATATCAATCGCAAATGATTTATCACAAGTGACTAGCAGTAAAACATTGTATGGCGGTGATATGCTAGTAACAACAAAAATAATTCAAACAATGTCTGAAAAAATGTCATACGATATTGAAACGTTTCCAGATCAGAAACAACGTGAAGCCATCATATATGAATTATTGCATGGTGTTGTTAAAACTGGTTCAAATTTACTAGATATATCACAACAAGTATCATGGTTAGATTTAAGTTTTGAAGATCAGATGCGTGTTGCAACATCATTATTGACTGGTATCGAAGATAATGCGTTCTTATTAGCTGTTACAATAACGCGTGAAAGAAATGTCGTGCAAAAAGTTAAAAATATTCGTAAGTATATATGTACCTACTTTAAGCATTGAATTTACTCTTAGTACATTTCTTATCTTATTTTAGATACATATGTGTTACATGCAATATACATATTTGTCAATAATAATGTTTTCATTATTTATTTTTTTGTTCCCTGAACAAATATGTAGACATAAAAATTTTTTATTCATGTTCTTAGTATTTCTTTCGTTTTTTTATATAAATTATTCTTACATTTTTATTCTTTATTTTCCTTTTTTTTATATTTGTTCACGATATATGTGTGTATAGTGTTATCGATAAGAATCCTTGAGACACGTAACATAATTTCAAATGAAATTTTTCCTGATGCAAAAATTGAACAATGGCATGTCAGTGATGATCGTATAGAATTACCACGTGGTGCTCTAATTGAGAATAGCGAAGGTGGTCTTGTTAGAATCGTTTTTGTTGCATTCGATCGTTTAGAATCAATATTGAAACCATCATTTAATAATTTAGATTTGAAATTTTCAACAAATTATGGTAAGTAAATACAAGTAAAAATATCCTATATATAGGAGTACATATATGTAAATAAATATAAAATTAATTCATTTTTATTAAAATTTCTACAAATTTTATTTATTATATTATAATATTATTTAAAAAAATTAGAATTTTCATATTGGACTAAATTATGTTTGTTTGTTTTTCTTTTCTTTCTTTTTTATTTTACACAAATATATATAGTACAAAATTCAATTAATAATAATTCGAATCCTTTAAAAAATATGAGAATATTAAATAGTAAAGTAATATCAGCTAGTTTGGGTAAAGGACGTCATATTCAATTATCGCAACCAATTAGATTAGTATTGAGGCATCTAAAATTGGAGAATGTCACAAATCCAACATGTGTTTTTTGGAATTATATCGATCAGTAAGTACCCGAAATATTGTATTATATATCTATCTAATTAAATAATTTTTCTTCTTTTTTAAATTTAATAAATAAAAAAAAAAATTTATTTTATATTTTACATACATATAATATATATAAATATATAAACGAGTATATAAATTTACTCATATATTTTTCCAAAGAAATATTTTATCGAATTCAAATTATGAATAATATTTTTCGTTATTTATGCTCTTTGTGTGAAATACGTTCAGTTCATATTCAAATTGAATAGAAGCAAAGTATAGTAAGTATATATAAAATTATAAAGAAAAACAATCGCGTATATTCTTACATGCATTCATATATAATGTATTGGTGTATGTAGGTATTTTGTTTTCGTCTTTTCTTCAGTCATAATGTTATGTTAAAACCAAACCGCTCATAACATTTCATAAATAGATCTTATTCATACATGTAATATTTTATTTTTCCTATGTTGATTTCATGAATTTAAAAAAAAAAATAATAAGAAAGCCAATATTTGAATTATCATAAATTCAAAATTCTATATTTATATGTACATATCTATACAGTTTATATATTTAAAAATTACATATATTCTTCGTGCATATACATACGTATATATACTACATACTTATATGTACATTATATATAACGTAAATATACGCGTATACATATCAAATTACAATGCATAATTAAATAATGTGGGAATAATATAAAATATTTTCATCTTTTATTTACTTTATTTATATACATACATATTTTGATTATTATTATTATTATTTCTTTTTAAAAAATTTCATATATGTATATACGAAATAATATATTATATATACAATTTTTTTTTGCCTTTGTTCTCATATTATCCACAATTTTAATATTACAAAAAAAAAAAAAAAATTTTTTTCTTTTATAAAACGTACATTATTCAAAGTACATACATATATTTATATATGATTTTATGTACATGTATTTGTAAAATGTACATTATATACGTGTATTATATATATACGGTCCATATAATGTTTATAGATAATAATAATAACATAGGAATTTCATATTATAACGTCGAAAGTAAATGGCCTCAAGTTAAATATATTCATATACTAATTCAATTTATTATCATATACACACGAGTATATTATGATGTAGATATACGTTCGTCTGTTCGTATACAATATGAGTTATATGTTTTTCAGGAAAAATAATTTATAATAATTTTGAAATTTTCTATTGTCTTACATTTACATATATAACATACTATACTCGTTCATATATATTGTATTTTGTATATACAGCAACATCATATTATATGAAATGATGCCATCAAATATTTAAATTTAAAAAACAAAAAAGATCCATTTTTATTTTGTTATTTCTGTCTTATTCAATTGTATGTAGATATATGTTACAATTATATGTATATTAGATATACATATATGCATATTATATATATATATGTAAAATAATAGAATGAAATTATTAATTAAAATCTATTTTATATGCATGTTTTAATTTAATTACAAAACCATATACGTTCATATGTGTATATAAATAAAGAGTGACATGGAAACTGAATATACATTACTTACTTCCATATATATACTTATGTATATAGATAAAAAACAATGAATGTAAAGTTTTTTTAGTTTTTCTTTTTTTTTTTTTTAATTTTTGTTTTTCAAATAATTCATTTTAATTAAATTGTAATATTCTTGGAAATGTCCAGAGTTTCGAAAAGTACTTAAAACAATAATAATAATATGTAATAGCTATATATAACAAAAAAAAATTTTTTACATTTTCACTCTGATATTTTATACTACTCATATTTTTCGAATGAATATTAATAAATTATTACAAAATATTATATGCATATAATCAGTATATATCCTTAATCAAATTTACTTAATTTAAAAAACATACTTTAGTACATGATAAATTAAATAGAATTAATTTTATTGTTTTTCTTTTCTTATATTTTTTGTGCGTTTCGTTCCATCATTATACTTAATTAAACTGTTTTGTGTGAAAAAAAAAATAATAAAAAAAAAATCAAATTCACAAAATTCGAATAAACCAAACTGTATATATAATATTCATATAATAGTGCCTGGTCTGAAGATGGATGTTATCTAGAAGAAACGAATCGTACGCATACGATATGCATGTGTAATCATTTAACAAATTTTGCGATATTAATGGATATCATTGATGAACATCATAATTCTTTATTATCAATATTCGATAATAATATGAAAATATTGATTTATATCAGCATCGCCATATGTTTAATATTTATAATAATTGCAATTTTAACATTAAAATTATTTAATGGGATATTTATAAAGGTAAGACAACAAATAAATACAAACAATAATAATAATCAACAGAATAATAATGATATTATAAATCATAATAATGATAATAATATTATAATAAATCAACATAATCGTAATCAACATAATAATAATCAAAATCATAATCATAATCAAAATAATCATAATCTTCAACATCATAATCATCAGGTAAATATAATTAATCGTAGTAGTTTTAATCGTAATCATAATAATAGTAATAATAATTCAATAATGACAACGACCCAAACATCGAATTTATTACAAACTACAACGACAACGGCAACATCAAATTCGACAATAATTCAATCGACAATAGCTGCTTCGATACAACAGCAACATCAACAACAACAACAGCAGCAGCTACAACATCAAATATCTCATCAATCGAATAATTTTTTAATCGATATTCATACTAGTAATGCAAATAATAGTAATAATTGTATTAATTTGAATCGCAACAATAATTTGTTGCATCATAATAACAACGATACCACCAATATGATGATGGTTGGTGGTCAAATGTTGTCTGCAGCAAATGTGAACTCATCTGCAGCAGCAGCAGCAGCTACAACGACAACAACAGCAACTGGTATGATTGTTGATCAGGCAACAGTTCTGGAGATGGTTGCTGCTGCTGCAGCTACAAAAAATTCAATAAACAATTGTAACAATTTAACAAATAATAATCCGAATAACAACAATTGTAATAATAACAATATTAATGCAAATAGTAATATAAACAACAGTAGTAATGCAGCGACAACAGCAACAACAGCAATGTTAGTATTGGGCTCACCATTATTGCAAGCAATTGAAACAGCAGCCGCAGCAGCTGCTGCAGCAGGAATTACACATACACAATCAACAGCAGCCACAGCATCATATAAACATAATAATCTAATAAAATGTACAAATAATGCAACAGCAAATTCAATTGTTAATACAAATTTTATAAATACATTTAATAATCACAATAATACAAATAATAATAATAGTAACAATAATATTATAAATAATAATAATAATAATAATAATAATAGTAAAAATAATACGACAAATATGATGAGTGCAATAACATTAGGAGGTACCACACATTCTGGTGTTGTTGTTGAACATTTAAATAATACTCATCATGATAATAGTGGTGGTTCGAATAACATAACAAATAACAAACAGCCAATTATTATTTATAACTAATAAAACGTACGAGAAGAGAACATACTAATACTAGTAGATGAAATGGATATAAGTAAAAATATAAGTACTACATACAGTACGATAATACAGAATAATATAATTTATAATATTAAATTAATAAATTTATATATACGAAAACATGAGTATACAATCAATGATAGAATATGTACGGTGATGTGATGATACGTATAGACACGTACGATTTCATTTTTGTCTCATTGCTTTGGAATGCAATTTAATGAATTAATGAACCAGATAAGAGTATATACTGGTATGTACATACATAAATATACAATGAGAAAATAAAATAACAGCAGGAAAATAAAAAAATAAAAATGAAATTTGAATAAAATAAAATAATTCCAATAATGGTATAAATTCGATTTTGAGAAGAAAAAAAAAATAATAAATAAATAATAGACAAACTGCGGATATTCATCTCTTCAACCACCTTCTACATCATTATATACAGGTATATATACGAGTATGTACGAGTACATATATGTACATATTTTGAAATTAAAAATACTCGTTATAGCTAGACGAAATGAAATGAAAAAATCTATATATTTTGAATATAATAATGTACCTACATACATATATGTATATGTACATTCCTTCGTAACAATCTTACAAAAGTATGTATACTCGTATCTCGTATGTGTGTAATATGTATATTGTTTACGAATAATAACATCATAGATTTAAATTATTCTACGTATAATGTACTACATGCATACTTGGAATATTATCCTTCTCTAGAATCATAATAGAAGCAGCTATTGTTGTATAAAAATGTTTTCAATGATTATTATATGTATGTACATACCAATCAGTACCGTACCATAGTAGCACGGTAGCACATAGCATTTATTTATATACATCAACAACATTATGTATAATTTAAATTACATATATTAATTTTCAATTATTTTCAAATACACATAATGTGCATACACAAGTATATGTGTATACTGTATAGGATACATACAATGTACGACGATTATAAATTAAATATATTTTTCTCAATTAAAAAATTGAACTTTCAAATGCGTATTTATTTAATTAAAAAGAAATAAATTTTTTTTTTTTTAACTTATATGTGATGAAGTAATAATTTTCCTTTTTATCAAATGTGATCGCTTATTATTTTATGTAATTTAGCCACATTATATATTGATATGTATATGTAAAGAAGGAACATTATTTTAATATTTTATTCAACGAAAAAAAAAAAAAAATAACAAAATCTTCTATAAAAATGAGAAAGAGTAAGTATGTGTATGCAATAAATAATATAGATACATTGATTCGAAATTAAATTACATTTTATGGAATATTTTCAAATTACCGTATACAGTTCATGAAAGATTGTATGTGACTATATCGTACTATATATAGAATATGTATGTATGAATAGAAATATGATGTGTTGTATGTTGTATATATGAGTGATGTATGCGAAAACATATAAATATGAAATTCAAAAATTAAATTGAAATTCATATAAAAAAATTACAAAAAAGTATATAAAGTGAAGATAAATTCACAAAAGATAATAATAAATAAAACTAATAATAATATCTATACTCGTAAATAAAATTTATGATTGAAATTAATTCATAAGTAGTTAATTAAAATAAAAAAAAAATTGAAAAAAAAATGAGAAAATTGGAAAAAATGCAAAAAATTAAAAAAAAAATTCAAAGGAAAATGATTCAATTTTGATCTTTATGTCTTATTCAAGTGTATATTTAATTTTGGTTTAATATTGTGTATACATACATACAAGGATTTTATTTTGATTTTCATTTTTATTTTTATTTCATTCTTTTTATTATTTTGCTGTTATTGTTGATTATTATTTAAAGTTTTTTATTTTCTCATTTATTTATAACAACGTATAAAAAAGAATATTATGTATAAATATATATAGCATATTACAAGTATGTGTATTTAATTACATGTTCGTATATTATTTATATTTATCTGTTCTCATCGCATACACAATAAAAATACGAATTTAATAGTGAATTGTTTAATATGTATAATTTTGACGATATTAAAAATATCCATTAAATTGACTGAAAGTTGTCAATAATAATATTTGAAATTAAAAAAAAAACCCACACATACACACATATTTACACAATTAAAAATTACCACAACAAATAGTTGACGTAAATGATTAAATGGAAAAACAAAAAAAAAAAAAAATAAAAGATTAATTATAAATTTTTATTATGAAACGTATTATACACGCATATTTATGTGTCTGGTATAGGTATACATAAAATGCATCTATGTTTCTTTAACGATCATCTCTTTTCATTATGAAATTTTTACAATTTTTAATTTTTAATTAATGCATAATACATATTACAATCATATCATGTATGTATATGAAAAATTTTCAAGTGATTTATTTTTATTTATCAATCATATTCTTATACTAATGTACATACATATATGTAGATATTCATATATATTCGTATACAGTGTATGTGTAATTTATCCGTCTACTTATCAATTTGTACATACATATAAATGGTATACAGAATAAATATTAAAATCTAAAAAATGTATTTTTCATTTTCAAATGTTCATATATAAATATGTGTAACGTGTATGTACATGTATACAAAGAATGAACGTATAGACATATATGTATACATATACGAATGATATAATATAATATATTCAAAAATAACAGAATATGGATAAAATTACTATGTATATCCATATAACATACATACATACATCTACGTTTTTTGTTTTTTGTAATCATTATTATTTTATGGTCAATTTTATATTGATTGCTATGGAATTTTATAAGCACACACGCTTAAATATCCAGCTATTTACAAATATATATATATGTCATCGATTTTATTCATAATTTTTTGTTTTTATTTTCTTTTATTGGAACAAAAAAAAAAAAAAAAAAAACACACTCATGTACACAAAGTCAGCAAAAGAGAACTTTTAAAATGTACCTACATAATATGAATGTAAAAAATTACACAATCTAAATCTATTATAAGTATATAATAAATACCTAAGACTTTTGAATTTCATAAATTTTCTTTATCAATAATAAAAAACTCAGAGGGGGTGATTATTAATATGTTTTTTTTTTTAATTTTTTCATTCTTTTCTCTCTTTCAAAACACGAAATATTAAATAAATAAATACATATCTATACATTATATCAGTATCTAATACCTAATACCTAATTTATACGTGAATTTAAAATGTATATTACCTGTGATATTACATACATTTGTATCAATAAATAGAAAATACATGTATGTGTATAAGAAAAAAAATAAAAATTAAAGATGTATATAAAACAAAACAAGAGAACGAGAACAAAAAAAAACAAAAAAAAAGAATAAACAAAAAGTATTCATATTTCTTATTTGCTTATAATTTAAATTGAATTTTTAAATTATTTTTTTTACATTTTATTTTTTATTTTTATTTATTTATATATGTGTATAAATTTTTTGTTTTAAATTTCTTTATTTTTCTGTTTATTTTATGCATGAGAAAGTTAAAATATCATTTTTTTTTCATTCAGTTATTGCCATTAAAATAATTTACATACATACACATATTATGTATGTTTCTACATATTATATTCATTGTATCTATTAATAATTGTTGTTGTTTTTTCTTATCATCTCTATTTGTACAAATAACATTTTAATATCTGCATATAAAATATAAGGTATAGAACACATATACATACACATATGTATGATAAACGCATTGAAAATATATATATGTATATAATATATAAGGCCTGTTTCAGAAAGTTTTAACGCATTTTTGAATCCTTATAGAATTTGTTTCGCACGTAATAAAAAAATGCATATTTTTCAAAATCTTCATTTTCTATATTTTCAATTACTGTACTAAGAGTTTATGTTAATTTATTATTATTAAAAATTCTTAATTTTCTGTTAGAATGGACCATTAAATTTTTGATATTTCTATTTTTTAACCTACGGGATGTCGATATCTATAAATTTCTAAATTTTTTCATTGTTTTCGCTTCTTTCTCATCTTTTTTTAATATTTTTTTTTTACTTCAACCCAGTACCTCTCAATTTACTTCAACTCAGTACGGAGTTGTGAAACGTTTGGAGAATTGAGTTCTTTACGTATACAATAACTACCTGCCTTCTTGTGCAACAGCTCATTGCTTCTCCTGAATAGTGACTGGTTAAATCAGTCCAAAAAATCCTTAAATACTCGTGTCTTTGTAGAAGCGGTATGAGTCTCTTTTGCAAGCACCCTCTTGCGTATACCTCAGTTTTAATATTGTCCATAGTTTGCAAAAAAAAGCCTCAATCGAAATCCAAACTTGCAAATTGCTTTCCACTGGAGCACTTTTGGTCCGAATTTTTTTGTTGAAATTATCCGTTGATCTTCTGGAACATCAAATCTGTCATTTCCGGAATAGAACTGATCACAAGGTAGCGCAGGAAAATTGTATTCGAAATCGTAAACGAAAAGATTTGTCGGAATTATCCAAATATTTTTCAAATATATATTTTTTTTTTTTGTATTTGATCCGTTCGACGACATTCTTACAAACGATGAAAGTTCTGAATAAAAATCATATTTATATATTTTCAAAAGAAAGGGAAATCTCTGAATACACATTTTAAAAAAATATACTTTTTATTTTTTTAGTAACTCCAGTTAGAAAATGCGTTAAAACTTTCTGAAACAGGCCTTATATGTATATATGCACATACATCAAAAGCTTAAAAAAGAAATAAAAGAGAGGAAAACCGATGCGAAAAAACTTTATTTCACTTGCAATTTCATATTTTATGGTCAATTTAAAAATGTTTATAATTGAAATTTACTACACATCATGTATTTATGTATTGTATATATACGTATGCAGTTAGTGATATACGATTACATGAATTTATGTTATAATTTTTTTTCGTCTTTTAGTTTTTGGTTTTATTTATTTTTTCATTTTTCATTATTTTTCATGATATTTTATTTTATTACAGGCAATATTCCTTAAATTTAATTTCAAATCCATATATCATATAATAACGTATATATATACATTTACGTAACATTTTAACAGTATGTATATTGTACATACATGATAAGAGTATATGCGAATGTACAATGCATCCATAATGTACATGTGATCGAATGTATATATGGTTATACAAACAAGAATTTCTTAATTAAGAATCATTATAATTCAGTCTAATAAAGAAAGTATTTAAAAATTTTATGAACTTACATACATATATATATATATACAATTGTTATGTGTATGATGTAAGTTTCTAATACTGTATTCCTTATATTACACTCAGTTATTATATTCCTGCATATACTTATATATACTTATACCCTTATATTATACATTTAATGCAGATATAAAGTAATAAGTACTCGTGTACACATAGTAGAAAAATCCATTTGATCCTATTTATAAGATTAACAAAAAAAAAGAAAAAAAAATCAGCAACAGAAAAACAAATAAACAATGCTAAAATAATGAAAAATATAAAAAGGAAAAATTTTAAATTCTGACTGAGTTATGAATGCGAATAATTTATAGTTATACACTTAAAACTGAAAAAAAAATTTTTTTTCTATTTTCTTTAGTTTTATTGAGACTATAAAAGATGTAATTTGTTGTTGTTGTTGTTGTTTTGTTTTGCTTTCTTTTTCTAGGGAGAAATTTTTCTTTTTTATTTGAATTTTATTTTGTTTTGTGTATATATTAGGCATATGTGACTAGGCATAGGTATATGGTACTTACTAGATATACATAATGTATACATATAGGTATTGGGTAGGTATATTAAAAAACAAAAAAAAAAAAAAAATTCTTTTACTTTTAAAACTTTGTAAGTAACTTTTAAAGTTAAATTATCCATCCACCCACACATATACATAAATACATAAATTGAATATTTATGGTATAATATTTACAGTAGAGCACGTATAAAAAAATTCTAACATGAAAATTAAGTACTTATATATGTACCTATACCTGCCTACATATACCATATAAGTTGAATTGTATTTTTTTTTTCCTTTTTTTTTTTAATTCTTTGTATTTTCGGATTTTCATTTTCGTTTCGTTACGTTTCCTGTTTATTTATTTATTTATTTATTTTTTTTTTTTTTGTTTATTTGTTCATTTGTTATTTACTTTTTTTTTTTTGTTTTTAAGAAAATATTTCAATTCAATTCTGTTTTGGAAAATCTGTAATTAAAAATGAAAAACGTAAAAACGTACAAATAAAGAACCAACTACTATATGAAAATAATTTCCTAATTAATTTCTATTACCTTGATTTATTACATAATGAAATGTTTTTAATTACATACACTTAGATAAATACATACATGTACATACTTACTATACATACATTTGTCTATGAAATACAATATACAAAATGAAAAATATGTAGTACGTAGCACATATTTATAGAAAAAGTAGAATTAAAAAAAGCAAAAATACTACTTTGAAGAAAATAAAACAAAAAAATATATTTCTACAGTTCTTATATAAATACATACATACATATGTATATGAATAGAAAAATTTTCATATAGATAATTACATTTATATACATACATACATACATACATAAAATTTATATACTAGTATATAATGTAAATGTGAATGGATTTATACAATTATAATATTTTATGTATCTATATTATAACTATAACTATTGGCATACATATACATACGTATACATATAAATATTAAGTATAATAATATGTCTGCATCATTAAACACGCTTTTGAAAGTTCAAAACTTTTAATTGTAAATTTCTTAAATCAAAAATATATAAATATGTATAAGACAGAATAAAAAAAAAAAATCGAAAATAAAATTAAATAAAACAAAAAAAAAAAAAAATGAAATCAAAAAGAAGAAATAAAAAGTTAAGAAAATGTATCATACTAAAATGAAATGTGATATACTTTTAAATAAGAGAAAGATATGGAGTTGTTATTATTTAATAATAATCATGATAATAATAAAAAGAAAAAAAAAAGTTTTAAAACAAAAAATAAAAATAATAAGTATATAGTTACGTAAATAATAGAAGAGTTAATAAATTTATAATATTTTCATAATGATAATGATAATAATTATTATACATAGATAAAATTCCCGTTGATAATTATTAATTTATTTAAGAATAATTTTTACAAATTTTTTTTTTTTTTTGCCTTAAAAAATGTATAAAATTTGTATGCTTATATATTCATACATACATACGTATACGTATGTACATATAATTACATATACAGTAAGCGTAATAATTTACATATAGATGCAGTAATATTTTTGTGAATAAAAAACAAAAAATTTGAGCATAAAATAAAAAATTTCTCCATTATGAAAAAAATATATGTATGTATATATATTTAATACAAATACTCGTACTATTAAGATGTAGGTACATATATGTATATTTCGTTTTTTATAACAGCAAAATCAAAGGATTCCTTTTTTAATTTTTTAAAATTTCTTAAAATTTTTTTTTCATATTTTTATATAAAGTAACCGAAATTTACATATAATAAAGGCACCTTAGTGTGGTGCTACAACTCTTGTCTACCGATTTCTGTAAAGTTTGTTATCCTCTATCAGTTATTTTCTTTATGATTTTCTTGTTTCTAATACGATTTTTGGAGAATTTATCAAAACATATCTGTTTAAAATGTGTAATTTATCACGAAATTAATATAAATGCATCAACAATAAATTATTATTTTTGTTTACATATTTTATTCTCTTATATATTCTATATTTTTATAATTTTCTAAATAATTTTTCAATTTCACAAAAATATGACCGCGTCTATTCAAATTTCGCTCACTGTATATATGTACATGCACATAAATAATTTTCAAAAATAATTATTTTACTATTTTACACTTTTTTTTTTGTTTTTAAAATTTCATATTATTTTTATTTTTTTTGTTTTGTGCGAAATGCGACAAAATTACCATGACATTATATAAACAGAAATATCAGACTATGCATCTATATCATGCGAATTTTAGTCTAATTTAATTTAGAATGAAGTATGAAGTCAATAATTAATTTAATTAGTTTTTACAGTTTTTTGTTTTGTTTTGTTTTTCGTTTGTTACTTTTTACTGTTAAATTTTTTTTTTTTTTTGCAATTCTGTAACTAAAATATTTTTGTACATTTTAGTATCTTTTGAATACAAATTATTCATACATACATACATACATATTTATGTGAGTTTGAGTGTAAAATAGTAAAAGTGAAATAAATATACAAATATTTACAAACATATATACATTTATTGCATTTATATATATGGATATAATATGTGTATAAAATAAAATAAAATAAAATAAATAAGATATATATATATGTGTAATGGATATGCATTTAAATAATGTGTACGATATATAATTAAATTAAAAATATATAAAATTTGTGTATTATATTCGTATATAATGAACTTTTCATCATTTTTTTCACACAAAAAAAAAAGCGAAAATGAAAAAAGACGAAGAAAAAAATGTATTTAATGTAAAAACAGGATAATTTTATTTTATACAAAAAAAAAAATATATATATAAAATAAAAATATAGAAATAAATAAATAAATAATAATGATTACAAAAAGGAAAGTAAAAAAAAATTAATAAAAAGTTTCTTATTAAAGTTAATTAAAAATTTATCATAGAATGACAAATTAAAAAAGAAGCTGCTAAAAAATATATCCATATTACAGTACAGAAATGAGAAAAATCAAATAAAATTAAGAAAAAAAAAAAAAAATAAATAAATAAATAAATAACACAAAAGGAAATTGTATACATATATACAATCATACATGAAAGAATACATATCATTCAGAAAAATTAGAACAAACTTATACATTTGAATATAATTAAAAGAAGAAAATAAATGTGTTATCATTTATATGAAACAAAAAAAAAAAAACTATCCATAATTAAAAAGAAAAAAATTTCATTTAAAAATAAAATATTATTAAACTTACAATAAAAAACAAAAATGAATAAATAAATAAACATAAGAAAAATCATAAAAAAAAATAAATAAATACACATATAATATGTACAAATGAATTAAAAATATATTTATCACATACATACATACATACTCATATAACATGCATACTACTGCATGCATGCATAAAATGTAATTTTAGCAGCTTTTTATAAATAATAATAAAAAAAAAAAACAAACAAAACAAATGAAATATCATATCATATATAAATAATAACACAGAGAGTAAAGTAAATCACATGAAAAATATGATATACGCATACATTTATAAAATAATACATATTTTGTTATTTTTCAGTTTTATTTATTTATTTTTTTTTTTTTTTTTTGTAATTGAGTAATTTTTTTTAAATTTAATATACATACATATAATTTGTGTATATATTTTATTTTATTTTTAATTTTGGTTTTTTAATTATCATTTCATTTTTATTTTTATTATTATTATTATTATAATTTTTTTTTTGTTTTGTTCGAAACAACAAATAAAAGCATTTATACGCAATTAAAACATTGAGTTATTTTTTCATATATATATAAAAAAAAGCACACACACACACACATGCCGTTTGATTATACACTTTTTTCATTTCATTATTCATTTATACACGCATCTTTTCATGTACAAAATATGGAAATATAAATGTATATTTTGTACATACATATTTATAAGTTATAGTTGTTTATAATTTCCGTTTTTCAACTAAATGCGGTCTAACCAAAATGGACGTAATACGGGACGGTACGGTAACGCAATTTAAACGTACATACTCATGTATTTAATAAAAATTATACTTACACAAACATAAACCGAAATGACGGTACCACTACATTCGTTAAATTAAATTAAGAGTTGTTCATTCAAATTCGTTAAAAATGAAATGCCATTTTTACGAAACGATAAAAACATAAAATTTTATTTTATTTTTGATGGCGTGTGACGGTGAGTGCAATCGTTTCATTTCGGTTTATATAATAATTCTCTCATATTGAAGGAATTTGCTCCCCACACATATAATGTTTTGCGTTTGTCAATCAAGTACATATATAGTATAGCTGCATGGTCGCCTCATCTCAACAATTCATTAAATTCTTATCGTTCCGTTCCGATACGTTTTGCTCTGCTTTATTTTGTTTTGGTTAGACCACAACATTTTGCAATTCCAGTTATTTTTTTCGTGTTTTTTTTTTTTTTTTCATTCGAATTTCGTTTGTTTCGTTAAATTGTCGTTTTGGGAGTTTTGTGAGAGATTTTTTTGTTTTTCATCACATTTTTCAATATGGGATTATACTATAGTTCATTTTAATTTTTGGATGATTTTTGTTTTTTTTTTTTTTAATCTTCTTTTTTTTTTTACTTTATTGTGTTTTTGTTATTACTAATCAAAAATATTTCTTTTCATTTTTTTAATCATTTTACTTTTTTTTTCAAATTCAAATTCTTCAAACTATTTAATTAAAAAAAATTAATAAACTTAAAAAACTAGAAAAAAAAATTATTTACTTTTCTTCTATATTTCTTTTGGCCATAAAATGAATATATTTTTAATTATTATTTTGAACTGTTGACAAAAAAAAAAAACATTTATTTTCTTCTTCTTCAATTATTTATAATATTAAATTCGACAAAACAAAAAACTATTATAAACTAAAAAAAAAATAAAAAAATTTTTTGTGAAACAAAATACGTATTCTATTTTTAAATATTAGGCAAAATTTTCTTATGTACTTTTTTAAATCTATATGTTTAACAAATTATATAACAAAAACAAACGAAAATAAGTTTAATTTTTTCTAGGTGTAAGTGAAACAAAAACAACAGAAACAAAAAAGGAAGAAAAACGTTTTAATACAAAAGTATAAAAACAAACAAAAAAATATCTTTAAAAAATAAATTCAAATCAAAATTCTTTACTTTTGAATATAATTTGAAAAAAAAAAAAAACATAAGAAAAAAAATACAAATTAAATTTTTATATTTTACAGTCGACACAAACATCAATTTATAAAAATATCTACGTGTGTCTTTTTATAATTGAAACTCTATTTTTAATTGGAATTGAACAAAGTGAAACAAATATACTTTGCGGATTTACTACAGCATTTTTACATTGTTTTTTATTATCAGCAATGGCTTGGCTATGTTTTGAAGGTAAAAATATTTAGAATTTTCCATCATCATAAAAATGCACAATATATATAGGAATATTTATTTTTATTTGTATACAATTTTATTACTAGTATACATTACTCGTTTCTACGATTGTCAAATCAATATTTTTATCAATAATCAAAATTTTACTATCCTTTAGGCTTTCAAATTTATTTAACTTTAACAACCGATGATATGTTACTTGAAGTTGGTAATTCATCGAAAATAATCTGGTATTATTTATTATCGTACGGTTTATCATTGACAATTGTTGCCATATCCTTGGTTATTAATCCGAGTACATATACACAAGGTGATTTCTGTGTATTAATGGAATCGAATGGTGTCTTTTATACGGCATTCATTGCACCAATTGGATTTTTTGTGATGGTAAATTAAAGAATTATTCATAAAATTGCATAATATGTAATATATGTTATCGTTAGATATATGAGTTTCAAAAATTAAATCAAAAAATATATAAAATATTTTAACTACCTATTTGATTTTTTATAGGGTGCTATCGCATATATGTTTGTATCGTGTTACATGATGTGTAAAAAAAATAAATCAACGCTCAAAACTAAAGAACATACTAGACTGACAAATGTTAAGTAAGTAATCAACTGATTCTGATTGAGTTAAATTAAAAAGAAAAAAAATAATTTTTGAAATTACAACAAAAAAATGTTTTTTTTTATAGGTTCGATCTGCAATGTTTTTTCATATTTTTGTCAATTGTTTCAAGTGATTGGATATTCTCGTATATTTATTTACGTAAAGTGAAACAGGATGATATCACAGCGAATACGTATGGAAATTTATTCGTGATATTCAATTCATTTCTTGGAATTTATATTTTTGTATTTCATTGTATACAGAATGAAAAGGTAAATCGAATTATATACTCGTTGGCAGGAGTAACTTTGGAACAATTTTTTTTTTTTAATTAATTTATCATTTTAGATACGTCGTGAATATCGTAAATACATGAGACAAAATACATGGCTTCCAAAATGTTTACGTTGTTCAAAAACATCATCGATCACATCATCGGCATCACATACACAACATAATCCACATTTCAGTGTATCACTAGGTGGTGGAACTGGTGGAAGTGGTGTTGGCATTAATGGCAGTGGTAGTGTTGGTAATAGTGTTGCAATAAATGCAGTTGATGATGCTGTCGGTGATGTGAATATCACTAATAAAAGTCCCATTTTGAAAGCATCACCATTACGAAAAGATTCAAATTCAGATCAATCATCCGCAGTTGGTGTTAGTATTGAACCGTCATCATCCACAATGGCAAGTCATCGTATTCAAATGTCTGGAAATTCATCGTATCCTTCGCAAACACAAATCCTATCATCTGGTGATTCAAATCTGAACAGCGTAATGTCAAGAGTTTCAAATACTGCCGCACAAAGCGGACACAAATTAATTCTCGAAAGAACTGCTGGCGGTACAATGAAATCACTGAACGCTGGTTACTCATCACCGACATCATCGTCTGGATCAACGCATTTAATTTACAATTCAATGCAAAACGATCAGACTCAAGTAAGTAATTGAAAAATAAATGATTACGTCATTTGCCTATTAACAAAAAATAAAATGTTTTTTTTTTGTTTAATTTGAATTTTAGGACTGGAATTATCCGCAGTCCGAATCATATTTCGCTGAAGGAGCAGGTAATGATGCAGCCGCCCAAAATTTAAACGTCTATGATGATAAATTTTTGTATTATGACTTTAAATCAACTGGAAAACGTTCAAAACATAATTCAAAGAGTTCTAGGGGTTTATTTTCGTCCGCTAATCACGATATATTTTATTGGACGGGCGGCGGAAAAAATAATCGAAAAAATTTAAATTCAGATTTTTTGAAACAACAAAAATCTCCGGACAAACAGCAGCAACAGCAACAACAAATTCATGGATTTTATCCATCATACAAGAAATCGTTACGAAAACGTTTGACGCCAGCCATTGATAATGAAAAATTAAGTGATAGCGATTTGAATGAAGCTGAAATCGAACGTAGATTTTTGAATTACCCACCATCACAAACAACTTTACAAATGACACCATCATCAGCCAAACACTACCAAAGTCATCAGATTATGATGTCAAACGAGGATTTAGCTGATACAAATTTAATACCACCACATTCAGGTGGATCTCATATGATACCAAACGATCATCATTTTTATCAGACCCAACAACAGCAACAGCATCATCATCAGCTACCGTATAACCATCATCATCATCCGCATCAATATAGAAGTAAGCAAACAAGTAACAGCTGTGATTTTCCAGATGAATTTTCATCATCATCATCCTGTAGAATGTCACCATGTGGTGTCGGTGGTAGTGGTGGCGTTGGCTCATATTATCATAATCAAGAATCATCATCGTCTGGAATGCACGATGAACCTGTCTACGAGGAGATACTTAGCAATCATGTATCTGATAAATATGATAATAATGATGATGAAAGAGTTGGCGAAAACAGTGGAGTCTGTGGTAGAAATGATGATATTGATGATTATGATGACGAAGATGATGTTATGATGATAGCTGCGGCTGTTGCAGAAGAAGAACGTCTCAACAGAATAAGACGAATGATGGTAAAAGCTAATAATCCAGACGATGATTTAAGACAACCATTCAAGTAAGTAAATCTTAAAATTTATTAAAATTATTTTTTTTATTTTTTAATTTTTTATATTTTATTAATTCAAATTTTTTTTCACAATCTATTTCATACAGTTACAATCAACAAAGGTATAAATCTTTATCATCACATCGTCCAAACAATTTAAATATTGATATGACAACAATGGCTGCTCATCACCATCAGCAGCCCGATCATTCTACACTATCGTCACATTTCAAACAACAGCAACAGCAACATCAGTCACAAACGCAACTGCAACAACTGCAACAACAGCAACCACATCAACAGCAACAAATCGTTAGTAGAAATCTTTCAGCAATGTTAGATGAGAATAATACAGTTGTTTGTTATTTAGAACCTTTACCAAAATAATAATAATAAATAATAATCGTCTTACAAATTCATCATCTGTGTATTTTTCTCTAAGAAATTATCTAAAATAAAAGAAAATGCTAACAAAGAAAAGTATTCATAATAAAATAAAAATAAAAAAAATTGAAAATAAAAAATAATTTTAAATTTAATTTAATTAAAATAAAATGTAATTCTAGAATAAACTATATATAAATGTAGTATATTAATAATGAAATATTGTGTATTTTTGCTATTCTCTTAATGAACTGACTGTTCCGGGTTCTATGAATTCATCATTGAATTAAAAAATAAATAAAAAAATAAATAATAATTAGAAATAATAAAAATAAAAAAAACAAAAGACATAAAATTATAGACAAAGGAAAAATAAAAGTATTTAAATTAAAACTATATATTATATGATAATTTATGATGTATGTGTATAGAAATGAAAATAATTAAGAACAATATGTAGCTTTATTTTTAAGAGAAAAAGGCCAAAAAAAAAGCAAAAAGAAGAAATAATAAAAAAAATTGAAAAAATAAAAAAATATTAAAGAATGGAGTGTTATGGAATGCATGAGGAATGAACTTTTTGAAAAATTAACAAAAATGAAAAGAAACAAAAAAAAAAAATTACAAAATGTATTTAGAGAACAAATGAATAACAAAAAAAAAAAAATAATAAAAAATAAACAAAAAAAAACTTGTAAAACACATATAATAAAATAAAAAAAATGTTTTTCCTTGAATTTTTCCTTTTTCATATATCAATAAGGAAGGAATCGAATTTTAAAATGGAAAATAAAAAAAAAGAATAACAGAATGAAGAAGATAACGAAATGAGAAACAAAATAATATTGAAATGAGTAAAGGAACTGAAATAAAACTAACGTTTAAAATATAAAACAAAATAAATTAAAAACGAAAAAAAAAAACACTCTTATACTTAAATCCGTCCAATACATAAATGTCTGCAGTTTCTGCTTTTCTTTGAGGGAAATCTTTTACCAAAAGAAAAAAAAAATAAAAAATGGCACAAAAGAAGAAAAAAATTAAATATATTAATCCTTTTATCTTTTACAAAAATTGAATGATATGATTTACCATTTTTCTGCATTGATTTCTTGACCGTATCGAATCACGATTGAAATACAAATGAATAATTCAACGCAACATTTTACGTATGTTCTAGCATATCTGTATAAGTATCAGGTAAGTAAAAAAAAAGAACTCGTTGAAAAAAATAATTTAGTTGTTTTTAATTTTTAAAATCATCTCAAACATATAAATATGAAACTCTTCACATTGAATTGAAAATCAAAATTGCTTACTACTTCAAAATTGTAGAATTTTGAAAAAATCCCGAAAAAAGTTTATTCCGAAATTTCTTTATTTCCATTTTACATATGTTTTGGCTTTGACAAGATTCTTATTTCTTCAAATGTATGAATGTGACTAAAATATTTCTCTCTTTATACATTCTTTTTTTAAATTCAATTTTTGATATTTAATGAATATTTTTGGCAAATCGAAAACATTAAAAAAAATAATTTCAAAAAATATTTCAAAAGGAGAATTATATGAAATATAAAATGAAATTTTATCCAAAAATAAAAAGGATTTATAGATTTCACATAAGTAAATTTAACGTAAAATTGTGTATCATACTGCAGTCAAAAAAGAAAAACAAAAGAAAATAAACAAAATAAAAAAAATATAATATACATATATTTATGTACATGATATTCATTAATTCCTTTATTTATGATAATTCATCTGAATCTTCTTCTTATCAAACTTTTTCTAACTATCTTATGAAATGAAAATTTTTTTTAAAAAAAAAAAGAAAAATTAAAAAATAAGAAACTAAATGAAAGAAAAATTACAAATTAAGATAAACTTTATATGAAGAATTAAAAAAAAAAAATTAAAAAAACTGAAAAACAAAAAGAATCATAAAAATTTTATAAAATTATTATATAGAAACTTGTTGGTGTCACCACCGTTCTCTTTTAAATCATAATGATAAAATGATACCTAGTAATGTGTAACAAACAATATATAAGTAAAGAGAAAAAACCAAAAAACAAAAAAGAAACAAAAAATACAAAAATAATTAAAAAAAAAATGAAATATAAAATAATTTTATTTCAGATATATAATTAATATAAGGATATTAATTACGATAATATGATTATTGAAATTTTCATTTTACGTAACAACCATAAAAAATATACATACATACATACATTGTATATAGATATATAGACTACGACCGTACGAGTAATTGTATCACTAAAAAATCAAAAAAAAAAAAAAATTTCAAAACAAGGACTAAAAATAAAGCAAATGTCTTTGTTAATTAAAAAAAAATTATGAAAGTAAAAAAACTCTCACACACACACACAACCAATTAAAAACTATCGTAAATGTAACTTAATTGTATAACATTAATGAAAAATTAAATAAAAACTTCATGTATACATACATATTCATGAGCTAAGAGCTTAAGTTGTATGTGTAGATTTCTTTTCTTTTTTTTTAAAGCAGTAACAACAACAAAAAATAAGAATATATTTTTAAAAAAATTTAACAGATGATACATTTTACATAAATCCCGAAAAATAAAACGCTTAAAACTATGATTTAGAAAAAAAGAAGTGAAACAGAGACAAAAAATATACATTACTCATGATGTGTAGATAAAGAAACTATATAAAATGATAAAAATAATAAAATTTTTACTTATGAGATATAATATATATGTATACATGTAAATGTATATTCACATATTTATATATACATACACATAAATATAGGGATGTTATATATGTATATATATATAATTCGTACTCATTTGTATAGTATATATACACGCATGTATCTATATGTAGTTTGACATCAGTATTTTAGATTGTATATATAAGTATATAGACACCTATGTAATTTTTATTGAAAATTTTGTCGTGTAAATTTTTTCATTGGATTAATCTATCGATTTAAAATTCAAGGATATAAATACATACATAAACATTACCAAATGAAAACACAATAGATACGATAAATAAGCAATTAATTATAGCAAAACGAAAAAAAAATTATAATAAAAACAAAACAGAAATGAAAATAATAATAATATTAGGGATAATTATAATTTTAATTTTTATTTATAATTTATTTTATCATATATTTTTTTTTTAATATGCAAACATGAAGAAAACAATAGGTATTTAAAATGATCAACGTATCGAAATGACGGATTTATAGAATAAAATATGTATTTCATAACATGCAAGGTATACTACTCAATTATTTCCACCTATTTTTTGAACAACTGTTACACATATTCGTATTATATATTATGTACATACATAGAAGATAGGAGTATACATAGGAGAATTTTCAATTGAAAATCAGTCTTGTATCATTATCATAATACTGTACACATGAAACCAATTATAAGTTAAGCATATTTATTTTATAACAGAAATACTCGTACAATATAACAGTTTCAATTTACATACATTATTTCAATTTCTTTAAATATGAAAAGAAACAACTAACAAATGAAAATATAATATTAAAAAAAATGTGTACATATGTATGTGAATGTATTTTTAGGAATTTTTATCATTTAAAAAAAAAAAATTCTTATCGTATTGCGCAAAAAACAAAAAGAAAATAAAAACGAAATTTTTACAACAAATAAAATTAAATTAAAAATATTTTTAAGGAAAATATAAAAGGAAACAAGAGTAAACAACTATATATTACAATAAAAATAATAAAAACAAAATATTGATGTATAATATAAAACAAAGAACAGATTCAAATGTATAAATTTAATTAACAAAAAAAAATAAAATAAAAAAGAAGAAACATTACAATATTTCATATTTTCCAAAGTCATTATAATATTTAGGTACACACATTTCTATATATATTTATCTGCATTCTATTGGTATGAGTGTTATTATGTACCCGTATGTGTATTAAAAAAAAATGGAATAAATAAAATAAAATTATAAGACAAAGTAGAAATGTAAAATAAATTTTCTAAAAAAAAAAATCTATACATACACAGACACACAGATATAATAATTAAAAGAAATTATTGAATAAAATATCTGTACAATAAAAAAAAATTGCAAAAAAAGAAAAAAACAACAAAAAACAAAAAATAAATAGAAAATAAACACATTTTATTATGTAGTAGGTAGTTTATGAATAAAATATAAAATTTAAAATTATAAATTATAAATTTACACAAACATCTCAAAAATACATTATATACTCCACACACATACACAACCATACACAAACACCTCAAGAATGTACATACTTATACATTGTTATATTCTTTCAGTCAAAAGATGAATTTATGAAATGAGATTTTTTGCATTTAGCTTTATAACTAAAAAACTAAAAAAAAAAAAAATATAGTAATTACGTATAAATATATGTATAATGTATTTGTATGCGTATAATTAATGTCGTCGTTTTACTACTCTCACATCAACAAAATACATATTTATAATCGTCATATATACATATGCATACATAGGTACAACCGCACGTACAACACATTAAGTATGCAAAAGTTGGTAAGCATTATTCCTTTTTTTTTTTATTATTATCATTCTTCTTTATATTTGTACCTTTTTAAATATAAAAATTTATTTTCCATGTATGTATTATATCTAAATATGGTATATATTTTGTATAAATAATGTGGTGTTATATACATATTAAGTTGAATTTTATGAGCATTTTTGTTCTTTGTATTTTACAGCGAAGTATAATATTATTGTGATTATTATTTGATTTTTTTTTACAAGATATAATTTTACTGTTTTATTTAGGGCATTTTTTATATATAGGTAATATGTATTGTATTCATGTGTATAGATTTATCGCAATTATCATTACGTAATTTTGAATATATATATTTTTTTTGTTTATTTAGCATTTGCAATGTATTTATTTTTAATTTTTATTGTTTGTTTTTTATATAAATTGTATATGTATGTATTTTTTTTTATTCTTGTACATATAATAAATATAATTGAATAAAAAAAAATAATGAATATATATATATATTATGTAAATATTTCAAAATTAAAATTAAATTAAAAAAAAAAAAAGCAACTAAAAACAAAATAAGTATGAACATTAAAAATTATACACATAAAAGAAAAAAATAATAATAATAATAAATAAGAAAAATCGATTTTTAAATTATGATTCATATATATTATATAAAATAAATCAAATTTGAAAAATATTTATAAAAATAAAAAATGAATAAAAATACTAACACAAAAAAAAATTATTAAAATACAAAAATAATATATAAAGAGGATGATATGTAATTTCGAAAAAGTAATAAACACAAAAAAAAAAAATTATGAAATCATAATTAAATTAAATTTAAGATATTTAAAGAAAATTGAATAAAAAATAAATTGTCTTTAGAATATCATAAAAAAAAAATTAATTAAATAAGAAATGAATTAAAGAAATTAAAAAAAAAAAAAACTAAAGCAGAAAATTATTCGAAAAATATTTTTGTGTATTTATTAACGGAAATAAAGAATGAGAAAAAAAAATGAAATTAAATATTATTATTTTTCTTTTAATTTTTCATAATGATGAATCTGGTAGTTAAAAAATTGTTTGAATCTGCTTGAAAGTTATCATACGCACTTCGGCACTTGTATGTAAAAACATACATACATACAAATATTACTGATAATGTAATACGTAATACCATGTAATACCTTATGAAATCATCACAATTATGTAAGAAAACTACTCAACAATTTGTAAGTATAATATTTCTATTAATCATTTTGTAACAACAATTGGTTATCATTATCATGAATAGCTATAGAGATACAGCTTCAGGTGAGTCAGGGGTTTCGCTGAAGTGATTTCTAGACTTTATTGCTAACATGAATGTACCTACAGTTTAACGTGAATATAGCGAAGCAATGAATTGCTGGTGGAGAAGCAAGCTCTTTCACATGATAGGGCTTAAGCTTAGAATGATCTTCTATTATGACATTATGAAAATGATCTATCTATTTGTGATACTTGTTGTCAGGAAGTACCTAAATTGAATCAGTATTTCTAAGCTCTTTTTCCCATCAACCTGGTACCACTGCTACTTATTCAAAACTTGTGAAATTTCTGGGAATGAGCTTTGGGGGTAGTGAAAGTTGGAAATAGACAACGAAAAAATGAAAATTATTTTTCTTACGTTTTCTTAAGTAACTTCAAATCACTGAATCGCTATTGTTGGATATATAGATAGATGCATTAATAATCTCCAGATTGAGAAAAACAAATAAAAAAAAAAATCAACGGTCGGGGTCGGGTCGATCAGCATTTATAAAGATAATGAATAATTGCCCTTATTCTCGTTGTCACTTTGAGTGACAGATGGCGTCGTGACACCAAAATGGTATTCTTGTTGTCGAATAGGTGAGGTTTGTCTACTAAAGTGACAATTGTCGAATTATAGTTGGCGTTTTAAAGTGACGTTTCTCGATCTATGTGACAATTTTAGTCGCATGGATTTTGTAAGTGAGAAAGAGTTATAGTAAGAAAAAATTAAAAAATGTCGGCAGAAAAAAGGTGAGTACTAAACTAAAAAATAGAAAATTATAAAAAAAAATAGAAAACAAGGTTTATTTTTTTATTTGAATTTTTAAATTTTAGCGTAAAGGTTACAACAAGAAAACAATTTGATGTATTGGTGGATTTTATGATAAAAAATCCATTTATTGCAAAAGGCATGAAATTTAATGAAGGTAGTACTTCAAAAGAAAATTATGGGCAGCTTTGGAGCGAATTAACGCAGCAGTTAAATAGTCTAGGCCCTCCCATCAGAAAAGTGCAAGAGTGGCAAAAGGTATTAAGAGCATTGAAAAGTGTTTAAAATATTAAATTTTATCATATACTAACTGAATATCCTTCTAGGTTTGGACTGATTATAAATTAAAAATCAAGAAGAAACTCGCCCACAATAAAAAAGAGTTAAATTCAACTGGCGGTGGTGCGTGTAAATTAATGTATTTGTCTTCCATTGAAGAACAGGTAGTCAATCTACTATCTTTGGATCGTGCTGTTCCACTGAATGCACCAGTTTTTGGAGTCAAAAATGCTACACACCAAAATCAGCAGCAGCATGAATGTGAGCAGCAGCATGAATGTGAACAGCAGCATGAATATGAACTGCAACTTGAAGAAAATGAACAACAGCAACGTCCACAACATCAACAACCAAAACATTCAAGAAAAAGAAGACAAAATGGAGATGAAATGGAAAATTTAAGAAAAGAAATGTTGCAGGACCAAACAGATTCATTGAAGAAAATAACCAGTTTATTGGAAAAAAATAATAAATATTTGAAAAGAATAGCAGATGCTAAAGAAAAAAAACTAAAAATTTATGAAGAAGCTCAACACCAAAAAAAAGAAGAACTAAAATTAAAAATTGAAATAATGGAATTAAAAAAGAAAAAATTAATGTTAGAATTAGAAATTAATAATTAAATGCAATAAATGGTTTTTTGTTTCTTAAATATTGTTTTTTTATTTAAAATTTTACACATTTAAAATGGAACGCATTAAATTCATTCTAATCATTGATGCATCTTCATCTTCTTCCAACCGTACATCTGAATTAGGTGTATTATTTTCTCCAATTTCTTCTTCAATTTCTATTAAACTATTTTCTAAATTGTGTTGAATTCTTAAATTATGTAGGGCACAGCATACATTTATAATTTTGGCAGACTTTTCGGGTTTATAGTGCAACTCTCGAGCGGATAATAAACAACGAAAAGTGTTTTTCAGCACGCCAATAGTTCTTTCAATAATGTTCCTTGCCCTTGAATGGATTTCATTGAATCTTCCTTCATCACTACCCTCTCCTCTATCCCGATGAGTTCTATAAGGTGTAATTAAATAAGGTTTTAGAGGATAACCTGCGTCACCTATAAAAGTATATTATTTTCCATTAAATTGAAATTTGCAAAAACATATAAACGTGTACCTAAAAGCCAAGTATTTCTTTGTCCTTGAGCACTTTCGGCTGACAACATGGTATCTAAATTACTACTGTTCCATATGAAAGAGTCATGGGATGATCCAGGATTGTTTGAATCTACATACCTTATTTGCATTTTATGATCACATACCTGTAAAAAATTAAGCTATTTAGTTATGTAGCTAAAAATTTGATATAGTAGAAGTAATAAATACCAGGAGAACATTTAAGCTGTGATATCCTTTTCTATTGTAAAATAGATGCTGCTGACTTTGTGCCGGTGAAATAATTCTTACGTGTGTGCCGTCCACACATCCTATAACACCAGGGAATTCAAATTTTTCAAAAAATATCCTTTTTATTTCCATTCTTTCATTACAATCAGGAAATTTTATTAAATTTTGGCAAAGTTCACTTTCTAATATATTTAGTACTTCGTTAAGTACTCTGGAAAATGTAGGTTGTGCTAAACCTACATTAAAATCATTGCTCACACCTGTTTGATATCCACCTTCTGCAAAAAAACGCAATGAAGCAGCTAACTTGATAATTGGTGGTACTGCAAAAACTCTCTTTCGAGGCATACATTTTCGTTCCAATATATCAAGTACATATATGAATGCCGTTTTAGATAATCTAAAAAATCTCACAAATCTATAAATACAATAAAAATTTAGTTCAATACAAAATTTATCAATGAACTATTTTAGCTTACATTGCATCAGCTAGTTCCAAAGGATTGGAATTATCTCTCAGCTTATATCTTTTCATTCTCATATTTTCTTTTTCTTCATCTTCACTATCTTCACTTACACTATCTTCATCTTCTAAATCATTGTACCAAAAATCAAAACAACTCATTTTTATTAATTATATTTATTAGTTTTTATCAATTACTATGATTTGTTTGTAAAAGTATTCTTTGAATATAAATTTTTTGACACTTCACTTCAAACTACAATGAAAGACAAATCGATACTCGAATAAATTATCACGTCACGCAGTTCGCCAACCATAATACGAATAACAAAGTGACGTGACAAAGAAGTGACAAAATTCACTTGGGTGACTCGCCAACTAGAATAAGGCTGAATATCTCATTTACAATTTTATATAAAATGAAATTTCTAATCAATTTTCAAAATTATTGATGGTTGTCTCTAATTTTAGTGAAAATTATTTAGAGTTCAGATACACACTTATGATTATAATGGCTCTATATGTATATAAGTATGCACGTACATAAAAAATAAATGGAAAAAAGTAATTCAATAACAGACAAAACCAATGAATTGTGCTACATATTGTAGGATGCAATTTGAAAAAATCACATATAAGTAAATATAAATTTAAATAAAAATATACATATATATGTATATGTATATGATTACCATTTAATATGAGCAATTAATCATATCACTCTCCGCTTAAAATAAAAAAACTTTTTAAAAATTTCAGTTTCATCAAATGATGTGTGTCTTTAAATTAAACTGAAAGCTGACATTTTTTTTTTTTTTAGAATTTTTATGCTTGGCATTTTTATATAATAAATGAAGGTAAAAATATAAAAAAAAATATCTAATTACACACATTTTAACCTACATAAAGAATCCGGTATTTTTGAAGATAAATGCATATACATAATGTATTATAACGTAGCTTATAATTCCTTTTTTGCGTTTAATTATAGATGCTATAGGTTTACGAATAGCAAAAAAAAAAAAAAAACAAAAAAAAAAAAAGATAGTGCAAGAAGTATATTAACTGCTGTATTTTAAAATTTTCCTAATATCACAAAAAAAAAAAGAAAAAAAGAATAAAAACATTTCTGTTGCTCAAAAATAACTTACGTATGTACGTGTGTATAGACATGTACATTTATACACAAGTGTTTACTGCTTTTATTGCGTGTGCAATAATTTGACATCATTCAATTATGAAAGGTAATTAATCTCTATGATAACAATTATGTGATGACTAAAAATATGATATATGCATGTCTGTATGTGCAAAAAGATCAACCAAAATCAAACTTGCATTTAATTATTTTCATAGCGTTATTATAGGTAACCATCATTTGTTTTTGTTTTGTTTCTACATTTACAATTTTATTATTTTATTCAAATTATATTTTTATTTCTTAAAAAAAAAATCAAATAAAATAGATAAAAAAAAAATAAAAAAATAAAAATAAATCTGAAAAAAAAAAAAAACGTTTGAACGAAGAAACGTTTTTATTCATTAATTTTTTTATGTGTGATTAATTTAAAAAATTGATAAAAAAAAACCGAATTGAGGTCAAAGATATTATTATACTCTGTTATTAATTTTAAGTAATGAATACACAAATGCACATAAATTTATGCAGTGTTGTTTATATCGCAGTGTTTACCTGCGTTTTTATTGCATGATGAATTAAGGTATATCGATAATTTAGTAACAGCTTTTTTTTAGGGGGCAATTTTTTAATAAATTATTGTCAATTCGAACTTTCAGTTTTTATAATTTATCATCATTCGTAGTTTATAGAATATCAAAATCAAAATAAATTTGAAAAATTGAAGTTAAAGATTTGTCCTTAAAAAATGCTATAAATTTTACCTGAAAAAATTTCAATACTTCAGTTAAACGTACATGTATGGGTATTTAGTAGTAAAACAATAGACTACTGATGGCAATACACTTTCTGTGATTCGTATAAACGAAAAAATTATGATTAGTTGACGTTTAAAGCCAAATAGACATTAGCGACAAAATCTTTCGATTTCAACTGTAAGTCTGTACATCAAAATCTTGGAATGAATGGATACCCTTATACACAATATAATACCTTACACGCCTTAAACATTATGCCTTTGCTATTAATCACTTTAATTCTTTTATCTGTTTTAAAATGTCAAATGACACCGAAGAAATGTGAAAGAAAAAAAAAAATACCTACAAATAAAAAATTAGAAAAGAAAATTTTGTTTTATTTTTATTATTTTTTATTTATGTATATAATTAATTGATTTTCAATTTTTATTTTTTTGTAATTTTAATTTAAAACTTTCATTTTAAATATTTTTTGTTCGTTTTATAAATAAAATGTATACACATATAATAACATACATTCTCATTTTTTTTTTCATTTTTATTTTTTTTTATTTTTAAATTATACTTAATACTAATTATTATAATATATAAGATAATTTACCACAAAATACACAACATAATAAAATAATAAATAAATAAATTAAAAAAATATATTTATGTTGTATGTTGTATACACTGAAAAAAAAAATAATAATAATACATTTTTCTTTAAATTGAATTAAAAATTTTACATTACATATACATACAAATATGTGAATTTCAATTTTATTTATTAACTTCATTTATTTTGTATTTATTATAAATATACATATATTATAATATACTAATGTGTATATAAATACGTACATGATGTAATCTGATATGTGTACAAAAATCTTACATATAACATGATATAACACATAACTAAGTATTATATTCATACATATACATATGTGTTTATATTCAAATTAAATAAAATAAGATAAAATCGAAATTATGAATTCATTTTTTAATTTTATTAGATGAAAATAATATTTTTTTTTTTTTGTTTTTTTTTGTTAATTTTTATTGTATTTTTAATTTTTAATTATGTAAATAATGTTATTATTATTATATCCATTTAAAAAAGACATGTACCTAAATTCGAAATATAAAAAATAGCATTCGGCCTATCCGATCTAGTAAGAAAGTTATTTTTGTTTTTTGTTAATTTAAAAAATAAATAAAAACGAATCGAATTACAAAAAAAGTTAAATGATACTCGTAATTATCCTTTTTATAATATGAGTTTTTTTTTTTGTTTTTTTTTTTTGTATATTTTTATAGATTGAATTTGCTATGCACACACTTATAAGGTATAGATACACGGCAGCAAATCAATAATTATTATCATTCTTCCAGTCTTTTCATTCGTGCTTTTTTTATAAGTTTAGATTATTATAATATGTACTACTGTGTCCAAAAAATAAGGTGACATTGTATTTATTTTGAAAATTCTTTATTTATTATTCCAAGTCAATTTCATCCCCTTCAAAGTAATCCCCTCCCGATGCAATGCACTTATGCCAACGGATTTTCCAATTTTCGAAACACTGATTGTAGTCACTTTCCGGGATGGCCTTCAGTTCCGTCTTCGCTGCGGCTTGAATCTCCTCTATCGTATCAAAACGGTGTCCCCGGAGCGGTCTTTTGAGCTTGCTGAACAGCCAAAAGTCACACGGCGCCAGATCAGGTGAATACGGTGGTTGTGGAACGATATGGGTCGAGTTTTTGGCGAAATGATCACGAATTACGAATGCAGTATGGGATGGTGCATTATCGTGGTGTAAAAACCAAGAATTGTCTTTCCACAATTCCGGCCTTTTTAGGCGAATAGCGTTACGCAAACGACGCATAACATTCAAATAATATTCCTTATTGACTGTTTGGCCCGGCGGAAGGAATTCATAATGCACAACACCACGATAATCGAAGAAAACAGTCAACATGACCTTGATTTTTGAGCGACTTTGGCGCGATTTTTTTGGTTTCGGCTCCCCTTTGGCACGATATTCGCTCGATTGATCGCTTGTTTCGGGGTCGTAAGCATAGATCCAAGTCTCGTCTCCAGTGATTATGCGTTCCATCTTATTCTGATAGTCAGAAAGCATCGTTTCACACACTTCAACACGACGCCTCTTTTCCAAAAAATTCAATGTTTTCGGTACCAGTCGAGATTGTACGCGCTTGAGGCCCAAAACATCCTTTAAAATGGTATTGACCGAGCCTTTCGATATGGCAACCTCATAAGCAAGGTCTCTAATCGTTGTACGGCGGTTTCCCAGCACCAAATCTTTGATTTGTTGGACGTGAGTTTCGTCGGTTGAGGTTAATGGTCGCCCAGTACGCTCTTCGTCTTCGTCACGTTCACGGCCGGCTTGGAACTCACTATACCACTTGTAAACATTTTTTTTAGACATAGCTTCATCACCAAAAGCTTTCTGCACCATCCTCAACGTATCCGCAGCAGAAAATTGATTCCGCAAACAAAATTTAATGCAAATTCTTTGCTCAACAAATTTCGACATCGCAAAAAACGAAAAACTAACTTTTATCAGCTCACAAAACAATGCGTATCTCAAACACTAATGAATATTTTGACATGTAAATTTGACATAAATGTCACTGACAGTATTACCAATCTACAAAAAAAAAATAATTCTTGAAATCATTCGACGAACGCAGTTTAAATACAATGTCACCTTATTTTTTGGACACAGTAGTATATGTACTCGTATATCGTTGTTTTTGCTGTCATTTTGTTTTTTTTAACCACTGCAAATTTCAAATTCACAATTTTAATTCGTCGCTAAATGAAGTAGGTACCTGAAACTTAATTCAAACTTCATTCGAACTTTCGAACTCGTTTAAATAAAGTTAAAATGTAAATGTAATTTTGATAATTTTACTTATATGTACATATTTTGGAGTGATATACGGCTAATGAATGGATCATTCGTAACGAATTATCATTGATTTGTTATCGTATATATCCACTATATTATGAATGGAAATTCTTGGAAATATGTGTGTATCATATACTATTTATTTGACATTTATATTCATTCATTCACACAAAAATCTTAAAAAGTAATTATCCTTAAAACATTTATTCATCCATTTGTAGATATATACCAAACAATAAATATTTTCACTACATTAATTATACTGTTATTATATATTGTTATTATTTTATTCATTTTCTATAGATGATTATTATTTAATTAATTTAATTTATATTTTTACATTTTATATTATTCATATTTCTTGTTATATATTATAGCTCTATATGTATTGATTATTGTATATAAGTAGATTTTTTTTTGTTTGTCTTGTTTTTTAATCATTATATTTTTGTCTATTTATAATCTAAATACAAATACATATATAGTTTTATCTGAGGTTCATATATTTTGTTTTACTCTTTGGTAAAAATACTTTTCAATATAATTATCATACTGTGTTCAATTATTAATAAAATTTTTAAAAATTTAATAAAAACATAAAAAAATATCGATAAAACGATCAAATTTAAAGGATTATTTTAATTATGGGACGTGTATAATATGTGCTTTCTTATATCTTTCATCAAGTATATGTATATAAAGTTTTTAATAAAGTAATTTTAATTCGAATTAATGTTATTTTTTTTTTAATTTTAATTTCAAATAAATAATTTTAATAATATAATTTAATTAGATATTAATCTCAAATACCAATCAAAAAAATTGTTTTAAGTAAGTTAATTGCTTAATCGAATATAGAATTTTGAAATATACAAATATGGGTACTTATACTTATATACATTTTATTTTAAATATAAATTATGTTAATATTTTAACTGGTATACACTTTATCTGGCGATTATATAGATGTACCTTATTCCTTAAACAGAAATTTAATTTTTTTTTCATAAATAATCATTTAATTTTATTCACTCATTTGATTAACAAAAATAAGAAGAAAAATAATATCAAAAAGAATGAAAATTTTAATTTAAAAATAATTCATCAAATTTTCAATATACAAAAAAGGAAAAGAAAAAATTTCAAATTTTAAATTTTAAATTTCATATCATGTACGAGTACTTATTAATTTTGTTTTCTTAATACTAAATAATTTTGAAAATTTTAAATTTACATTTTTTCGTTATAATTATTTATAATCAATATTATAATTATTTTTTCGTGTGTGTATGGTAAACTCGATCTATGAGCAGGCACATTCCAATGCCCTCATATCAGTCCATGTTGAAACTTTTAATTTCTTTGGATCTTTTTCATCGACATGTAATACTTCTAATTCGACTAATTTTGATGGTGCACAACATGGTCTCGGTGCTTTACTTTTATCTTGCTTCCATATTAAACTTTGTAATAGTGCATGATGATGGGCTGGATTATAACGTGGTGGGCATTTACCTCGGCAATAACCAGCATCAAATACCTTCGGTTGTATTATGAATTCGAAACCTTTGATTTCTTTGAATACCACTTCCATTGAATGACGACAACATTTTTTATTCTCTTCGTAGCAATCTGTTTTACGTGGTTTACGTTTAACATTTTGTAATAAATTATGATTTTGTCGCGAACGCTTACCACGTTCATGTAAATTATTTCTTTTATTGTGACTACTGCTATCATCGTTATAATAATTATTTGTACGTCCAATTATATTTAATACAGGACTCAAGATTTCATCGTTATTTAAATTACCATAATAATTTGATATTATCGATGTATCATGTAATATTTTCACATTATATTTAGTGCATTGTTCACAATGAATCTCTAATCCAAGATTTGCTTTTTTTCCATTTATCCAACTATCAACGGCTTTCGTTACATCAAATTCTAACCATTGGCTATCGGATAATTCGGTTTTATGAAAATCTGTATCATTTAATAATTCATTAGTATCGATATCGACATGAATCTGACGACTATCCAACCATATCCTATCGTACGGTTCAATCAATTGGTATACTTTAATGGTAATTGTTGTATGTTTCTTTTTCATATTATTTGTACTATGCTTTTTATTTATATTAACATTATCATTTTTACTATTACTATCACTATTATAATTACTATTTAAATTTTCATCGTACATGGAATGATATCTTTTATTTTTAAATTTGATTAACAACAAACGTAAATTCGCCTCTTCGACATCTGTTTCTGATGAGGATGATGATGATAATGATGATTCGTCTTCGACCTTAATTGGAAACCGAACATAAACAATATCATGATTTCGATTTGATGTAGGTGATAGTGGCGGTGATGATTTCGATGATCCACCCTCTGAATGAGATGTAAATTCGAATGATGATGTAGATACGGATGCAGACGACGGCAATAATGAAATTGATGTTGATGATGATACACCATGTGAGAATGAATCATTATTAGTATTCTCGTTGTAATTTCTTTTATTACTACTACGTTTCTGTCTTCTTCTTCTTCTATTATTTGATATTTTATTTTTCGTTATCAATTGATGATCATTTAAATTCGAATATATATATTTATTCAATTTGAAATTTTTAAAATATTTCGGATATAAATAATTCATTAAATATAGATTTGAATCACTCGAATTATGAATGTATGTTGTTAGGATTTTCGGTGATTTTATTTCATCTAAATATTCTAAATTATTATATAGCAATAATTCACGTTGTTTACGTTCCTTAACACGTAACATATATTCGTTGTACTTTGTTATGTATTCGTTTTGACTAATATTTATCTGTAATGAAATCAAAAAGGAGAAAAAAAAACACATATATACAAACAAAAAATAATAATCAATAAATACATATATTATACATTACAAAATTAAAAACACACAACATTTTAATAGAATTTCTTTTGATATTTTAATTTCAGAATAACAAAAATTTCAATTTTAATTTTCTCTGAATTTCTGTATAAATAAATATTTATATAAATACATTAATTTTTTTTTATTTTCTAAATTATCATATTATTTAATGTATACAATTAAAATGATTCTCATCAATTAGCAAAATTCAGTAAATTTTACAATTTTTTTAATTTTTTATTACAAAATTTGTATTTATGGATTATTATAGTAATATATTGATTCTGATTCAAATTTAATTTTAGGAAGTGCAATAACTTATGAGTGTAAGTAATATATTTTTTTTAAAAAAACTAAATATATTTTATTACATATACGAGTATATGTACTCGTATGTATTCGTATTTAATTGAATGCATATTCTAAACTGTTAGTAGTTTCAGTTTTAGTTTCGAAAGTCATTAATTAAAATTTTTATGCTTTGCGTAAGTGTACACTGTACAGGTAGATGGAAATATGTATATAGATATAGAAATAATGAAAGTCACGATATATTCAAATTCTTTAGAATAAATAAATAATAAATGAGTACGTATATTTTTATGCATATACATATGCATATGTATTTGAAATAATTCTTCATTTTTATTTGATCATTAAAGTCCAACACATGAAACATGTACAATCCATTAGAATAACTTCATTTCTTTTAAAATCTTTAAATCTGTATGATATTATGTAAATTTATGTACATACATATACATACATATATTTATGTAATACGTAATACAAACAAATGTATACTTTAGGAAATAGAAAAAAAAAGACAAAAAAATTATTCAAAAATTTTTTAAATTTCTGTTCACTATATTGATCCTGAATAACAAATAAATAAATTCAAAATTGAACTAGATTGTACAGTACATATGTAGATAGATAGATAGATATACAACATATGCAATTACATACAAACGATACTTTTAGTACTCGTACATACAATGTATATAACACAACATATTAATATAAAATGTACATACGAGTATAGTATAATAACAAATAAATATCATGTAAGTATATAATATAAAATGTAAAATAAACGTTAGATAATGTTAGTGGCGCCTACATTTATTAACACATATCGTAAAAATTTAAAGTTAAATAAAAGCAAAAAACAAAAAAAAATAAATAAATAAAAATAAAAAAATAAAAAAAAACAACAACAAAAACAAAATACAAATACAAAGGAAAACATACATAAAATCTATAGTCTTTTAGAGTATAAAAATACAAAAACTATACAAGATCAATTTATTGATCCTGTAAATTAACACAAGAATTTTATTCAAAAAAAAGAAAAAGACAACTAAAAGGAAAAAAAAAAACTACCATAAAGTCGCCTTTTAACTTTGTTTGTTAGAAAATTATAGTTTTTCATTTTTTAAATTTCTGCAGATATACAAATGACTAAAAATGAAATTAAATAAAAATGTATGTGCTATATATTGAGCAGAACTAACTATAGAAACACAAGAATGTAGATATGAATGTACGGGCACCTATTTATAAAATATGTACATATTTACTTACATTACAATGTACATAAATATATATATATAACCACATATAATACATATTCAAATATATTAATTAATAATTAAATAAATAATAAAATACTAAAACATTTCTCAATTTACATTTCGAAATCCATTGAACTCGGAATTTTAATTTTCATATAAAATCTATTTTTACAACAATTTTAAGTATAATCATCATAATAATAAAATACAAATGTAATTTGAAAAAAAAAAAAGAATAAACCAAAAAAAAAAAAAAAAACAATTAAAAAATTAAATAAAATTAAAAAAAAATTAAAAAAAATTTTTTTTTTATGTTCAACTTGTTTTTCCACTTATCATTCCAATTGGAATTTTGTAATTTTTTTTCTAAAGATTGCATGTAATGTTCATAGTATAATATGTATGTAAGAATGTATATATACTAGAGTACATCAGAGTGCATACCACAATGATGATTGACTAATTAATTTTTGCCATGAAATAATACTTTTTACTTTATGTTACTCGTATACCATGTATATTTATATCTACATTTTTATAGCACCAGTACGTATAACACGAATACATTTGTAATATAAAATTTTTACATTAATAATTTTATAAATTTTATGTTTTTACTAAATATCTAATACAATTTAAATTTGAATATGAATATATGTATGTACTATACATTATGTATAATGTAATTATATATACATACATACATTATGTAAATATAGAAATATAAAAAAATGTCTAATGTATCTAAACATTGTATTCAGTTATGTCTGTACATATAATGTTTAATTTAATATTTTTTCATTGTTATACATTACACATATATGTGTATGTATTGAAATGTATAGCAATATATAATATGAATACATACATATGTACATACACATTTATTAATTTTATATTATTGCATATATATAATATATATACGTACTTTTGGTATTACATACATTATACGAATACTTTACATAAAATGCAACGCATTGTAATTTAAAAATTTATTACAAATTAATATGAACATAGATAATTGTACTGTATACATACTTATATAAAAGAAATATGTAGGAGTAATTTTAAGATAAAATTATTTTCAGTAAATTTCCATTTAATAATTTCCACTTTGTATATAGTATTTATAGACAAATTGATTTAATTGCAAGGTTTTTATTATTTTTTATGATTATTATTGTGCACTATAGATTATTTAAGATTACAATTTGGAAAATACTGATTAGATATTACTCTACACACATATTATATACAGTATATATATATTTACATTTATACATTATATGACGATTATTCAAAATTTTTAAGTACTCTTGATTTTAATTTGAACGTAAAAATTTTTACATACATACATATGATCGCTAAAAATGCATATTTTGGCATTTGATCAAAATCAGGTAGATAATTATTTTCGAATCAATAATATGAATATATGCAATATGCAACGTAGTGTAGATATGTATGTATAAAATTAATGGAACTAATATCGATTATTTTTTAACGTTATTAATCCAATAATTACAATTGTGAATTGAATACAAAATAATAATAACAACAACAACAAAAATTAATAAAAGAAATAATAATAATCATTTATTCCTTTTCAAAATGAAAAATTGAACACAAGTGAAAGAAAAAAAAAAAACCAATCAAAGATTTGAAATACATATGAAATAATTAGCTGTGATGGAGTTATATTGTAAAAGTTGAATATTATTAACATTTGAAATTATTTGAATTTTGAATTATCAAATTTATTCATTTATGTACAAAATAATGTAACAAATTCATAACTTATAGCATATAATATGTAAAATATCAAAATCTCGTACATATGTATACATATGTATGTATGTACACATTACACATTTATTATTCATAAAAAATGAAGTGAATAAATTTTAAGCCAACTATAACTAAAGTCAAATTTTTCACCATAAGATAAAAGAATATTATGCATGTTAGTATTACATATGTACTCATATATGTATATAACACTACGTACACGTAGTATGTACATATATTCATATATAATAGGACTTTGGAGAACGGACTTTCGAAATTAACATACATTCATGTATACATATGTACATTTTTCATATTATTTACTCGTTTGTGTGTAAATCTTTATGTTATAATGAACATGAATAACTTTATTTTGTCATGCCAATTCTTTCTTCTGTTTTGTATTTTTCTTTTTGTTTTTCTTTTCTTTTTTTTTTTTAGAATAACCAACAAAGTCAATCCGATGTTTGTTTAAGTGAAAGATAAAAACGTACAGAAAAATTGTATATATGGTTTTTTTTATTTATTATTTATTTATTTATTTTTTTTTTGTATTCTGTTAAGAATGTTACAAAAAACACCAGAATCGGCTAAGTACAGACATTTTAATAAATAAATCTGTAAGCAATATATCGTATTACATTACTTATTTTAATAATAAATATATATGTTTTTTTTTTAATTCCTTTTTGTTGGTGTTTTTCTTTTTATTGTACATATATGATTTTATATTTGCCTTATATAAGAAACACACTTATATTTTATATATTGTACATATGTGTATTTGCTATACGTTTCAAGTTGACTTGTTTTTGTTATCCAAACAAATTTAAATATTCTGGGGCAAGGGCAATTATGCATATTTTGTATGATTTTAATGTATGTATACACATACGAGTATATGTAAATACAATATAGGTAAATATATGTATGTATGTATATATGGTAACATAATATTTATAAATGCATTAATAATTTTTTTTTTTCAACATAAGAGTATATATATGTACATATGAATACAAAATAATGTGTCAGTCAATGGACATCATACATATATATGTATGTACTGTACTCGTATATGCACTGAACATTCATTAAAAATTTTTCTAAATGAGATACAGATTTTTTTTTTGTTTTTTTTTTTGTCTTTTCGTTTTGGTATCTTTTATTTCCCTTTTTTTCTAGTTTTCTTTTCAATTTTTTTTTTAGCATTCAAATTGCATTTTTGTTCTAAAAGTTAATGATGACGAAGACCATATCTTATTTACTTTTCCGCTCTTTAAGTATTGTAAATTATATTTATACATTTGTGTGTATACATATTTATGTACATGTAACTAATTAATGCATTATATTCTTTCTTTAAAAAATACCATCAATAAAATAAATTCCAAATACAAAAAAGTATATACTAAAAAACGATATTTTTAAATATCCTAAACATGGGTATACATATAAATATATTTAATGTGTATAATGTATTAGAAAGAAAAACTAAATTTTACATGTAGATCCTCTAGAGATGTACATATATAATACTAAACACAGATATGCATGTTTATTTGCAATTTTCAAATAGGATTTTTTATACCTAATAAAGATGAACAAACAATGCTAGGGTATGTATAATTGTGGATTATATATAAACACCTACAGAAATGAGACAGATACTAGTATGTATTTTCATTTAATATCCTGTACAAAAGATAATTTGTTATACATATTTAAGTGTATATAACGTGCGTCTAATACACTAATACATTTATGCATATAACAGGCTATTTAGTTTCATAATGCATTTTCTATATTTATATATTTGAAAAAAAAATATAATAATTTAAATTTTAATAGTTTCTCTCTTTATTACCATACATATTTATGTACATAATACTTTTACTTCTACACAGCATTTCATTTAAATTTTATTTATTTGTGTATGTACGGATCTTAAAAATATTCATTTTAATTTAATTATTTTTATTCTTATTTTTAAAGCCCTTGAAAAGTTGAAAGTTTTATATATGGAGAATGGAGATCCGTAAATAAGTATTGCGAATTTGTACATACCGAGTTTATGCATATAAATACAGAATACAAAATTAAACACGCATATACTATGCATACATATGGATACATATACTTTGAACACATGTAAGTAAATATACCTATTTTATTATTTATTCTCTGTTACAAATTGTTAATTTATTTATATGCTTTTATTTGCTTATATATTATATATTTTAATCTAAATACATATATGTTATCTGTATTATATTATATTAAGTAAATACGAATGTATATGTAGTTGTAGATACTTTACACTCTTTCCATTGATGAAGATTGATATGATCTGATGTGATTAATATAATTTCAATTTGTTTTCAATTTGTTTTCAAATTATTTCACTATATAGTATATTTATACGCTTCACTTTAATACATTTTATGTGTACCTAATCTGTATATTTACTATTTCTATTATATATTATGTACATATACATATGTATATATAAAAGATAAAAGTATTTTTTTGTTTTGATGTTTTTTTTTCTCAATTTTTATATATGTCATCAGATATATATCTTACAGACAAGCTACAAGCAGATTGCAATAATTGCAATCAATAATATAATTCAGATGACTTTCTACTCTTACATGTAGGCTAATTCATTTTATTTCAAATCTACATACATATTTTAAATTAAAATGAAACCATACAAAAGCAATAATAAATGTTTTGGTTTTTATATTTTTTAATTTTATTTTTTATTTTGCTGTTTGAAAATTAAATTATATTTACATATATACATACGTATATAATGTATACTTATGTACATAATACAGTCTACGAATGAGTATATAATTATAGATACAGTATATTAATTTATATTATTTATTTCTTTTCTTCTTCTTTGTATTAATTTATTACATAATTTATTTAATATTTACTATAAGAAGGCAGAGAGCGTTATAAAAATTTTAAACTTTTAAACTGAAATTAATAAAATTAAGCACTATGTAATGTATAACTTTAATATAAATACATAAATATAATTTTTATTTAACAATATACATACTCGTATTGATATTTTGATGCTTATATATACTATATACAGTACCGACAGGGCTATTACAGGTGTATTCAAAAAATTATATTTAATTGAAATAAATTGTAAATTGAATTTTTTACAAAAAAAAACCCTGTACACATACACATATAGATGCAAATTTATGTATAGCATTGTGTGTAATTTGTTAGTACATAATATATTTTATGATATTTACAACTTAATTGAAGTATTTAACCGCAAAATATAATCAATATATGACATTTATGTATACCAAATGTATGTATTGTATAGTATATAATGTAATTGTAAGTTTATGAATAGCTAACGCAAATAAATATATTCATACATATAATATCAATTTATGTACTATATAGTATCTTAGAATATAATATAGTATAATATAGTATGTATTATATTATATGAAATTAAATATCAAATCAAAATAGCTATTATATCATCTATCAATCAATCAATCATTCAAGTTTTTCTTATTATAATGGATACTCGTATATACATACTATACATATATATATATGATAGGTAAGCATTTTTCTCAGTAATCAAATTTTAATTATGATTATGAATATACAATATCTAATATAATTTTTTTTTCTGTCTTCCTTTTATGATTTTTTATTTCAATTTCTAATATCTGTGTATATGTGCGTACTTACACATTTATTAATATGTACAAAGAGTAAAAGGATTCACGTTAATAAAATGAATTTATGTCAAAATGTGTTACAATTTTATTATATAAAATTATGCGGCAGGATATAATACACATACTCGTATATGTATATTGTATATACATACATACATATATGATGTAAAATTTTCATTTCTTTACGATGGTATTTAACCTACTTTTCGAGATTTAGTTTTATTTGAAAAAAAAAAAAAAAAGAACAAGACTAGAAAAAAAATTAATTTTATATTCGGGCATCATGAAAAATGAAATAAGTATATAATACAAAATGTATACGAGTATATGTAGTTACATAATGTATTGCACATACATATAATATAATGGAATATAATATATACATATGTACATTATATATTATATGTAGATGTTATACCTGTCAAGATATGAATTCTATTATCTATCTCCCTGAAAAATTAGACCACCGCACACATTAGATATAATCATAAATTAATTATCATATAATAACATTAACATTGGTATACGAATAGTATATGATATATGTACGTAATATAAACAGATAATTATATACATACGTATTTATGTAAATATGTAATTTACTTTATGTCCAAATAATAGATACACATAGATATATGTAGATTGGCTGGCATTATATACATATGTATTATAGGCAACGTTAGTATAGTTTATATAATATATATAATACCATATTTATGACATTTCTTCTAGAATAATAAATTTTTATCCCGATCATACGTGGACATTAAATAATCGACAATCGATTGCCTTCACTTTTTTTTTTTCTCTAAATAGCGATATACATACTAGAGGAAGAAGAAAACCATATTCATATATAAATTTGTATACAAATAAATCTCATTTCTCTCTATACAGCTACTACATTATAAGCAAATATAAGTTATGTAGATCGTTTTTTATTTGATGGCATGGATCATATATTAACTCTTACATATTATATTAGTACACATGTTTCCTTTATCTCATCACGCCAGCAACACAACCACCATCGTCGCCGTTAGTTAATTACAACATAGCACACACATAAATAAAAATAATGTACATAAAACATGTGTATTTTATTTTTTATTTTTTGTTCTATATGTTCACATGTTTTTAATCTCCTCTTTAAATTTGTTGTAAATTAGAAAACACAAAAACAACATTAACAATAATTAGAAATAAAAAATTATATGTAGGCTTTTCTCTATATTTTTTTTTACAATTTTCTGGAAAAATGAAAATGATACTTATATTTTGTTCCTTGTTTTTCCTTTTTTTCTTTCATTTTTGAGGAAATTCCATTTACACATAATTTTATTTGGGATTTTCCTTGTACATACATATGTACATAATTATGTACGTATATTATGTAGGTAGATATGTTTATATAATATATCATTGTTTTCATATTTTAATTTTCTGTATTTATTTTTGTTTTTGATCTTGTTCTCATTTATGTATAGGTTTGAATATTTATAAAATACAAAAAAAAAAAAAAATGAATAAAATTATTTAAAAAATTCTCAAAATGTTCATGATAAGTATAGCGGACAGTATATATAGAAGATCAAAATATCGAAAGTAAATGAACTTTTAAATTTTACATTAAAAAAAATTTTATTATTTCATTTTTTTATGCATATGCACACACAATTAAATTGTCTCATAATTTTTCAATTCGGAAGTAAGAAATTTTTATCATAATTTTTAATTAAAAAATAAATAAAGATATATAAAAGCCGGAAGAAACTATTTATATTGAGCATTCATCATTATATATACTTACATATGTATGTATGTAAATACATAGTTCAATATTATAATTTATGATTAATACTTAATAAATTATTTATACATAAAACAAGCCAAAAAAAAAAAATTTTTTTTTTGTTTCCTACACAAAATCACAACCCACACAATCGGAGCTATTATTGAATTATTATCAATGAAATTAACCAAAAGTTATATAGTAATTAAAATAAGGCGGTACGAAGATCTGAAAAATATCCAATCAATTAATATCCTCTTTAGATTTCTGTTTTACATTTTATAAATTATATTGTAGGTAGGTACATACGTATGTACTGTATGGTACTGTACATACACATGTTTGCACATTAAAATGAATAAAATTTAAAAAAAAAAAGTGTAGAAAAATATGTGTATTATACATAAGCGATTTTCTGATATAATTAAAAAATATTTGATATACATTTTTTTTTTTGCTATTTTGGTTATTTTGGTTTCTTAGTTATTTTTATTTTTAACCAAAAATATTCACATTTTTAGATTAATATGTATCTTTTTTTAGATTCATACAATAAATGAATATACCAAACAAAATCAAAACCAAAAAAAAAAAAAAAATGGAAAAAAAAAATGAAAAAATCGAGAAATAAACAAACCAAACTAAATAAAAACCGTTTTAAGTGTATACAATAAACAGATTCTATATGTACTGTACTGTATCTGTACTATAATACACATTATATGTTGTTAAAGTTACGTGTATGTGCATACCATACATGTTTATATCAGAAAAAAATTTCATGTTTGTGCTTTCTTTTTCTCATCTATTATTTTATTATTTTAATTGCTTTTCATTATTTTGAATATAAAATAAACGACGTGTGTAATAATAACAATGCTGATAATATAATGTGATGTGTATCATATACATATATACAAAAAAACATTTTTGTGTATTATAAGATAGTAGATAAATGTACATCTGTGTATATACAATCCATCCATATGTACCATATTAAATTTTACCAAATAATTATATTGATATGAATGAATGAAATTTTCGAAATTTTTTATAAACTTAGTAAAATTCTAAGTATAGATTTTTATATACAATAATACATGATATTCAATAGATACTATATAGTATTATATGAACATGTACGTAGGTATACTATAAAATAAACAACAACAACAGCAACAAAAATTTGAAGAAAAAAAAAGAAAACGTATGTAGATACTCTCATATGAAGATATTATCGAAAAAATTTTTATAAATAAATTTTTAAATGGATTCATTCATGATATTTATAGATTATTTCAAAATAAAAATAAAAAAAAAAAACCAAACAAAATTATTATTTAAAAAAATTAAAAAAAAATTGAAATTTAAATATATTGACTATGAAAAGTGACTTTTAATAACATAAAACAAGGATATTTATGTACATCGATATACGCATAATCATATACATAGTTAAATAATGTACTCATATATTACATGTTGTATAGATGATGTTAATGATTCTATATGCATATAAGATTGGCGACTAATAAATTTCTTCTATATGATATTACTTGTAGCTTCTACATATATGCACATACATATACAATATAATATATGTATTGATATAAGTATATGTAGGTACTTGTATATGTACGAAAATATTTTTACGTAAAAATATTTGTTTATATAATAATATATCTTAGTAAGATGATTAACAAAGAATTTTTTTACTGTTGTTTTATCGCGAATATAAATATATGTACATAAGTATTAATGTGTGTAATTTATTTATTAATAAATACATGTATTATGAATTCGATAAAAAAAAAAAAAAGTAATAAAAATTATGATAAACTTATAGGTCAGGTATATGAAAATAATATTTTTTTTTTTATTAAATATTTTGGCATTTTTATAATTCCAGATGGATTAATATGAGTATTTAGCGTCCAAACAATTCAGATGAATACTCAAAATTTATTAGTACTGTATACTATACATGCTGGCATATAGAATAAATAGATAAGGTATGTATCATGTATCATGTATGTAAGGTAGGTATATGCAATGAAATGTATGATTAACAAATTTCAAAAATATTAAAAGCAGAAACAAAAAATTTCTGCAATGTAAAATTTGTTTTAACACAGTGAAGTCACATGGCATGAAGAGAAAGAGAAACATGTTTCATTCCGCATCATACCATCATATCTACTATATCTATATACTATCAATACTATATACCTATATATAATATGCCATGTACATACTCGTATTTTCATTCATGAGAAAAATGCATTTTCTTTTCATACTTGCTCTGCATAACACACACACCATAAGAAATGTAAGAAAAACAGGAAGAGACAGTAAGTAGTAGCAATGAGGTTATTGGCAGTTCACTATGGTACGATATCCGATATAGTATGTATCCTGCATTCTAGTCAATCGTATTTTCATTCATGAGAAAAATTCATTTCCTCTTTTATCCTTGCTCTACACTATATACACCATAAGAAGTATACGAGAAACAGGAACAGACAATAAGTATTAGTAATGATCAATACCTTGTCTATACTCTATATACTATGTACTATGTACTATATACTATATATAGTACTTGATATAATATTATTTGTTAAAGTAGCTGTAGTTGTACTTATATGCATTTCCTCAATTTTAACTTCTATATGGCTCAACTTACATATTTCATGCACCATTATTCATCATACAGATTTTTTATCTATACAGATTGCAAAGTCGTTTAAATAAAAGCGACGCATAGATGAATTGTTTTCATTAATTTTTTTTTTTCTAAATTTTTTAATATTTTTATATGTATACAAACTGTCAAGGATATGCTATGTAAGTAATATATTATGAAGATTTGAAATCTGTAAAATTTGAAGAAATATTTATAATAATACGAATTTTTTTGTCATAGAATTTATGCTTATTTATACATTACTGTAGTACCATTTATGTATAGATACAAAGGAACAATTATATTGTTTTACTTTTCTTCTAATCCGTCGTCTATCATTTTCGAAAAGAATATTAAAAAATTTCTATTCCAGACATATTACATACGAGTACTATGTAAATGTATTGTAAGAAAAATTAAACTAAAATATGTAAGTTTATGTGTACGTAACATCTAAAGGAAAATTTTACGTATGTACTTACATTATAGAGTCAATAGTATACCTACATTTTATAATCCTTTTTAGAAAAAAAAATAAATTCTAAACAACAAAAACAAAAAAAAGTAATGATAATAATAGCAAAAATAAAAATATTCTTATTCAAATTTTTTTCATATGTATATACACATAATGTGATGAATGGATATAAATGTACGAGTAACATTTCTAAATATAAAATGACCTATTCTACATTTACTTTTACATGTACAATCATTTATTGTTTTTCACATTTTTGATCCTTTTGTTAAATGTTTTTCTTTTTTCTTCTTCTTATTTTTTTGTCGTTTTTTTTTAATGTTTTTTTTCTGTATTGTTTTCATTTTTTTCATTTTTATTTATCTAACTGAAATTCGACAAAGTAAATCCTTACATTATTCTTTCAAAAATAAACGCTCTTAAATTATAAATGATTCTATTCTCTAGCTTTTTTTTTTTTTGTTTTTTCAATTTTTATTTTTCTTTTTTCTTTTATTTTTCGTCTTTTGTAAATATGTCTTGCGATTGTTTTTTTTTTCTCCTTTTTTTTTTGATATCACTTTTGTTTTAATAATGATAATGTTGACAAAATGCAAGCAAAATATTTTGCTTGCATATATATGTATATACCTATACATACATTATATATGTGATGTACATAAACGAGTACAGTGTTCTTTGCATATCTATTTATGTCTATATGTATGTACATTAAAGAAAAATTGTAATTGTTACTCATCATTATTATTATATTCATCATTTTGCAATGCTATACCTATACACAAATATACTTGTATTTATACTACACCTTCTATATACCTAATAAGAATGTGTGTAAAACGGTAAAACTCATCTGTATGCACAAATACATACTTATTTACTTCTCTATGTAAGAAAAACATTTTTGTAATTATACATGCATATACATATTTGTAAATAAGTATGTAAAATCCTGAATTTTCTTTTAATTTTTGTCGCTACCGTTGTTATTTTTTGTTTTCTTTTATGTTTTCGTCTATATGTGTACTTATCTACATATATATGTATGTGTGTAAACAAAATGCAGACAATAAAGAAACTTTTATATAGTGTCTATACACATATACTGTGCCTATAATTAATGTACACATATCTCTTTATATTTAATAAAAACAGTTGTTAGTATATAATATACTATATGTTATGTATTATATACATATGTAGTATGTACATAATTATATAAAAAAAAATAATTTTCTATGTAGAAGTCATTATTTTATCTACATAGAAAATAAATAAACAATTATTGTGTGTACATACATTCACATACGCACATGCATACATATATGTATATATAAGTACTCTTATTTATGTAATATTTATAAAATATATTTAAAAGTATGTACATACATAATATTTTACATGCAAAAAAAAAAAAAAAACAAAAAAAAAACAGTACTCACAAATGAAAAAAAAAAATCATTATTATTAGAGCGACTATTTTTTCTGAATAATTTCTCGTTCAATTTATCGTTTTTATCGTACACGTCCATGCATTTTCTTTAATTATATGTATGTACATATAGGTATATAAAAAATAATAATATGTATGTACTTTAATCATTTCTTACAATCATTAACCAACTACATACACATATACTGAATTTATACATGGTCTTCTTTGAAAAAAAAAAATGTAATTCTCATCCTTTCTTATATTTCTTGCTCTCTCATTTTTATCTTTTCTAATTTATTATACAATCTAGTGATGAATTGAAAATGTCCTTTGAATATTTAGTTCATTGAATGAATATAAAAAAGAGTTACTATATGTACATATATATGTGTATATATATATGTATGTTACGTACATATAGACATAAGTATACATACGTACGGTATGTACATATGCATCATCACCTCCATTATGAATCATATTTCCCGTTTCTATTGAAAACAAAAATTTTTCTTTTATATTTTATTTACTTTTTTATTTTTTTTTTTTTTTTATCAGCAGGAGTATAGGATACACTCTACATTTATACTACTTTATAATGTCGAAAAAACAATCATCATGATAAATATCAATGACCTCAAGGTTGTCGTTATCATCATCGTCAGTCAGTCGGTCGGTCGTTTATGAATTGAAAAACAAAAAGAAAGCAAAAAAAAAAAAACAAAGAGGAAATTATACTGATAAAAACTTAACAACATGTACATGTATGTAATATACGAGTATGTAACATACTCATTTATTCAATATATGAACTGTATGTATATACTATAATGTATATATGTATAACAAACTAACACGGTGGCCATCGATCTTAAAATTACGTAAGTAGCTGTTATCTGTGCCTTCTTTCTTTTCATTGCGGTGAGAGGTAAAAGGTAAAAAAAAAAAAATAAAAAATAAAAAAAGTGAAAAAGTAAAAAACTTTACGTGTAATGTATTACACATTCATTCAATTTGATTTTCCTTTCATACCATACCATACAGTTGATTTTTAGAATGATGTACATATTTGAGTATTTTTCTTGTATAATATACGGATATATATTTGTATACAAACATGAATAATATGTTCACCTTTATCTGTATCTATACAAAATTATATGAATATAGATATTTATACTCACGAGAATTCATCAGTTATATAATTTTATGTAATTATCTTAGGTTTCTTTCTCATTTCTTTTTATTAGTTTGTGGTTTTGTCGAATTTATTTTTGATTTTTGTATGCGGTTAAATGTTAAATTCTAATCACTTCATAATAAATTTATATGCGCCCTTTATTATATATATATATATATATTGTATATTTGTACATACATGTAACGTAACATGTTGTTATAATCAATAATTCATTATTAAATTCATTTTGGGAAGTTTTCATTGTGATTATAATAATTACGATGATGATGATGATGATCAAAGCATAGTTACGGGAACAGTGCAACATGTATAATACATTTAATCAAAAAAAATAAAGTTTTTAAAACAGCATGAAATAAATAACTTCATTTATATATTTATGGATTTTTCAATTTATTATTATTATTTTTTTTTTTTTTTTTTGAAATTTTAAGTTAATTTTAAACTTTATGTATTCAGGTTCATCCAGTCTTACAAGTTTATTATTATAACAATTTTTTATTTTATTTGACCGAATGTTATATCACACAAACGTACATATAGTAATATGTATGTCCATAAATATCAGTTATATACGGTATTTAAAAAAACAAAAAAATTTTTTAAAAAAATGACCATCAAAATGTGATATCTATCAAAATATTCTAAAGGTATTTTTATGTTTTTTTTTTTGTTTTTTACGCGTGTAGTACACCCATACATACATACATATTATTGTATTTATACTCCCATTTAAAAAAATTAAAAATATCTGACAATATACTTAGTGTGGGCATTTTTATACATCGTACTTATATAGATAAAATATCAAAGTCACTTAAATTTGAGTACATTTATATACATATATGTACATATATACAAATGTACGAATATATACATAGGCGTGAAAAAATTATGGGATAAACATATAGTTTTTTTTTGGACAAAAGTATAGATACTACTCTTAAACTTATTTTATGGAAAAAAGTTTACAATGTTTTTAACAAAAAATATTTTATTTATCAAATTTATATAAAAAAATGAATTCAATTTTTTTGTACGACAACCTTTTCGGTTTACCGATTTCAGTTAATTGTTTTGACATTAACTCCATTGTAGAGTTTTACTCCATTTTTCTTGTAATAGTTTAACTGATTTATACTAACATTTTTTTTCAAATTTATTTTTCTAAAATGACCGAAAATGTTTGATGGGAATTACAATAAAATATTTATATTTATATCATAGACATGTATCTATATAAGTACTATATCGGGTATACGATACAGTATATTATGTATATCAAGAATGAATAAATAAAACTTTAGCACATTTTTATTGATATTATTTGTGTATATTGCATTTGCCTATAACTTGTAAATAAATAAATATTTTTACATATGTTCGTATCTGTATGCAATGCATGTATGTATGTCAAGGTATGCCAAAGATCTTTTCCACATAATATTATAAGAAGTTAAAAAAAAACCTAAAATAAAAAATAAAATATAAGAAATTTGAAATTTATTGTTACTTTTATATGTAATTTTTAAAACTATATAATATTTGAGCATACATGTATTGTATACGCTAAAATAGTACGAGTAGTATTCTACTATGTATATACATCATGTGTACTCATTCTTGAATTTTCATTTAGAAATTTCGAGTAATGCCAATTATATTTTTTCTTGTTATCTGTGGTAAATCAATAAAGATCGTGTATTTATATTAATTTAAATTACATTGTCTATTCACGAAAAATTATGCTTACCCCATATTTTTTTTACGCCTGTGTACATACCAATTATTGTATATAAAAATTAAATTTTGTCTTTTATTCTTTTAAAGTAAATATCCGTATATGTGTATATGTATATGTAAATTAATAATGTATAGTATGTACATTTATATACGTAAATACTCATATGTATAATATTAAATAAAAGGTACATAATTCACATTTAAAAAAAAAAAGCAATTTTAGAATAAATCAAACTAACGAAAATTGATTTTTAACACGAAAATTCATAAAAACAAAGTAAAATTTCGATTAACACGAAGGCTAAAATTTTATTGAGTCACATATAATCGCTCATCATCAAATCATGTGTATATCTATAAAAAATACATAAATTTACATAGTATAGGTACTATAATACGAATACCTACATAAATATGTATATGAATAATAAAATAATAAATCAATAGCAATATAAATATAGTATACTCGTCGCCGTATGTTGGTATAATAATATAATTTATCCATGACAAATTTTTTTTTGACTATGTGTATTTTTTTACTTACGTAATGTTACACCTTTTTATGTTATTCATAAAATACTATATGTATTTTTTGATGTTTGAGGAATGAAATAAATTAAAAAAAAAAAATTAGAAGAAAAATTTGAAAAAAAAAAAATTCCTGACTAAAAATTTTGATTTTTATTCGTGTATAACATAATGTAAGTATCTATACATTTTGTACCTTGTACACTGTATTACATATACACAACATATACATATTTAAATATATATAGATATACAAGTATTTAGGATATATTAATTAATAATTCCAGTTCGCATAAAATGTGTAATACAGTAAATTATTAGAAACATTGTTTTTTTTTTCAAAATTTTTTCATTAGAGGCATGTTTTTATATCTTTACGCGTGCATAGAACAATGTATGTACATACATATATACACGTCTCTACTAAAAAACAAACAAAATCAAAGAAAATATTTTCAAAAATTTCATCACGGAAGTAATCTCGGAAAATCCAAAAATGATCATTCGAAGTATTTAAAAAATGAATATTTATCATTATGTGTATGCGTGTATTAATTATCAAAATTAAGAAAAAAAATAGAGATTGAAATGATGATTTTAATTATAATACAAAGTATTAAAGAGATATTAATAATTTTCTCATATGTTTCTATTAATATTATGTAGCCATTAATGATGTATATACATACAATGTTTAACATGCATAATATATTCACATATTATACATACGCCATACCGATATATACGAGTATATGATAATCAGAGATATAGTTTACCTCGATCATATGTTCATTAAATTTAATTTTATAATATTGTATATATAGAAATCTACTAAATATAGATAATTATATATAAGTCATAATTCTATTTTTAAATTTTCACATTCAAATATACATAAGTGTACATACGTATGTAAGTATCTCTGTATGATATGAATACCGTATACATATATGTAATATGAAAGAAAAAAAAATTTTTTTATGTTTTTTTGTTTTAGATCAAAATTAAAATTTGAGAGCGAATAAAACGAGAATGACAAATTATTATTTAATTTTAATACTTTACCTTCACTTATAGCATAAATATATGTACACATACATATAAGTATACCAAGTATCTATGTATGTATGTATCACAGACAGATATAGTATTCTTATCTGTGGTATAGTATGTAAAAAATTATAAATTATATTACATTACATGCATATTTACTAATCTTTTATAAATAGTTGCAAGTTGTAAATACAAAAACATTGTATGTGTACGAGTATAAATATATATAAATGTAAATCTAACAGATGTTTCAACATATGAATATGAATACTCATATTTTTGTACAAATTAGCATTTATGTATATGTACACAATTATTACATTATAAAAAATAACATTTGAAAATAAAAATGATATTTTAATTTCTTCAAGATTTAAATACATATTTAAAAATATATATGTACATATATGTATATTAGATATTAGACATTTAAATACAAATACACATATGAATGTATATGATTATACTAAAAAACGAAGATCTATATAAATTAGAGATTGTGTATATCTATATATGTGTAATGATATATCATCATAATTAATTAGTAGTATACCAGGAACAGCCCTTCACGAACTTTGACGAGTGTGTTAAATGTGTACATATGTATATAAAAAAAAAATCCATGAATATGTAATATGATAGTAAATTAATTATCAACAATTTAAAAAGGAATAATTTAAGTAAAAAGATAAAAAAATTTTAATCAATTTTAATATGATATGATAGTGATCTGAAATCATTTTAATAAGATAAACATGTATACGAATATATGTATATAAATGTATCTACATCTAAATCTAATGTACATATGTATGTATGTATGTAATGTATGTATGTATGTAATTTAAAATATGTAAATTTTATATCATCTATTTAACAATTAAATAATAAAACAAGTTTTTTTTTTTTTTTCTTCTAAAATGTATTTTTGGTTATTTATTTTTTATTTTCATTTTTCATCTTTTTTCATGACAACATTAAATTAATTTTGAAAATACTAACCAGTTTTTTGTTTTTTAATTTCGTTTAATTTGTTTATTTATTTCTATACATTTATATACTCAAATTTATGTTATTTATACAAAAATTTGTATATTGTATTTTTCTTTTGAATATTCATAAATCTACACATTATATCAATCAAAGAAAATATGATGAACAAAAAAAAACCAAAAAAGGATAATCTTCATTATTATATAACTTGTTTCCCTAATACTTATGTATGCACTATATATTTATGTAATGTATTTAAAAAGCTTAACTTCATATTAAATAATATTTTATCAGTAATATCTATCATATAATATGTATATTAACAATAAATTGATAAATATTTAATATTCAATATTATATGTTTCATTAAATTTGATACATATGTACATATATATATATGATATTTATACTCATGTTTAAAAATTTTATATATTTTAATATACATTCATTCGTATTCATATTAAAGTACGAATACATAAGAGTGAATATTATAAGTATATTTTAATAATATCAAAAATGTGAGTAAAAAAAAAATCACTACTTCAGATACATATATACACATGCATTTTGTATGTTTACATTTAATTTTTAATTGATTATTGATATTTCCTTTCTATTTTCTGTTATAACATTAAAATTTTAAGTTTTTTTTTTTTTTTTTTGTTTGTTTCATAATGTGCATATTTTTATACATATGTGAAAATTTTAATTTGATTAAAATCTAACATTAAAAAAAACAAACAAAAACAAAAATTTAAACTCGTATGCTCGTATATTATTTATATCGGCTGTATTGAAGACGAAAAAAAAATCAAAATTTATGATCAACCTACACGCAACAACATCTTCTCTTTTACGAGTAGTGTTAGTGTGAATTGTTAAGTAATAAATGTGGATGATGTGATGAGATGACAAAATCTACTCGTATATTGTACATACACATATCTACATACTTACATACGAGTAGTAATACATTTTTTGCTATATACAGTGTTGTAAAAATTATAAATATAATGAATGTGTACTATTTACATCATAGTTGAATCGACCTGTAGAACCTACTAACACTCATAAGATAATGACATGTGAAAATGTGTATTAAATTCGATTTTTTTTTCTTTTTTTTTTAAAGAGCGCAGGAAATAAACTGAGAAAATATATTATATTTTTATTTATTTTCTAGGTCATAAATAAAATTATTTCTGTTTATGTTATGATTATAATGTAATATGTATGTATATACATGTATATACATATGTATGCAAGTACCATACCATAAATACTCCATTGTATATTATATGTACATACTTATTATGTATTTTCTGTAGTTATAGTTATAGATACTGAAACGACGAGAAAGGATCTTTTAAATCACTTTACAAATCATTTCTTTCTTGTTGTTATTGTTGCTATTCCTTTTGGATTACTTATCTAAAAGTAATACAGTGGAACCCGCTTTTATGCATATACAAAATTGAAGAAAAAATCGTGCATTTAGTATGGGGTTGTGCATGTAGAAGGGTTGTTTTAATACTCCAATATTCAACTTAAAAATATTGTTAGAATTGTTCTGTGGTCACATTACCAATAAAATTTTCATGGAACTTCTGAATTCGTGAATAAATAACTAAATATTTTTAAAATTTAAATTAAAAACACATTTTTTGATAAAATTTATTCAAAAATAAAAGAAACATAATATTGAAAACAAAACAAACAAACTGTGTGCAGTTAAAGAGGTTGAGGTTTTTGGTTTTTTTAGATGAATGCAATAATAGTTTTTGCATAAATAAGGGGTTTGCATATATCCAGTGTGCATATATAGAGGTCAATTTATATACAAAAAGGAAAGTAACATCAAAATTATGTGTATAAAAGCAGAATTTGCATTTAAAGAGGTTGCATAAAAGTATGGGTTTCACTGTATATTCCTATAACCATCATATTCATAATATGCTTTATATTGTGCATATGTGAATATTTGAAATCGTCATTATTATCATCATCGCATCTTCATCATTTAGACAGGTGCGATCTTACTTTCTTGAAATGAAATTCAATTTAAATGCAATTTTAAGAATTTTTTTATAATATGTGCATTTTATGAAGTGTGCTTAAGCAAAAATCTATGCATATTCAGACGAGTATAAAGATGAAGATATACTGCACTGCTTATACATGCATACAGAGTGTGCATATATGTATGTATATGTAAACTATACATATTCATACGTATATTATACATGAAATGTATAAATATCTTTATAATATATATACCTACATTGTGTACACACATAAATGATTACAAATATCTACATATCTAAATACATATATGTATATGTTTCAGAGCATTGAACAGTTTTTATAATACGTTATATATGTATATATATTTTTAAAAAAGAAATAAAATAAATAAATAAATGGCGCCAGAATTTTAACACAAGGTAAAAGGTATGAAAAAAGAAACGAACAAAAAAAAAATTTAATTAAAAAAAAAAAAAGCAAACAAACAATGTGAAACAAAAAGGAAAAAAATTTCAACAATTTTATATATGTACGTGCGTATTTTTCGTGAAAATGTAAAATAGTCAAAGGTGTATATATGATATGATATATACGAGTATTATATGTATACACAAACTCTAAAACTAAAATCATATCAGCATAAAAGAATAAGGATATCTGAAAGGCGTGACGAGAGATTTTTTTAAAAAAAAAATTGTTGTTTCTTTTTTTGCATTGTATTTGTTTTAATATAGTCCAAGTTTTTTTTTTTTTTTTTTTTGTTTTGTTTTTAGATGTGTTTCTTATATCCTTATATTTATGTATATATATATACATATATGTATATATATATATTTAGGTATGTATAATATATTTAGGCGTTCAAGCATATTTTCATATATTATTAATTTTTTTGGTTATTATTTATTTGCATTTTGCAAAAATTAAAAAATGTTAACCGGTTTTTCAGGATCTGTCGTGTGAAAATGTATATCATATACCGATATTAAATTACAAAATACACATATAGGTAAATATAAGAGTATATCTCTACACATATATAATATTGAGTATGAATGTATCACGTAAATTAACGCTTAACCGTTTCATATAAAAAATGAATTAGTATTGCCCTTTCGCCCAAAAATAGAGAAAAAGAAAAAAAAAAAAAAAAGAAAATTTGTTTCATAATGTATGTACATATGTGAATATTTTTCACTGCTGATACTTTAAAACGTGATATTTAATACAGATACGATCTGTATAAGTTTAAACATATGAATATGCACACATTATGTATATCTCTTGGATACAATATTAAAAGATAAGAGATATATCCTATAATGTATACTTTTATAGATGAATCTTAAAATACATAAGTACAATTATTTAGAATTTTTTTTTCTTTTATGTGTGTACTTTATCAGATTTTCAAAATCAATAATAATCGCATACATTTAATAATCATGATCATATTAATGAAATATTATACACAAATAGAATTTGAAGAAAAAAACATTTATTTTTTCGAAAAAAAAAAAGAAAAGAATACAAAATGAATGAGAAGACGGAAATACATAAGTAGTAAGAAATAAAAGACGACAATGACAACGAAAAAGAAAATGCATTCATTTCGTTTTATTTTTTTTTTTTAGTGAAATAAAAAATCACGATTCAAAAGAAAAAGCCAATAATTACTTAATATATAGCCATTATTATAGTTGATATTGTTGTAGATACACTAGATACTTGTATGAACACACAAAGTATCTATATACAATACACATTATTTATAGTACAGGGTACAGGTATATTGATTAGATGTACGATGTACATTTAAAAATAGGTAAATTTAGAACGGAAAGTAAAAGCATCATCACATTAGATAAATGAAATCGTTTTTTGTTTTTTTTTTTTGTTTTGTTGTCTTTCTTTTCATATTTCATTTCATTATTATTATTGAATTATTTTGTGCAAATTTCTTGAAATTATGATGCAATTTGTATTTTTTCATTAATTTTTTTTTTTTTCGTATGTTTATCGTATCCGTACATTTTTGTATTATTAAAAAGTATACATATATTACATTACATACCTACTATACAATTAAGTACATCTATGTGTAATGTACTATGTAATATAAAATGAAAATCAAATGAAATCATATAAACGTGAGAAATTACTTTTCGATTATGTAGTTAAACGGAATTTTGTGATGTCATTATAAATTCTTTATTATATATACAACACATATGTATATAAATATTTTTTGTTGTTGATGGTTTTCTTATTTTGCTTTTAATTTCTAATTTTTTTTTATATTGACTGACAGTTTTATTACTTTTGTGTGTGATACGATAAATTTTGATATTATCAAAAAGTATGTATGTATATGTATGCATGTATGTATATAAATTGTATCTCTGGATTTTTAAGTTTTCTAATATAGATTTTAAGTGTAAACATTTTCAAAATAACTTTCATGAATATATGGAATTTTTATATGTATATTTATTTAGGAAAGATATTTTAAAATATTTTTATTTGTTTCATTATATTTTTTTTTCTATTCCATTTTTTGTTGTTGTAATATTTTGAAATAGAGAAATATTGTGAAATCTTTTGAAAAAAAAGTATTTTTTTTTTATTTTCTCGAATTTCATCATTCATTTCTAAGCAAACTCTTATAGATATACAGATTATAGTAATAATAAATACGTATTATGTATGCATATGTCTGTAACTACATATATGTATATAGAAAAACGGCAAAAAAAACGCATATTTTTATCTAGAATTTAAAATTTTTACAAAAACAATAATAATATAATAATGTAACAACAACTCGAAAATAAAATCTTATTTTAGAATTCATATAAGTTTTTTTAAAAATTGTTTTGGGTTTTTCTTAAATAAATTTTTGTGTGTTAATGAAGTATTTATTCGTAATCCGTAACTGGCGGTAAAATTGTTTTTTCCCATTTCATGCTTTGTCATTTGTAAAAGTGTTACTTTTTATATTATTTTGTTTTACTCAGTTTCATTTTTTAACCTCTAAATAGCTAATAGAGAACTAATTTTAAATTTTAAAGTTAATTTAATGTTGACCGGATCTTTATGCACATACATACATAACATACATAGTACTTACATATATATATATTTTTCTCTTCCTTTTTAAATTTTTGCCTATTTGCCTTTACTAAATTAAAAGTTTGTATGCAGTGTACAAAGTTCGCCAGATTATTATTACCAGTAGTAAGTGAATATATTGTATGTATACATTTATATGCTACAGTATATCTGTATATACTATGCACTATTAAATGCACTTTCTATATTATGTAGTATTTACGCACGACTATTGCAATTTTTAATTAGATATATGACAAAAACAAAAACAATATAATATGTATAGATATGTATATAAGTATATAATGAATTTTGAAAATTATTGGAGGCGTTACTAAATCTTAATTATATGTATGAAAGTATGTATATATGTAGATATGTAGGTATGTTTGTATACAGAGATACTGAGTAAACAGAAAGACTTTTATGAGAATTTTTTGTGAAGTACTCGAAAACACAAAAACAAAACAATATAAAGGAAAATGCGTTTCAAATTTACACATGCAATGTGTAACGTTATGTTATAATATGTGTAGTTACTGACGAGTACATAAATATGATTATGTATAAATGCACCGTAAATATTTATGAAAAAAAAAATATATGTATTTATTTCGTGTGCATATGAATTTATTGTTTATTAAGATTGGTTTATAGTTGGACCGTGTATTAAATTTTTATGTTGTGTTTTTTGCATAGATCGTAAAATATATACTGTAAATAAAAAAAGTATGTATATATGTATATGTTTTTTTTAAAAGTAACATAAAAATGTAAAATATACACCTATTAGGAAAAGAAAAAAAAATAACATAGCGGTAAGACTTTTAAGAAATAATATTTGACTTTTAAATACAAGCATATTGCATACTGTATGTATAAGTATATTCATACATATATGTATAATTTGAAAATATATGGTATATGCGATCAAAATTACCACCTAAAATTTAAATTAAAATAAAAATATGATTTACAATCGATTTAAATAAAATTGATGTATGCAATGGACTTTCGACAGTATAATAAGACAGTTTATGGTCAATAAAAATGAAAATTGGATTCTAAATTGCGAAAATTAAAAACAAAACAAAAAAAATAAAAAGGATATTTTTCTTTTTAATTTGAAAACTTAAAAAATATGCAAAAAAAAAAAAAATTATAAAAATATGTATATAAACTTTTGTATTTTCAATTACTCAAAATACTTATATAAAAATTAAATTACCTTTGAAACATCCGGCAATTTAGTTAGACCCAATCCTTGTAATACAAGTTGCTGTAATTTTTCAATATCCTTCTGATCATCAATAAAATTATCATCATAATTTTTCAGATTTTTATTAAAATAATGATAATTTTTTGTTGTATTCATATTCCATATTTCATCATTTTGTTCATTTAGATTCATTGGAAAATCTCTTCTTGATGAATTCGTATTCAACGAATTCATCAATAATTGATTTCTCTTTTTGAAATTTTGAAAATAATAATAATCATGTAAATTATAATTATTTTTAATCATTTTATCGTAATTTGAATAATTTATAAAATCATTTTCCTCATCATCATTATCATTACTATCATCATTATCATCGCTATTATTTTTGTTTCTGCTGCTGTTTTTGTTGTAATCATAAACATTTTTTTGTGAATCATAATTATTTAAAAAATGTTTATGCCTTTTCTGTTTTGTATCTACTGTTGTATTCTTTATCAGTCTTTTGACAAATTGATTTAAATTCGAATTATTATTAATTTTCATAATATTATTACTATTATTGTTGTAATAATTAATGGAATTTAAATTTTTACCAGTTATATTTATAAAATTTTTATTAGATGATTTCATTTGTAAATTTCTCAATAATTGTACGTTACTAAAATTTTTCAAATTGATATCATTATAATGATTATTTGTATTAAAATTTTTAATATTATTTTTATTATAATTATAATTTAATAATATTGTTTTATTTGAATGTGATTTAACTAATTTATTATAAATTAAATTAAAATTAACTGAATTTGTTTTATTCAAATGAAATTCACTATTACAATTTGTTATCGTTATTAAAAATATAATTAATATTATTAATGGAATTAATATATAATATAAATCACAGTTAGTTCGATAATAACATTTTGAATAATAATTTTTATTTATATTCAGATTATTATTATTATTTTTATTATTATCATTAATTTTATTAATATGATGAATTTTTGTTTCTGTATAATGATGATCTTCATTTTGTCGGTATACATCAATTGATAAAGTAGATGATGATAATGATGATTCTGATGTTTTACTTGCATTAATGTTTCGATTTAAATTTTTTAAATATGTAAATAATTTTTTATGTGTTTTATAATTTTTTAAATTTTTTATTTTTAACTTTTTATTATTATATGATTTTTCATTATTTTCTATACGCAAATATTGTGTAATAAATTCATACATTTTTATGTTTGTTTTCCTTCAGCTATACTATACAAGAAAAAAATAAATAAATAAATAAATAAAATTCAAGTGATAAAAGGTAATTTACAAAAAATTTTTTTCTATTTCATTTACCTTGATTAAAACTCGTTTTTTAAAAAATTTGATTTGATTAGAATATTTTATTTCAGTTTTGTTAGTTTATCTTCTTTTTCTTCTGTTTTTTATACATATACAATATGTATTATATGATCACCGTTTTATATTAACATATAGAGGTGTTTTGAGTTTATTTATTTATAAAAACATATGATTATTATCAATTAAATATATTCATATAGTGGGTACACATTTATGTAATATACATTATACATATATGCATGGTATATTTTGTAACGAATATTTATAATTTTACAATATACATATATATAGGTATATGTACATAATATTCTCCTATATATTAGATGTTGTAGTATTTTTTAATTATAAATCTAAAACATATTAATACATAATTAAACACGAAAATGTTGAAAAAAAAAAAATTAATTACAAAATTATTAGTATTTACATACATATATATTATGTATTAATAATATGAATACAATTTGTACGCTTGTCGACTATTTTACAAATATCTACACATTTTTATAAATAAGCAATATCAGTGTGTAATTATAGTTTTCTTTCTTTATGTTTATATTATTTTTTTTTTTGATTTTTATATTATTAAACACTTACATATATGTAAATACTGGTATCCATATATGTGTGCTGCTAAATATATATTATTACAGTAATAAATTTAATTATTATTTATTTATTTGATTTTTTTTTCTATATAAATTTAATTTAAGCAAATTTCATATAAATATTATATAGAAATAATTTCAATTAAAATTTTGTATTAAATTGCAATTGAAAAGCTATATGGTATCAAATACATCGTGTAACGTTTTAAATTAAATTGTAATACGTGTAATATTCAAAATAATCGTAAGATATTCAAATTTATTTTGAAAATTTTATTTACTTTGATTTTTTATTTTTTTTTTTTTTTTCGTTATATTATTTTCAATTTTATATTCACAATTCAAATTTTCATATTGATAAATATTCTTTTAAATTGAACAAAAATGTTCTTTTATTTTTTTCTTTATTTTATAAATTTATTTTCATATAAGGAAATGTTTTTTTGTAAACACAAAGTACAAAATATTTATCATTTGTTTTATTTTATCAATTACACATATAGCTGTATATAAATATATTATAACCAACATGTGTTTACTCACATGTTAAATTTATCAAATAAACTGTATTAATAATGTATATAATATAATTTTAATTAATAAAATATTCATTTATTCATGTATATTCTATTTATGAGTTGAATATATATACATACATACTACGAAACCAATACACAAAAATTTATTTCAAAACAAACAGTTAAAATTAAATGATTTAAATATTATATGAATATATACATATGTACGTTAATTTGATTATTATATGTTATGTTAATATATTATTTCAACATAAATTTTTTGCTTTTTATTTTAATTTTATTTTAAGATTTGAATTTTTAAAATAATTTATTTTTGTTGTTGTTGATGTTTTCGTATTTTTTTATTTTTTTTTTAATTTTTTTGTTTTCTTTTCTTGTATTTTCCTGACCTGATCTGATATTCTGATGATGATAGTTGTAGCACTAGTGAGTGAATGAAAATTTACCGACGACCGCCTCCTGAACTGCTTCACGAAACACGAAATGAACTTCAAAAAGTTTTTACTTTTTTGTTCACTTTTCTTGTTGTTTTATTGCTGCTTGCTGCTGTTCTGTTGTGGTGTTGTTGTTCGCGTTGTTGTTGCTGTTTGCTGTTGCAATGAATATTGTTGTTGCTGTTATTGTAGTTGTCTGTTGCTTTTGTCGCTGTCGTCCACAGTTTTGAAAATATGATTTGTTATTGTTGTTATTATTTTTGTTGAAAATTCAAAAAAAAAAAGTGCATACATATATGAGTTGTACTTGTGCATATACATTATTATTACACATTTGTAAAGTACATACATTCATACCCATTATCAAAATTGAAAAAGAAAATTTACTTTTTTTTCAGTTTTCTTTTATTTATCATATATCATCATATATGTTCATATGTATTTTATAATACAAATATACATGTACTTATATATTTTTCAATTTTTTTATTTATTTTTTCTTTATTTTGAAACATATACTTTCTTTAAGTTAATGTACATATGTACATACATTATAAAAATATACGAGCATTATACATAAAGTAAGCACATAGACAGAATAATTATAAGCGATTTTATGTTTTGTTTAAATGTTCATTGGTTTGTTTGAAATTTGTAAGATGACTTTTGTTCGAAACATTGCTGTATAATGTACCTATATGTACCTATAATATAAGTATTGTACATTGTACATTAAATTGATTCATCTTATTTCCATATACATTTATAATTAATATAACAGTCTACAACAAAAATTAGACTATCTTCATTTAATTTATAATGTAATTTCTTTGAAAAACCTAATTAAAAGCACATATTCGTCGTATATGTTTCATATTAAGCCGTTCTATAATATATAAAATGAAGTATCAGTTTAAATAATTCAAACAGTTATTAAATTTAAAAAATTTATTTTAAAAATCGTTATTAACGAAAAATATATCATATAATACGAGTATACTAATATATAGATACGAACATTTTTTATACAATTGATTATATTTTTCTTTGAAATAATATACCTACCAATTTGAATTATTTTACTATTACTTTTACTGATTTTTCTTTGTTTTAATATGAAAATAGCATAAAACACAAGGAAAAAGAAATCAATCTATACCCACCTATCCGTATAAAATAATAATATTTCCTATAATAATTAATGAGTATTTTTTTTTTAATAATAAACAAATAAACGGTTTTTTAATGTATCTACTGTAAAAATCACAAGGTATGTATGTTTATTATATAAACGATTTTGTTTTATTTACACAAAAGAAAAACAGAAATGTCTATACAAAACGATATACGATATTATGAGAGTTGACATAAGGCGGCCTAGGGCATTAAATGAAAATCTTTTCGTTGTTTCATGTCGATTTGTGCAATCATATGTAAGTACATACGAGTACATTATATAAAGTGTTCAGATGCACCGATGCTGATGATAATAATGTTGATGATGATGATGATGATTATTATTATGTTGCTTTTCATACGAATTATATGTATATTTTATATGAAAGAATTTATTTTAATTTATTTTATTAAATGTGTATTTTTCTCTATTTATCCATATAGGTATATAAATATTTATTTTACACATGCATGTAGTATATATATCATACATACAGAGGTATGCATATTGATAGATATGTTTATTATAGATAGATACACCTTCATGTATTTTTTTTTTAATTTTCTTCTATTTTTCTGTTTTCTTTCTAATATCTTAACTTAATCTGTACACATGTGTGTATGTATGTATGTATATTTGTATATATGTATATTAAAATGTATATAATATACAATATTAAGTTATTTTCATGTTTATTTTCAAATCACCACTTTTCTATAAACACTCATGTAATATGTATATACATATATTTATATACATATGTACTTATACTTATATACATATATTATATATGTACTTATAATACTCCACATAAATATGTATACATATATGGCATGGCATGTATAACAAAATTTCATTTATAATACCAGCAATGATATGTTAAGATGTTTCCGAAAATTTCATGAAAATATGTTAAGAAAAGAAAATATAGAATATCATATCAAATAATCTATAGTATAATATATTTGTATAAAAAATACATTTTAGAAATTATGTGCATACATATATGTATATATATAATTTCAATATTTAGGTATACATTACATAGATATAAGTGAACACATCATATGTACCTATATATTTATATTTCTTATTATTATTATTATTATTATTTTTAAGTTTTCTTTTCCTTTTGTAAAATCATTTATAGGGCTGCCAGAATTATAAAAATGATTGATGAATGTACTATGTATATGAACACAAGAAAGTGCTATACAAATTTGAAGGATTTTCCCATGAATATTTCCTGGTTTATATGAGGAAAATTAAACTAAAAAAGCATACATATAGACAAACATAAATATAAATATACATATATATGAGTGGTGAAAAATGATCTATTATCCAAATCTATACATTTATGTGCATTGTATGTAAGTGTATTGCATACCTATACCTATATTGAGATAGAGATACATATAGAATTGAAATACATTTCTTTATTACATACAAATTATTTCTATAGTGAATTTTTTTGATATGGCATAGATATAATAATATGTATACATATCATAAAATATGGATATTATTATATCATATCATACATGAATATATATTATGAGAACTTTATATATGAAATATAGATCGAAATATACTAAAAATTAGAATATTATCTATGTTTTTAAAAAATTAACACTATGTTCAACACTCATCTGAAGACAATATATCTCGATAATACCATAAAATAACTTTCTATCTACTTGTACAATTTTTGAATATGTCTCAAAATTTAATTTTAAATTTAACACGCATTTATTTAATTCAACGAAATAATCAAATTTCGAAAAACGAAAATAATTAATTCTTTATCTAAACATAATAAAATTCTGAAAAAGAAGAATAATAAATAACTAATTTTCAATAGATATTTAATTAAATTCGTCATATTTGAAAAGTTATATTGGCACACTGCATATTCATAAATATACGTATCATACCCGGTTCATTTAGAAATTGAAATATGGTTTACTAAAACCATTTCAATAAGAACAGAATAAGAGATGAAAGTCTATATAAATATAAAGACGCAAATAGTAAGTTCTCGTTTTATTTTCTTCTTTAGACTATGTACCACACTGTAGTAGCCGTATACGAAGAATAATTTCAAATTATGAAACAAGATCGATGTGTATATAAGAAAAACATATGAATGTTTTGACCTTCATTTCCAATTGTAAACAAAAATCGTTGTTGAATCCGTGAGTATTTGAGAATTATTTTTTCGCTAAAAAAAGCATAGAAATTGAAATATTTTGGTGTTAGAATAAAAAACAAAACAATTTAAGGTTTAAAATAGTAAAGTTTCAACTTAAATTGTGAAAAGTTTAGAAGTGCACCGGGCGTCCAATAGATTAAAATTAGCACGGCATAAATATATATATATGTATATATGGTATATAAATAGTAACTTCTTATACATAATATTACATGCATGCACATATTAGTTCATTCATATATGATTAATCATCGGTAATTTTTCTTCCATATAATCAATAATACAGTTTACAACATTACAACATACCAATTTAATATTTGTTTGAATAAATAAAATGTGAATGGATCTTAATCAACTTTATACGTTATTATTTATTGTACAAATGAAAATAATTAAAAAAAAAAACATAACTAATTATAAAACATTAATTAATTGTTCAAGAGAAGAAATTAATTTTATTAAAAAATAACAGTTCACAGATTGAATAAAAATGGAAAATTTTTCTAATATTAACTACATATAATAGCTTAATAGGTGTACATGATTATGTTTAAGTTTAGGTGAATGAATTCTCTTCTAGTTAATTAAATATTAGATATACGGATTTTCCATGAATAAAGTAACAGAAGTTTGAAAATTTTCCATTTGGTAACCCAATGGAAATGTACAATAGAATATATCCTGACACTGAATATATTTAATAAGGTATTAAAAAAATATCTATGTATATGTTATATTTATAATACAATACATAATGATTGAGTCGAAGTTGATGTGGAATTTAGTCAATGTAATATAAAACATAAAATTATAATAACAGTATACCTATACTATGTATTTTTTCTCAAAATATACGATAATATACCTAAATAATGCATTTAGGTTGATCAATAAATTAGAATTTTTTATTCATGCTATACCTATACAAAATATATGTTATGTTTATATAGGATTATTTAGAGGTCAATTTTCCATAGCAATGCCACATATTCTACTTATAAAGATGCATTCGATATACTATCCCAATAATGTTTACTTACGTTATGAGTGCTTATATATATGTATGTATAATATATAATTTAATATTGAAACTGCAAAAATAAAAAAGGACTAAAAAATTTAAAACATTCCAAAATGACAAATATTTCATAATATGTACATATTTTCAAATGTTGAGTTCGTGTCGTTTAATTTGTTCTTGAGCTTAATGCACCGGTACAATTGAATGCATTTATTTATATACATAAATAATGTATAAGGCACATCTGTATATTGTGATATTATGTATGTAATATGAGTAAAATTTTGTAAAAGAATAAAGAATTATCCCATTTTATTTGTTTATTTATTTGTGATTTTTTTTCTTTATTTGTCAAAATTTATTATAGAATTAGAATTTTTTTTTTTTTTCATTTTCTTATTTCTTTTCGGTTTATGTAAATAATTCTAACCTTTTGTGGTTTTGTTTGAAGAGAAAGTATAGAATTATGTGATTTTATAGGATTATATTTCAAAACGAATAATGAAATAGATTTTAATAACAAATTTATGACTGTTTCACCTATTGTGATAGTTGAATTATGTGAATTATATATATATGAAAAAAAAATTTATTGGTATAGTTATAACAGAAATTTTATAATAACGGTAGGTAACGTGATAATATCTTAAAAAAATACAACGAAAATAAAATCAATCTTAATCACACGAATTTAAAATAATGTCAGTACATAATTGTTTTTTTCTAAAAAAAAGTAAGAAAATGCAAAATGTTTACTTTTTTTTAAATTGTACAAGTAGATAAAGGAGGGATTTCAAATAATTGAAAGAGAAAATTTTCAACTGAAAAAATTTTAAAATTATTTCATTCGTTATATGATTTTGAAAACAGGAACATAATATCAAAGAATAGACCAGCGATAGCCCCGATAATGCCACCATGAATAAATTAAGTGTGTTAAAAAGAAAAAGTTAGAACAAAAATTATTAAATTACTTTTAGTAATTTTCTATTGACATAAATAAAATATTGAAATATAAAGAATACAAAAGAAATTAAAAACAAAAGAGTGAAGAGTATACAAATATGAAATTGATAGAAAAAGCACAAGCACAACCAGAAACCAGCACAGCAGCACAACTTCAAAAAGATAAAAAAATAACACAAATAACATACTGCTGAATTTAGTATTAACAACATTATTAAATTTCGGACTATTTTAAGTTGGAGTGCGTTCGTTTAGTTTAATTTTAAAAATTCAAAATTTAAAAAATTGTAGTAAAATAAAAAGGGGTAAGAAATGTAGTAGTTTAACATTTAAAAAATATAGAATTAAATATATGAAAATTTGGAGAAATGAACTGGATTTAATTATATCAGAAGAGTAAACAAACGGTGTAATGTAACAGATGTAATTTTAAAATAATTTTGTTGATGAAATTAGAAATATTTTAATATTTGATAATATTTCATACAATTTTTAAGTTAATTTCTATTAATTTATTCCTAAAACAAATTAAAAAATCTAAAACAAGATCTTTTGTAAACATTTTCACCATTAATTAATGTAAATTATGACGAAAATTCAAATTTTCATACTAACGATTTTTACAGGGGGCGTGGTATGAGGAATATTAAAATTGAAATACTCTCAATGGAATTTTTCACATTCAACACCAGGTTATCATAATTGACTAGCAAGTGAATTTCCCCGCTATTTAATACGCATGTCAGCTGAATGGGGAGTGTAAAATTTCAGCAAAATTCTCCATGCCAAAAATTCACATAAAAGAGAGGGGATTACAGTCATAGACAAATTAAACTGAATGTGTTAACATTTTTAAATTTAATTTTTAGAAAGTTTTTAGAAACCCCTATATTTTCTATTGTCATCATTTTGTATTAATAGTACTAGTGTAATATAATTTTTTGTTGTGTTTAATAAATTTTAATAGTTTTTTTCAAATTAATTAACTAATTTCTTAAGCTGAAGGCCAGTGTAGAAGAAAAACTTTTCGCATCTTAAAAACTTTTTTATCTATAAATTTGTTCCGCATGTAATTACTTTTGTATGGTCCAATGTACGCTTTACAGAAACTTCAGACAGTTGATATTTTATATAATTGCAGGAATATAATAAAAATTTCTTTGAAGTGAAAAAAAATATTTTGAAATTAATAATATGTAATTTCAAATTTTCACACTAATTTTCTATGTTTGCTCTCTGTAGTTTATCTTTTTCGAACTGTTGAATTATATCTTCTTCTTACTTTCATGCTTTGTCGCATAGTTGAAAGTTAACCAACGTCAGAATCCCTTAAACCATCCGTTGCGTCAGAATCTTTAAATATTCAATTTCAGTATCACCGAGAGTTATACAAAAACTATGATATAAAAGAATTCTGAATAAGATTGTTTAGAACAAATTATTGTTCTATTGTTTATTACCTACTTATATGTTTCAAAGTTTTTTGAATTCTCATCTTTCTAATTTTTTCAGACAGTGATTACAACCTAATTTGAAGTGCGGGTTGTAATGCCGCTTCCTCACTATATAGTATATCAATATATTTTAATCCAGATTTTAAAAGCAATGTAAGTGATAAGAATGTTGTTTATTCATCAATTTACTATTTTTGGAAAACGGTTTTGATATGCCATTGAATTAGAATTGAATATAATACAATAATACAAATTATAAGTTTAATATATCTAATTATACAAATTATTTTATTTGATGATATTTTTAAATTGAATTTTTTGTATTCGCAATTTTAGAAAACAAAAATATGTTAAAATTATCATTTCAACGTTCTTTATCGGATAATAGAAATAAATTCAAACCATTGTATTTATTCAAGCTGAATGTCGTATTGCCATTGAATAGACGTTTTTAGTTACAATTAACAATAATAATATTTCATCGTCCGTTTTTTATTCATATTTTTTAAATTTTGCGCATGCTTTTCAAGGGGTAAAATTTCTCCTTTTATAGGAGTAATTTTGAAAATATTTATTACTTGAGAAAATATATAATGTATGTATGTATGTATATATGTACGTATTTTGGTGAATTTTTCCATGTCATATTTATTACAGTTTCCGATAAATATGTTGACTCTTTTAAATAAATAACACTCAAGTGCTTGACGTTTCTCCTTAATTTCAGAATTTTATCTTTTGAATATATTTTATATAACATTTTATTCAATATTATTATATTGAATATTTCATATATAAAAATTAATTTTATTATTTTCTTCACATTGTTGTGTATGTGTATAATGAAACGATTTTTTTTAATATAATTGTCTAATGCTTAATTTGTAGTACATTTTTGTTAAGACTACATTAAAAAAAGCATTTTTAATGCTATTTAAATTTATAATATCAAATCTTATTTTGAAAATTATCTAGTGTAACGTATTCCTAGATTTATTCAGCGAGTATGAATGTAGTGTTATCATATTATAATTATATTCGGACAAATTGGTTGCGTTCGTTTGAAGGGGAATTTTTGTAGTAGAATAAAACTACTACATTTTTAATATTTTCTATTTCAATTTTTATTTGCTTCTACTACGTTTTAATTATTAATTTCACAAACACATCCAAAATTTGAAAATTATATACAGAAAACTGTGTACAGTACCAGGTAAACATAAATACCTGTAATGAAAATTTTTACATTTATTTTAAGTTTTGTAATGACGATCAAAAAGTAGGAGTAATTGTGATTTTGCGCTGAATGGTGTTATTAATGATAAAGATGAAAATATAATAGAAATTAGTTCAGCTAATGATAGTCCATCGCCATCAAATTCTCCTTTTTTAAAAAATTTCTATAATGGAAAAAATTGTCGATGACGGTGAATTTTGGAAATTTGAATTTCAAATTTTAAATCCGATTAAGTTGTATATACTATTTTCAGAAATCGAAGTCAGTATTGTGCTTATGGAAAAAGTTACCCGATGAGTTTCTGATAACTTCACATATAATATTTTGTAGGAAATTCTGAATAATATATCTCTGTCTTGATTGAAATTGAGATCTGATCACCCCACACACGAGACAGATTTATACAAACGCAATGTGAAATAATATAGAAAAGCATGCCTATCTTGCCTGTACGCCTGTACTGACTTCAATTTCTGAAAATAGTATAGAATTTGGATCTGAATCCTACTGTTTGATATCAGGCGTTCAGAATGTAGTAGCATAGTAGCTAGTGTGAAATAATTTTTATTTATAAAAATAATGAATGTTTTTCTCCATTTGAAAAGCTTTATTGTGTTCCTTTTTCACTACTTATCATTGAATATTCAATGCAATGCATATATTTTATTATTGTTTTTCTTGGTACAAGAAGGAAAGAGCATGTTAGTAATTTGTATGCAAATATGTGTAAGTAAGTGAATCAGTTATCACTTCACTTCACTACTATCTACTATGCACTATCAGATCAGCATACTGTAAGTGTAACTGTATGGCTGGTTGGTTATGCTTTATGCATGAATGAATATTCTTCACAATAAAAGCCATAAAAAATACGATTACGGAAAGGGGAAATATTAAAAACGTACATGTACATACTTCATTTCACATTCACAGTATTTATGTTTTTATGGTGGGAGTGGTTGGTTGCATCAAAAGTTTTACTTTGATTGAATATAAGTGGGGAGGTGTAAAATACAATACATTTGCTGCTGTTGTGTTGTGAGTAAATTCTGATTGTCAATATTATATATGTAATTATATTACATTAGTGTTACATTAGCTCATTTTATTACAATAAATTACATAAATTATCGATAATGTTATCAATAATTAATAAAAATATTTTTTTCTACAAATATTACTAATTCAATTTCATCTCATGTCTCATTTTGCAAAAAAATGTAGGTATGTAAAATATGAAAATTAATGATGAATGCAGTTTGGAAATGTGGTAGAAAATTATTGCTTATTTTATAAGAGTACGCATTATATATACATACAACATTTTCATAAATGAATACAGCAGCATACACTGACATTATACATACATAATAATAATATTCAAGATCAAATAAAAATAATTAAAAATTATTTGCCATAAATAAAAATGGCGGGAAATATAAAGGCAGAAATATATTTTTGTTGTTTCTTTATATAAATATATATTCTGTGATTATGAGTTTTCCCCTTGTATTTTATAACTATGTATGTATATTTTAAAATCTCATAAATGCTGAATTTAACAATTATTCAAATAAATTGTAGTAGAGTCGTACAAAATAAATAAATGGATTCTTTCATTTTTTTTTAACTTATAATTTCACTATTCATATATATGTACATATATTCATGTATACATATTATATTTGTGTACGTACATAATATAGAAGTAGAAGGTGTAACTTGTTCTTATTCCATAGCAGTTGCAAAATATTTAAATTGTAACAAAATCGAGTAGTTTAAAAGCAATAGAATTTTCCGACTTCATATGATAATATCATTTTGAATATTAGTAAGTTCAAATTAGATGTTAGAAAATTTTAATGAAAAAATTATATACGAGTATCTATTACTTCTATACATATACAAAACAAATTCTTACAAATTCAAATATTTATTTAACTATTATGTCTGAGTCTGTCATATTTGATTTTTTTTTCTCTTTTAAAAAATGAAATACAATATACATATTTGTGTATTTATTTCTATCAAAATTTGATATAGCTGAATTTTATAATCTTATTGAAAAAATTTGATATGGCACTTCGATATTTATTTTCGGACAAATAATGACGTTTATGAATGGAGAAATAATTCAAAAAAAGAAAAAGTGCTAATTTGAGCCTTCTCCTATTCAGCAGCATTATAAATTGTAATATTTTTTGCTTTCTACTGAGCTCCTGTTACTTAATACTTTCTCCTACTAATAAGTTTTAATGCCGCCCGTCCCATCCCAACACCATTAAAATCTAATAAACAAGAGAAAATGCACGTAGAAGGTAGAACGAGTACAAGATATAAAGTTCTTTTCTTTATCTATTCTATACATTATCTTGGAACGAGTAGTAGAGCTCGTATATCAATATCGCTCCATTCCATTCATCATTTCGATTTCATTTTTCAACAATATAATTGGAATCGACTCCGCGTTTTTTTTTTGTTTTTGTTTTATGCATTTTTTGATTTTGTATATGATTTTTAGTTTGTAAATGGAAAATAGAAAGAGTCAACTGTCTAGAAATATAAACGAACATTATGAATGATCTTGATGAATAATTAAAAAATTAATTGATAAACATATTCATATAATATACCTTGACCCACCTAGACCTATGTATTCTACTAATAATTTGAAATTAGTCTGTAGTCTGAACTAGGTATATCTCAACTGTCAACTCAACTTAAAAGTAGTTATAACATAACTATAAAGTAGGTTCACATTACAATATTTTTTCATATGAACAAATAAGTAAGTGAACCTTTTAATTTCAGCTCTATTTTTAGCTAAACATTATTCGAAATACCTACATATATCAAATACATTTATATACCTACTTACTATCTAGGTACCTACAATTAATTATTCTCATATAAAACAGCATTTAATTGTGTGAACCTACTTGAGTTATGACACTTATGATTATTTTAAACATTACATATTACAATTACAATATATTTGTTACTGAGTGCTTTTTTGAGTTCATATACCTACCGTATGTAAAAGGTGATTCAAATTGGGCTTCCACATTAAATAATTAAGAAAAATATAATTTTCACAAAAAACTAGTGAATTTTTTATTCAAAATTTTACCTCTACTTTATTACAATAAATTATGAAGTTGGAAGATTATATCGGTCAAATGGTCTCTCCAACTCATGTAGCATGAATGACGTACCTGCAAAATGCGATGTCAAATTTTTCGATGAATTTTTTGCAAAGCTTAGATTTGATGTCGGATATTTTGCGTCGTATCTTCTGTTTCAGTTCTGCAATCGCGTGTTCGGTTTGATCTCATAGACTCTATACTCTTCAAGTATCCCCAAAAGAAGAAATCCAGCCAAAGGTGTTAAATCGCAGGATCTTGGAGGAAAATTATTGCCGCCGTTATATTACTTAATTTTACATTTTATTATGATTTAATTATGAGGATGAAAAGAAAATATATTATGTAAGTATAGTAGGTACATATTTAGGTATTTTTCATTTATTATAATTTATTTATTATTTTAATATTATTTCAATAGTTGTGTGTATGAAGAATAAATCACAATTAATAATTAAAATATTTTTATACTCAAATTAAATAAGTCAAAGAAAATTTCTATAGTTTTAGTCGAAATCATTTCTCATTAATAAAATTTGTAATAATTATTAATTCCACACGTTTCTCATTTTTACTTTTAATTAATTTGAATTAGTCCTAGTCGACTATTAAATGTTCATAACATATCAGATATCATTATATATAAATCAGTATAATTATTATTTTATTTAGTCAAATTCAAAAGTTATGAAAAATGCATAGACGCATATATTAGATATTTATATTAAAATATATACCTAAAGTATAATATTATTATATTTATGTTATTATACATATATGAATTTATTTTTCAGGTATGTATCATATATTTACACATGTATTATGCTTTATTCATAAAGTTGTTTCCAGTGCAAAGAATACTATACATTTTTTTGCATTATCTATATATTTTTTTACATAATTAATGTATATAATATTCTTCAATAATACATATCTGCAACAATCTAACATCAGATATCTAAATTAAATTGAATTAAAAATATGTTCAATAATATTAGCTTTAAACATATATTATATGTATATATATGCATATATATGCATTTATACATATGTATACACACATGCATATATGTTATTATAATCAATGGATTAAAAGTATATAGGTATGTAAGAATGTAAATATATATATACATACATATGCAAGTATTTCATACAATTCAATATTGCCTTATTATACCTATTTGATTTAATAAAAATTTTACCACCATTTTACATATATATAAATATTTATATTTATACTCATATACCTATACAATACTATACATATACTATATACATATATTATTATACATAATATATATATACATATTATAGATACACATGTAAATTATACGTATATACATATACGTATAATATAGTATATTACATATATAGCTATAGAGAAAAAAATATGAAACAAAAAATCAAATAAATAGGTAAGGTAAATAAGTAATTGAAATGCAATCGTATAATTTTTTTGCCTTGACTCTGTGTATCCTTGAGAATTTCCTTATAATAAATTTATTCATTTACGATAGAATAATATCCAATATGTGTGTGTATGTTTCGTACACACACATATAAAATGTTTATATATATATATAGTAGAAATTTTAATAATATATTTGCAAACATACATATATTTGTACATATACATATATAAATCTACATAGAGATGCATTTGTTAAATATAAAACATTATATTTTAAAGTTTTTTGTTGTAACTTTATTCTTTATACGTCATTTTCTTTTTGTTTTTTGCTATTGAAATGTTTTTCTGTTATTACTTATATGTGCATATATGTATGTATGTATATGTAATATGTATAAAGGTGTAGTATGTATATATATAGCGACTGTATATAGTGTACATGTATTCAAATATATATATAATGTCGTGGATTATACATATGTATTGTTGTATCATATGTATATACGTATATATACAAATTCGAATATAGTATATAGTATATATGTACATATTTAGGAAGTATATACCACTATACGTTTCTTTTTACAAGGTTGAATAATTAAACACGTTGTTTAACCATCATCTTTTAAAGAATTTAAACTAAATAAAAAATACATTTTTTTTTAAAAGTATATAAAGAGAAAAGAGTAAAGCTGGAACTAGAAAAGAAAAGAAAAAGAACAATAAAAACAAAATAATAATAGGAGGTTTTTTATAAAGTTTATGTATCATTCACCACAGTAAAACATAAAATAGAAAAATGTTTTTCCTTTAAACAATATAATATAAAATATATATATATACAATTTGTGTATATGCAGATGTAATAATACCTAGGTATATGAATTAATATTCATATAATATTAATACATATAATACATATAATGTACATATACATATTTTATAAAATGAAATTATTTAACATACAATATGTGTGTATGTATAACCCTACATATTTTTTTACATTTTTATTCTAAGCTTATAAATACAAAATCTATGTATGTGATAAGATTTATTTATTTTTTTTCTTTTTTTTAAAAAAAATGCAAACTCGAAAATCATATAATACCGAGCATCACTATGAAGACAGGAAAAAATGCATATTATTTGTAAAAAAAAGTTATTATTGTTTTGTAATTGGTATATGTATATTAAATATTAATGAGTATGCTTTGAATATGTATTATGTAAATACATATATGTACATATGTAGACACATATGTGTATATATATATGATGCGTGTAATTATGTATGGCATCTGGCAGTGTATATTTACATTAACGAAAATGCAGGTATATGTATATTTGCGAAAACAATTAATTACCGTTTTACATATGAAATAATTCGCATATAAGCACAATAACATATATGTAAATATTCATATAGATATAATCACAGGCATATAATTTTACGTACAGATAATTACGAACAAACAAATTTTTCACAATTATTCCCATTCTTGTAATATTTAAGCATATATCCACAATCAAAAATAAATAAATAAGTAGGGTGTTTGATCAGTTGCAAATATTTTGTTGTTATTTTTTTTTTTTTAAATTTAATGAACTATTTTTCATGTTTCATTTCTTTAAATTTTTAATGAATAATCAAATTTGCCTTTCACATTAAAAACAAAAAACCAATAAAATGACTCGTATTTATATACATACATACATATATAATATTTGCTTTTTTATTTCCTTATTGTTTTTAACACATAAAAAATAGAAAATAAAAAACTGTAAATATAAATTATATTTCATAAAACAAATTAAATGAATTTATAAAAATTTATGAAAATTCTAATTAGGTAATGTACTATACATTATTCTATTTCTCATGAAATACGAATATAATAATTTCTATACGATATAATAAATATGTATAATAATTTCTATACGAGTATTATTATATAATATGTACATATATATGTACTTATATATGTATTATACCATTATTTAAATTAATTCAAATTGAAAAAAGAAATGTGAAATTTATATTCTGAATTTTGATATTCAAAAATTTGGAGAAATATAATATAAAAAATACTAAAAAAAATTTCATACATAGGTACATTAATTTATTTCGAATCCCTATTAAAATTCTGGCATCATAAATGAATGTGTGAATGTATTTTTTAGTGAGTATATATACCAATGAAAAAAAAAAAAAAAAAAAAAAAACAAACAAATACCTATTTCAATAATAACTATAAAATATTAGTAGTGTAGTAGCAGTAGGCACATATATGTATAGTAGCGACATAAAGGCACCAATTTTCTTAATTTCATAATATTACATATTGCTGCGTGTATGATACAAATATGTAATATGTAACATATACATTCGAATTACATTCAATATATGCATTCGTATAAATAAGTGCATACATTCATATGTAGTATGTATATATATATATACTAGATATAATAATAACATACAGGATAAAATATAAAATATTGAATTAAATGTTTTGTTTTCCACGATTATCATTGTTTTGTGCATATACTATTTTCTCTATAACTTATTTTGTTCTATTTTATTCAGTAGAATAAATAAATAGTGCATGCATATACGAGTATGTATATAATAACAATAGCGAAACAAATATAATAAACAAATAACATACAATATACTATATATACTACACTACACATAATGCAACTAAGATTACGACTATATATATTGTATATAATATAATACATGTTTTATGAATGAAGAATAAAAAAATGTAAAATGAAAATAGAAACAAATTGACAGAAATAAAAAAAAAAAAAGAAGAGAAAAGAAAAAATAAGAATGAAAAATAAAAGCTTTATAATATAGTTTAAATATTATTATTGTTGGGATAATAAATATTGTACACTGTACACTGTACAGAAAAATTGCAATGTCAAATTATTATTTTCGAAAAAAAATTTATATATATGTATGTATGTGTATAATATGTATATACATATTTGGTTTCTTATATTGTTTATTCTTCATAATAATTTTTGGCAGTAAAAAATAACAATTTTTTTTTGTTTTTACGAGAATTATACTCATGTGTACGTAGTAAGTAAACGTACATACACATATTTATAGATATATAATATATGTTTGTATAGTGAATTTATAATTGAAATAAAAAAAACTGTTAAAATTTTTCTAAAATAAAATACATTGTATATATACGTAATATAATATTTAATATATAAATATTTATATATAATGTACATACATACTTAAGTAAAAATTACATGTATACATAGTATTGAGTTATTTATTTCCTAAATAATAGAGGGTGGATATGATAGTAAATTAAGGGACAAGGATAAATTGGTTATTATTAAATACATACGTATATACATATATAAAAAAAAAGGTTAAATTACTACATGTATTTATTATACATATACATATGTATACAAGTGCAATTGCATATATACACTGTATATATACTTATGTATATGTGTGTTCATATATAATAACAAAAATTATAACAAGAAATTTTTATGTTTTGTCATACGAACGACGAGTATTATGTGTATTATTATTTTTTTCTGTATACGTGTATTGTTTGCTTTTTATAGCCATTATACAGTCATTATCTTCATCATACAATAATTCACTACCGTTTCAGTATAATATCGTCGTCTGTACGTTGTTTTAAAAATTGATATTGCGTTATCTATAAAATATATCATATGTGCATAGATTTTATAATTTTACAAAACATACATATAATATGTACATTAACTCGTAAATTATATCTATACTATATACATATATATATATATATATATCAAATTTATATATCTTATTCCTGTACATATCTTATATATACATACATATATATAATATAGCAATATATGTTTATATTTTATTATGTTATCTGTTCTGTACACAGGTTGTTATTGAAAGGATAATAATTTAATAACATAGCACATTTTATATTTGTGCATAAATACATATACATACTTATATAAATGTATTATATCTAAATATCAAAGAAAATAAAAATAAATAAATAAAAAAAAAATGTTTTCTTTTTTTTAATAGCACCTAAATATACTGTATGTAATGTACCTACATATAATATGTACATTTTTTGTATGCACCACTCCACTAGCCGTTATTTCGAATTATTCATGTTTCTTCGTGTGTATATAATGTATACTATAATGTACATACTTACTTGTATGTACGTAAATACAATCATATACATACAATGCATTTTTATAGTTTTATCATATTTTTAAGTTGTCATAAAAAGAATCAGTGCATATTATATATATTTATATACATATATACATACCTATACATACTATATCTATTATTTTTGTAATAGAAAATGTTACACTTTTTATTTATACACGATTACGATTTTATATACAATATATTTATACGTATATTATATGTATATGGGAATGCATACCATACATATATGTATATGTTTAAATGTACATATATATTCATATATTCATGTACATACATATATGTATATGCATGTTTATATATTCATGTGAAATATTGTCCAGAACAATTTTAATGTTCAGATTTTGATTTATAAAATTATCATCAATATACATATGTATGTATTTGTTATATATATGTACATATATGAAAATTACATATCATATATTTATATCATATATACGTATACATATGTACACAATGATAACATATTTTATGTCTATATATACAGTATTATATACATACATGTATAAATTTTACATTATATATAAGTAGATTGTATGTACATATAACATATACATATGTATATTATTCACACATTTATGTAGTAGATTATCTAAAAAATAATATCTATGTAATATTATAAAAAAGGATGATATAAATACAAGAGAAAAGTGTGCAGAAGAAATATATATATGAATAATGTGAGAAAATTGAATATAAATGGCTACTAGAAAAAAAAAATTTAATTTAAATCTTTTTCGTTTTGTTATCATAATGGAAAATTTTTTTTTCTTTTTTGTTTTGTTAGATGAATTTTTTGAAAAAGTTTTCAAAAATGTTTTTTTTTGTTTTTTTGAACTAAATTTTTAAACCAATATTCAGCCAAACTAACAGGCAAATACATTAAAAAACTTTTAAAAGTTTCTTTTTTTTTTGGAGTAAAAAAAAAAAAAATAAGAATATACATGAATAGTTCAATATCTGCACTTTTATATACGCGTATACATAATATATATACGTACATATAGTATGGCGACAATAAGAATGGTGCCAAATAGCTAAAATAAAATTAGAACTTACAAAAAAAAAAAAACATTTTGTTTAATATTTTGGTAAAAAATAAATAAAATGAGATAATATAGTGCATCTACTAAAATTATTTGTCCAAAAAATACATACATATATGATTGTATAAAGTAAATAAATGATATTATGATGATAATCATGTCATATAGTATTATGCATGTACGAATTTAAATAGATAAATATGCATGTAATTTTCAACTGATAATATTTACGAGTTATTAAATTAGTTTCGATACCGCATACATATACAGATGGACAATGTAGGCACGCACACATGCGATTCTCATGTTTATATAATAAGTATATATGTACATAATTGCGTAAATCTTAAACGTTCAATTTTAAACTTTTACTCGTGTAACTATTTAAAATAAAAATTTTTTTTTCAAAATATAATATGTTCATATTCAAAAGTATTTACATACACATATTATGTATACATATATACATAAATGTGTAGTATGTATAAGCTTACAAGAGTATATAAGTTCACATAAAAATGAATTAGAATTAATGAACAATATTCAATTTTTGATGCCTATATAAAATATTCCATATATGTATATATGTATATGCACGTATTCAGTACGTAGATGTACATAACATAATATACATATATGTATGTATACATTTATATAACATAAAAGACGAACGCTGAAGCAAAGCTTTTATACATAACGAAGTTGCTTTGAATATAAACATAAAAAGCTAGATAGAACATAGAACTTTTATATTATAGCTGACTGCTTGATAATTTTACTTTTCTGGTATAAAAATTCCTTTTCTATATAATATCCTTTGATATTTATTTGTATATAAAATGTATGTATAATTATTTTCATTTACGAGTAATTTCTTTTGTGTAATATTATACATACCATTAAAATTTGTACAGAGATGAATGTATTTACACGATGTACATATGATAGTATATATTGGTGTGTATGCAATGTGATATAATGTCCTTTTCGTTGATGTTTTTCTCTATGCTATTTCTGTTGCTGTTTTAACTGGTGGTACTCAAGAAATTGATTTCTGCAGTTGAACTGTTAACTGTTATACATATTTGGCTTAACTTTGATATTATTGTGAAAGTTTAACAATCATATACATATGTATATACCTATACATACACACATATGTACATATGTAGATGTGGAAGACCGAAAACATAAAAACAAAGTTTTTAAAATGCTGCTGATGCTGCTGCTGCCGCCGATGTTTCTGTTGATTTCTTTTATCTATGCATATTATTTCTATATCATTATTATATATATGTATGTACATATAATTTATCTATAGATATTCATATACATACATACATATTAATAATTATAATAAAGTCTATGTTTCAGAGATTCTGAAAAAGTTACAAAAATCTAAATCAAACCAAACTATAACAAAGGAAAAAAAAAATGAAATTAAGAAAGAAAAGATAAAGTTTTCCAGAAATCGTGTATCAGTATAAGGATTCGTTCGTATTTAAAATATAAATTTTCTTTTTGTTGTTACTTTTATTATATATGGTAACTAAACGTTTTGGTTTTATATTATAAGAGTATCATCATCATCGTAATTTGTGTTAGTATTAAATATACTGCCAAGAGGAACAGAACTATGGATAATATTATATCGATATATTGTAATCGTAAAAATATAAAAATAAAAAAAAAATAAAAACAAGATGAAAATAAATACATTTATACATAAAATATAGGTGTAAAAATTCAAGACGAAAAAGAAATGTATATATCATTGGTAATTATTTAATATACAAAATGTCAAAATAAATTGAAAACGAAAAATTTACAAGAAACAAAAGTTATTTAAAATACATATAATTTGTGTACAAGTATACATATATATATGAACATTCTTCTATATAATAGGTATATATAGTAATGTATATGAAATATAATGTATAAAAGTGATGTTCATCAGTGAAAATTTGTACAGTTCTTTTAGGATTCTAGTCGAGAGTGGTATATACCCTACATTTTATATAATATTCAGATAAATATAACTACATACTAAATAATTAAATGAATATATAGGAACGTAAAAATAAAAATTTGATATATATGTATATACATACATGTATTTGTGTGTATATGATAAAAATGTAATCGGTTCAATTTTTTTGGCGGTTATAAATAATAATATTGTTATATTTTATTATCAATAAAAATTACACGAGTATTTCGGAAATAATCATAAAGTTATATAGAGTGTTTGCAATTTAAAAGTTATTAAATTTTATTTGTTTTTATTTTTGTTAATTTTTTTTTTTTATAATTTATGGTTTGTCGTCTGTTTTCGCTTTCTTTATGAATAAGTAAGAGTATTATTAGTAAAAATATTTGTGAGGGGGTTTTTTTTTTTGTTTCAATTTAACATAAGAATTAATTGAATTGAATAAATCAAAAGTACGGAATATTATATTCGCAATGCATACAATATGTATCAGACGTAAAATGTTAATATGTATAATATTTTAACAGTGATTATGTGTGTTTTTTTTTTTTTTTGTTTTAAATTATAGAGACAGCAAAGAATAATGTAAAATAAAAAAAAATTTTTTTTTAAAGAATATTTTTCCTTTGATAAAATGAACAATTAAAATCATGTGTCTGTATGTGATTAAATCTTATTTTTATTCCACGTCTATACCTACTTTGTATTGTATTGCAATTACATTTCCTATAAATATACAAACATAAAAGTATAAACGTCCAAAATCAAAATTTTCATTATTTCATTATTTAAAAAAAAAAATTTATAATATAGTTATAACATTTTCAAATAATAAGAAAATTTAAAAATATATATATATATACAAGTTCCTACTATATATAGTATTATAAGTTTATATGTTATATTAATATAACGTACATTTTATTAATAATATAATAAATGTTCTAGTTTGTATATATGAATTTCAAAATTAAATTTCAAATTAATTGAATCGATTTCACTTAGATATGTATGTATGTATATGTATATGTACATATAATTAAAATATTAAAATTATATATTAAATGTGCCAAATTTATATCAACTGAACAATATAATGTATGTATGTGAATATATTAATATACAAGAATTTAATTATTAAATGTTTTTTTTTTTTTTTTAGATAAATAAAAGAAAATTCGAAAAAAATAAAATAATAAAAAAAAAAGTTAAAAATTAAATTTAATAAACAACAGTAATAGGTAAGTTATAATTTATGAAAAATATTTCAAATAGAAATTATTTATTTATATAGTTATATCTGTTACATATAAAATTTTTATAATATTTTTTATGCGATCAAAAATTTTCATAAATATTATTTATATCAATATCAACATTATGTGTGTATGTTAATTTGATTTCAAAAACTCTAATTAATATAAATAAGCAGTTAAAATGAAAAATTTATATGAAACAACACCTTTAATATATGTACATTAGCTTGAATTCAACAAGTTGGATTCCAAAAAAATAAAAAGAAACAAAAATAAAAAATGATATTGATTTTTTTTTAATTGCGAGAATAATATTTATTTTGATTTAAATAAAATTTCTTCGCTTTATTACGATTTTATATACATATATATATAAAATTTTCAAGGATTAAATTTTCACTTAATTACCTATATACACATATATAAGTATTTATACTTATGCCTAATTATTATGAATATTAATACAATTCTCATTAACTCAAATCAATGTATAAGATATATTATTAAGCGATTAAAGTATGCATAAAAAATTGAATTAAACATCAATATAAGTTATTTAGATAGTAATAAGAAAAAAATTTATACTCATAATCACAAACTCATTGATAATTGTTTATAATTTATAGACAATGAGGTATAGAAGAAAAATTAACATTTATATAATAAGAAAAAAAATATATAAATAAAAATTTATTAGATAAATAATATACTATTATTATGTTGAGTAATATACAGTTCGTTTACATGAGTATGAAAGTTCCAAGTGTAAAATTTATTTTAAATTTAATTTTTTTTTTTTTCAATTTTCTATACTTTATACATAAAAGAGATTTTAAAAATTTCGAATTAAGGATAAAATTTGAATTGAATATTTATTTTCTTTTAAGTATATATGTATGTACATATACATACATGTATATTAAATCATTTATATTGATTTTTTTCTATGAGAGCCCAAACTGAGTTTTAACCTACATACATATAGGTTATGTCTATATATTTTATAAATGCCATTCTAGATTCCAATTTTGAAGTCTTATACAAGTTTCATTTTGATATACAATTTCAGCTTTCGTACACAATTTTTAAATTAAAATTTTTCATCCTTATAATATATGAACATCTATACTTACTGCTGATGCTGTAATATGTATCTATATAAGCATTAGATATAAAATTCTTAAAATAATCATATATTTTTTTTCATTGTTTATGTTTCTTTTGTTTTTCATTTTTGAAAAATTTGAAAAATTTTATTCTATTTGAAAAGAATTTTTAGTTGAAATTTCTAAGCATGTAAATACATATACATATATAGATGTACATATATGTATGATGCATGATCGACTAATATAATCCGCTTACGTATATTGTGCAAGTGTATATGAAATAAATAAAAAATGAAGAAAAAAAAAAAAAGATAAGATCTGGTAAAAAGTACATTAAAATAGTTCAGTAAATAACAGAATAATATACACAAAAAAATTTTTTTTGATGTATGTAAATGTAAAAGTATACATCTACCTACATATGAATAGGATAGATGTATAGAGCTATATAAATCTGGATCTTTTTGATCTTTTTCGTATACAATTTGCTTATATGTGTATGTACTCACCTCTACAGTTCTTGTGCACGTTTTATATAGATATAAAAATATGCGGAAGATAAGAATACAAAATGTTTTCTTTATATATTTATTTTCATTTATTTTCTAATTTAATTTTCTTTTCGAAAAGCATCATCACAGGCTTCAATAATTTAAAATATGTATCATTGAATTTGCTATATATTTGTACAAATATATATGTAGTTGTGTATGTATCTGTATAGTATTTTATATGAATATCCAAAAGATAGATGGGAAAAAATTGAAATATTTGAATAAGAAGATTCAAAATTTAGTCCTTATAATTATTAGAAAATTGAAAAAAAAAAAAATTATAATAATAAATACAATAAAAATATGAATTATTAATGTAGGAGTATAGGGAATAGAAATAGTAGGCTATTTAATTTAATATGTATGTATATACATATATACAGTAGCAAATACAAACGTTCTTATTATATTGGATATATACAATACGCATATATATGTACATATAAGTTATATATAAAATTGATCTAATAAAATATCCTTTATCTATATAAATATTTTATATATATTATGCTCTAATTAATTTCTTATAGTTACATACATACATACTTACCAAATATATAACATAACAATAATAAATTAATAATAAATAAATAACATGAATTTATTATTATTATTGTTATTTTATCTAAAAATGTTGTTTTTCGTTTTTGTTTTCGTTTTTTTTTTTTCTTTTTTCGAATTAATCAATTAGAACGCCTTATGTTATGAACCAGATATAATATGAAATTTATCTTTTTCGATTATATTTTTAATAATGTCGAAAATAAGAAATTATTCAATCACTCATAATCAACATTTGACTAAAACTTACGTATTTTATGTATATGAGTAATGTACTGTACACATAAATACTTACATAAAAAATAAATAATGTTTTGTACAGATATCAGAAAAATTTATTGAAATTTTCAAAAACAGTACACCATGATACGATCAAATTACAATGCCAAAATAATACCCACACGGGTCTTATTGGATTTAAATTAATTTAGGAGAAATTTTACATAAAATTAAAAAGATATGTATAATTATAATATATAATTCCAAACTGATAAAAATAATGATTTTTATGTGAAAATTATATATAAAAAAAGAGAAAATATTTGTTTTGTAACAAGTAGGTATATAAAATTTTGAAAATATATTTTTATTTTAAAGAAAAAACCAATGAAAAATATCACATATATTAATAAATTATTATACTCATTAGATATGGATGGTAAGATAATAGCAAATCTATAGGTATTTTAATACACAGGAGACAATGATAATTAATTAAAAAAAAATAATAAAAAAAAAATAATAAATAAATAAATAATATAAAAATGGGAATTAAAATCATAAAAATTCAAATTCATATTTATGTTTGCACGTATTTAGTTACTTTTATTTTTTTCCGTAATTTACAAAAAAAAAATTTTATTTGATGCTTTTACACGAACATTTATTGTAAACTTATCTATTCAGAGATTCAGAATTATGTATACATACATATACTTATACTTATTCAGAATATGCATATATAATTTATATACAAATAATTGTGCTATACAGTAAATTCAAAATTATACATTACATACATACATACATATATATCCTTTGTTACTTACGAGTATACATACATGCTTATACCTCGAAACAACTGGTATTTTACCAGATGAAAATAAAATAATAAAAAACACAACTAATGTATGTAACCTGGACTTTAATTAGGTGAAAATTACAAATAAGGAATTCGTGCTGAAAATTCATAAAATTTTCTTGTCATTAAAAATACATGAGGCAGAAGAAAAGAAAAAATATAAGAATAATATGAAATAAGAAAAAAAAAATTAGTGTAGTCTGTATATACATAAATCATTAGCTTGTAAGTGTATGGTATATAGTTTATATATTTTCATTTATACATAAGCTACGGATTATTTATCGTTTATGAAATGGCTGCATTTTTACATGCGTTTTATATATTCATTTTTTTTTTCTTAACCTTTTGTAAATGACATAATAATTGAAAAAAATAAAATAAAATTTCTTCTCGTACATATATCTACATAAAAAACGATAAAAACAGAAGCCAAAATGAAAAAAAAGATTTTTTTTTTTTTATATCACATATACATATTTATACCTATATCTTATTAGACTTTATATATTTGTGCATTATACACTCATACTTTTACAACGAAAATGTGACAATAACGATGCTGATGAAAATGATGATGATGAAGATGAAGATCAAGAAGAAAAGTTGGTATAATAATGAACATTTTCATATCTAACTGTACTGTTATGGTTAGTTTAATTTCTATATTTTTAGTGAAGGTACCTCTAACCATGTACACGTACTTATACACGATACATGATTTTAATGAGCTTCGGATATTCCCTAGTGATTTAAATAATAATAACGGAAAAAGAAAAAATCTGAAACAAGCAAAGAAAATATTCCTGTATTTTTGTTTGTTATATACATAGTTTTTTTTTCCTCTTTCTTCTATTAGATCCATCAACACTATATTTAATATAACGTAAGTACATGTGTATATGTACGTATGTACATAAGAAAAAACAATTTTTTTTAATTTTTTCGACTCTACAATATACTTAAAAGTATATATAAACTGAAAAGTATATACTGTATGGTATGAATGAAATAAACCTGAACGAATAAAATGATAACAACCATATAATGACAAAATGAAAAAAAAATGATATAAGGACTATCCTTAAGTATACTCTTATACAACGAGGTTTACCTATACTGTACATATATACACTGAATAAATTTACATAGGATCTCCTCATGTATAAGGATATAGGAAAATGTTGCTTTTATATACGAGTACGTATTATATTTTTTTACTTTTCTCATTCATTTTTTTTTCTTTTTTTGTTAAATATAGTGTAAATGATGAAATGAATAAAAATGATTTAGACGTACAGAGGACAAATTTCTTATTTTACACAGAGAGAAAAAAAAAATGAAAATATAATTTTAAATGGATAATAACAAACTATACTACTACACAAATACATACACATATACATACATTTACAAATAGTAATAAAAAAAAAAAAAATAAAGAAATAAAAATATAAAATGTTCGAAATTGTCAGTATAGTGTTGTGTTATTATTTAAAAATATTTCTATACCATTTACATATAACTTTTCCTAACATGTACAGTTAATTATACATATGAAGGACTAGTATTTTAATTCATTTTTTGCAAAAAAAAAATTATTTCATTTGTAAGTAAAAAATTTTCCACAATATCAGTCAGTCAAGTATTATATATACGAATGCCAAAAACTCGAGAAGTATATTGAAATAAATTACAATATGAGTAGTTGATGGTATAGCTAACAGATCGGAAACAATCAGAAATTCGGTAACAAAGTATGTAGTAATGAAACGAAATTCATTTCTCAAATACGAGTAATTTTTAAAATGTGTCAAATTAAAAATGATAGCGGTGCAAATTTTCAGTTGAATACCTGAGAAAAAAAGGACAAAAGAAATACATACATATACATACCAATGCACAGAGATTCCTTTCGTTATAGTTTTCATTTGGTAGGATTTTGCGAATTTCACTTTTGCTTCGTATTACACAAGTAAAGTAAGAATTTAAAAAAAAAAAATCTAAAAAGGAAAGTGCGAAGATTATTTTGTTTATTTAAATCATTTTATTGATTTTTCTTACACTTTGTTTGTTTTTTTTTGTCATTATCTTTAAATTATTTTTTCACTTTTAATTTTTTATTTCACAGTTAATTAATTTATTTTAGTTATTTTTATCTTATTTACTTTTTTGATTTTTTTTTTTTTCATTTTAACCATAAAAATTTATTAATAATACTGAGAATTTTTCCTTTTTCATCCCAATGCATCTTTATCTTTTCATCATATTATATACATACATACGCGTATACGTTGATAATGTATCTACTTATATGTGTGTACAGTGTACTGATACTTAGAGTATATAGCCTAAACCAAAAGCTTAAGAGTATTGAATTTTGAAATGAAAAATAAATTTTATTAGAGATAAAACAAGATGAAATCCAAAAGAAAAAAATAATTTTTTTATTTATATACATATACATATAATAGGTATACCATATATGTATGTATACCTACAATTGTACCAATCGTGTGTAAATGTATATGTACATATATGGATGTGTTTTATTTTGTTGCCTGTTTTACCCTAATATTTATATCGAAATTAATGAAACATCATATAATCTTTTTTTTATGAAGAAGAAGAAAATTAAAAATAAAAGCTTCTCACATACAAATATATGGTTATATGTACATATACATATGTACATGTACACTATTGGTTTTGTAAATGAAATATTTTTAAATTTGAAAATAAATGAAAAAAAAAAATGCATAATAATTGTGCGTATATATGTACATATTTGGAATCTATTAATTTTCAATTTCATGCACAAACACATAAACAAAAACAAAAAAACAACCCATAAATATTATATGTTCTGTACATGTATATATGTATAAATGATAAAAAAAAATTAATATAAGTATTTATATATACATATACATATATTGTTTATTTTTCATAATATTATTCGATCACATGAACGTATGTAATGTACTGTGTGTATCTGTATGTTTATATAGGTAGGTATTTAGTTATGTATTTTGTTAAATAAATAAATATTATATTTATGAAATATTATATTTATGCTTTTTGCCTTTTTTTTTTCAAAATTTTATTTCAGTAATTTTTTTATTTTTCATTTTTTAAAGAAAAGTAAATTTTTGAGTGTAATACATATTACAAAATTAAGTATTAGGTAATGAAAAAAGAATTTTTTTTTTTTTTTATAAGACGATATGCCAATCAATTACTATGCATTGAGTATTAATATTATGTAAGGAATTTTTGTAAATTCTAAATGGATTATATGAAAGATATATATTATGTATCGCGATACAATAAAATACAATATATTCGATACATTATATACAATAGATATGTATAAAGTAATATAGGTCTACATATCAGTTTTGTGTACAAGATTACACAATTTTTTAACATTCTAATATAAACGTACATATACATATCATAATCATTTATATCATATATAGATTTAATGTTACATATATAGTAGGTATACTTACTATGTGTGTATGTGTGTGTACAATAATGTATATAATCAATCAATTATGTACATGTACTTTTATTAATTTTCACTTCCTTTTCATCTAAAAATTGAAATTTTTTATCTTTTTGTTAAATTTTTTTTTTTTTTTTTTTGTTAAAGAAATTCTTTTATTCAATATACAGCCTTTTCACTTAAACTTTCAAAGAAATACAAAAAATACAACAGCAAAAAAAAATCCTATATAATATTTATACTCTCGTACGTTTGTATACATACAAATGTTATCATGATACGTGTATACGTAAGTATATGTATCATGATTATTTTTTTTTTTTGTTAAGAAATTTTATAAGTACTCGTGTACACATACATATAAATAGTATTTTATATTAGAAAAATAAAGATTGAAAATAAAATTGAATTGAAATATAAAATTTCACGAACAAAAAAAAAAAAAATTTTTTTTGGAAGTGATAAAAAATTTTGTAAAAAATGCTATATATATACGTATATGATATATGAAGAATATGAGTAATATTGTAACACAGAATATACTTACGTATGTATGTTTTAAGATATTTAAGATATTACACATAATTTGATATGATGAAAAACTTTAATTATATTATTACTCTACAAATATTTTTCAAAAATTAAACACATAAAAACATTATTATTATTATTAATGTATAATAGTATTATTAATAAATTATATTGTAATTATATTGAAAATTATAATTTTATATATTTAAAATTACATACATGCAAAAATAATTTTATTTGAGCATATATATATCTACTGGGGCTTGAAATGGTTAGGTCGATGGTTAGGTGTCGGTCTTGTGATCTTGAGATCACGGTTCGAACCCCAGTCAGCGCGCTACTCTTGCCCAAGTCGATCATTAATTTTCCATCAGCAATGTACACCAGTAACTGATTACTGATGATAAACTGAATGATATATCTGACGATTACTGATCGGCGGTGCCATAATGGACTAAGTATCCGTGTGCCCTTAAAAATATACTATATACATTGTATGTATATATATATATATATAATTTTAAAAAAATTAATATATATATATATATATATTTACTATGTATACATATATTAATTTGTTTGTAGTACACTAATAAACTAACAATAATAATAATATATATCTATATGTATATCTATGTATATACATATATAATGTACATAAATTTAGATGTAAATCTCTAATACATTTTTAACGAATTATGTATTATGTCTTCGACACACACAGCTTGAAATTAAGCAGATTTCATTTTAATTTCGAGTGAAATTACGAAGGTGACACACAGCGATTTTGACAGTTTGTCGAATTTATTTAATTTATCTAATTTTAATTTAATTTATCTGAACATAGCCTACTGATTCTATTAAATTGAACTGTCAATTATATTCAATTATTTCTTAATGAAAATTTTAAAAACAACATTTTTTTGGTTTACAATTTGTTGGTAAATGTCTCTGTTGTACGTAAAGAGCGAAACATGAGTAGATTTCGAGCGAAATTACATATATTTTATGTAATTTCGCTGACTAGATTTCGGCCCAAATCCGTCGTTTTTTCCGGATTTCGAGACTGAAATTAGCAAAATACTTAATTTCAACCTCTGTGTGTCTACAATATTACATGAAAATTATTATATTTTGTGTTATAAAATTTTGAACATAAAACGATCATTAAAATGATTTATAATGTAATAATATTATTGAATCGAATTTTGTCTCATTTAAAACATAAAATAATAATAATAATAATAATATCATATTTATGATAAACACTCTTATAATAATAATATATAAAATATTAAATATTATTCGTAATAATTATAAACTAGATATAATACATACCTATATACACATCTCTAAGAATACATTTACATAAACATATACATCGGTAATCGTATATATTTTTATATAGAAACTTATATATAATATTATGTATATAAATATTATACACTTCCGATGAAGGTAAACTAATTTTAAATGTATATAAATGTTTTATTTAGTATTTAAATACTTTGTATATACATATTATAACATATACATCTATATAATATGTTCTTAATGTATCTACATACATACATATATGTATTTGTACACAGTTGTATATATAATTTTATAATGGTACATATAGCCGACAGATGTTGATGATTATTTTTAAATTTTTATTCGATAATTTTGTTCATGACTTTGTTAAAGTACATAATGTGCATACATACATATAAGCTTATGTATATGTACATAAATAGATAATTTTATAATTCTTCATAAATTTTGAATGAACAATATTTATGGAAATATCTAATTAAATTATTTTGAAATAGAACTTTTCAAATGTTTGCAGCTATATGAAAATTTAAATTTTCATAACGAGTATTTTGTATATAAATTTATATAACATTATATACTCGCAAATAATTCTAGTATATACATAGTATATGGTATATTTATGTATTTTTAACATTTGACTTTTAAACTGTTTTTCGTATTCCTTAGAAATGCGTGGACGTTAATATTAGAATTTAGATGTTCATATTTTGTGTTTTTGTATAGTTTGTATTAGTATGTTTTTTTTTCTATAATATTTTTGAATATTTATTCGAGCAGATTAACGACAAATAAGATTATTGCTGTATATATGAAAATACAATCTGATATCGTGTCCAAACATCAGAAATAATGACTATACATTATATACTGTACATACAATTAATATAATTTTATTAAATTTTTAATTATAAATATTAACACACTTATATATATATATCTATATAATGTACATATATAAAATGTATTAGATTTATGAATTTAAAATAATTATAATAATGATAATGAAAAAGCTGTTAAATTTTATACCTATTCACACTCATGTGTATTTAAGTACGAGTATACTAGTATATGTGCACTTTTACGTAGATACTGTTTTATATTTCATTGTACTAAATAAAATGAATTTATTATATAAGCTTCTTATCATATCCATTTATGGATAAAATTGAAAAGGAATCTTAAGAAAATTGAACCATAAAAAAGATACATATATATACACATTCATGTAAAGTAAACATAGTAAACATCTTTATTCATACATATATGTATATGTACATAAATAGATTTTCAAATTTTATTCATTCAAGTATTTTATTTTCATTATTACAAATTAATTAACGGTTTTTCTTTTCCCTTTATTTTTTTTTTGTTTTTTCCGATTTTTTTTTTTTTTTTACTCTTTTATATCTATATATGTACATACATCAGAGGATAAAAGAAAAATATGTGGATATAAATTATCGCAAGTTTAGTTTCACTCTTTTTTATTTTTTGTTTTCCTTTTTTGGTTTTTTTTTTTGGTTTTTCCAATAACTTTTAGGGATTCTTGAAATGAAATGAATTTATTTGAAAACAAAAAAAAAAAGAGAAACGACAAAGTTATTACAGCAATTTAATAAGATCTACTAAGATATAAGAAGGCAAAAGAAATATCTTTTTTGTTGCTATAATAGTGTTTTTTTTTTTTATATTTTTAATTGATCGAAAAGTATTCTTTTCAGATAATTAAAGAAACAAAAAACAAAAAAAAGTAGAAAGAAAAAAAGAAAATGAAGTGAATGAAACTGCGAAAAAATGAAAAATAAAAGATTATAATCTCCTTAATTCAGAGAGATGTTTAAAGTGATGTCGATATTGTACTGAACGATTATAAAATGAATTTTCAAAAGCTTTACCATATGCATGTACATTTACGTACCTACTTTATTATGTACATATATGTATTTATGTATGTAATGTAGTTGAATTATATAATTAAAAGTGTACGTACATAAATACAACAACGTAGTACGTATAGAACCAAAGTACATTATGTATACGAGTAAGTATAATTTTCATAAACATATTCTAAGAATGTATTAATTTATAATCCTTATTTGAATAATAATAATGTTCAATTCCTCTTATGTACACACCTACATTTATACATACATATATTATATATATATATATATATACTAAATGTACATTGATGTACACATTGTAATGATATAGTTATGTATGTTCTCTAACGGGCTCAGAAACTTTATTGAAAAACACATAAAAGTATTTAACATAATATGTATCTCTAACATATATGTATGTAATGTAATACTTGCTGTTATGATGTAATGTATATATATTTTCGAAAAACCCATATCGATTGTATCTTTGTTTTTTTTTTTATTTTTTATTTTTATTATTTTTGTTTTGATTTACTATTATTTTTTTTTTTGCAAATCCATTCAACAGTGCTGTACACTATTAAAAATACAAGTAATATGATATAACATGATATAACTAAATAAATCAGATTGTGCAGATTGTATTTACTTTTTGAATTACATATTAAAAATTTTTATTATCATATCATTACCATTCATGATTGTATAGTTCTGATTGTATATAATATACATATGTATGTATATATTATATTACATATTGTTTTTGATATTTTATCTTTCGCTTTTCATTTAATCAAAAATAAAAAAAAAATCTTTTATAGATTTCGTTGTCAGTCTACGAATACACTATTAATTATTATATGTAGGTATTTGTTTTTTCGTCTACAAAAAAAAAATAATAATAATGTATGTAAAATAAAAACCAACATAAAAGATAAATAAATTTAACAATATTTTACTTATATATTATGCACATACACATACACACATTATATGTACATATATACTCGTATAAAATAAAATTTTACAACATTATCATATTACCATGAATATATATACATATATGATATACATTTATATGCATGTAAAATAATTATATATGGTTATATGTACATACATATGTTCATATCAAGATATTTTGTAAAACAAAATTAATTTCATTTCCATTCATATTCTAGTTGCGTGCAGGATATGCATGTGATGTACATTCATAGATAATATGTTATGGTATGCATAAATTTTTTAATGCTTTGTAATTTTTGTTGAAAACATTTTTTGACGAATCATGACTTCAATACTAAATAATATCAGATAAATATAGGATATCACATTTCATATATGCATATATTTATTTACTTCACAAACGTATAGGAGAATTTATACATGAATATACTTTATGTATGTACTATGTGGTACTATATGTACAAGAATATAATTTAAGAAAAATTAATTTTTTTAAAATTTTTATTTTGATTATCATTTCTATATACCATATACCATTCAAAAAACTTTGACAAATAATATGAAAAAAATTACGTAGGTACCTATATCATCTCTATTTTCATATAATTTCGTTGGTGTTCCAATAAATTTTATCAGCAAACATTATATATATTATAAAAGAACAAAATTTTTTTTATATACAATTTTCAAAAATTTTTAAATCAATAAATGAAAAATCAATATAATATAATATGATAAATGTGCGTACAATATTATATATGAGTATGATAAGTTAAGGTCAAAATAAATGAAAATAAGGTTATTAAAAATTTTATTAAATAAAAAAAAAATATATCTATATACTCGTATATGGATGCATGTATTTAAAAAAAAATTATAGATTTTCATTTAGTTTAGATATGCACGTTTGTAATTTAATATTTTTTTTTTCTTTTCAAATTTGATTTTTACTCTATATACCAATATAATGCGCATACATTTATACGAACATACACTTATCCTGTATATATACATATGTATATACACATACTCGTATTATTTATAATTGAATAATTTTACATTCGCATTTCATATGATTATAAAATTCGATCAAAAATTAATCAATGTTATCGATATTTTATGACTCTGTATAAATTACTTATTACATTTATGTACATTATGTATGCATATGCACATATATATAAATGAATTTTTAATTTTCATATTAATATCCTTTGTGTAAAATTGTATATATTGATTATATTAAAAATTGAATTCATTCATAACCGTATATTAACTGATATATATGTACATGTTAATCAGTTAGTTACATATATAAGTATATTTGATAAAATATATGTTATCAATACATATGATGAAAATATTATAAAAAATATGTAAAAATTTGTGCGTATACAAAGATATAAGTATGTACATATTATAAATTGTTTCATATAATATAAATGTACTTATGATTTTATAATAGATCCTTCTTATTTTCTTTTATTTATATGTTTCTATATTATATTTTGATGTTAAAGTTTTCTGTTAAAAATTAAAGCTCTATTTTTTTTTTTTTTCTTTTCACTACAACTCTATATAAATACTCCTTTAAGATAAATATATATGAAAAACGACTGAAAAGAAAAAACAAAAACAAACCAAAAAAATACACCGAAAAAATAACATCACTTATCACTTGAGGAAAAACATACAAGATTATGTATACATACGAGTATATACGGTATGTGAATGACAGAAATTGATCGACGAAAAAAAAAAATCTAAAAATTAATCTGAAAAACTATACTCATATAAGAGTACAGTAAACAGGGGACTTAAAATGAATTTTCTAAAAGTAAACAAAAAACAAAATTGTATTTTATATATTCGTACATAAATACAATGTATGAGTATATTATGTACGTGTATAATTTCTTTTCTGAAAGTTGAAGATATTATATACAAAATACAAATCTAAAATATATAGTGTGTGTTATATATGTATATAAATTATAATAAGGATACATGCTATATAATATAATATGTAAGTATAGTATAGTATAGGATAGCTGAGTAAATATACGTTACATACTCGTATAAGTATATTAACGAAAGAGTTTATAAAAGTATAAGTAGATTGTATTTATGGTGAAAAGTAAAAATTAATATCTACATATTCACATATTTGTATATAACATTACATTTACATATATACATGTTTGTATATAAAATGCTTGTAAAATGAACTAAATATTGGGTAATATAATGATAATGATGATGATGATGATGATGATGATCAGACTGACTGTAATCTGTAATGATAATGATGACAAAGAAGGAAGACGATAATGACGGTAGTCATATGACATAATCATTGATTACTTGATAGAAATTATATTTGAAAGCTTTTCATATACTCGTATTCGTATATATGTACTCATAATTTGTACTTATATTATTATTATCTTATAATCTTTTTTAATATGAAAATACACTAACTTCACATATATGTATATATACGTAATTTATTGTACATATGTACATACATATGAATTGATATTAAAAGGAAATAACCAAAGTATAAAAAACAAACAAACAAAAAATTGAATTTGAATAGTTTTTATTTTTGTTTATAGTTTTTACATTTTATTTTTATTTCTGTTAATTTGTTTTTTATTAAGAATTTTCATTTTTAGTTTAAAAAAAAACTTTTTTTTGATTAAAGTGGAACATTTATACCTTGAGCCTCGTTAAGTTGAATTATTCCTCTTTAACTCCAAAAAAATATTCATTCTTTCATCCTCTCCGCTTCACGTTCAAAAGCGTCCATAACATAACATAACTCGAGTTATAGGACTTCTTTTATCGATAAATCATCCATTACTCCCTTTAAGAAATTTCAGTACCTATACATTTTTTCTCTCTATATATAGGTCGAAGAAATCAATGCTTTATTTTATCGGCTCTTCTTCTCGAAGTTTGTAAATAAATAGACTCTGTAATTCGAGAAAAAGACCATTCGATTCAGAACGTGTTCATCAGGTATGGTTTTAATTGTTGCATATATTTTATGTTTGTTTTTTTCTTTTTGTTATTCTTTTGAGCTCTAGATATCCCAAAATCTTAATTTATAGAATTGTTTATTAACAGAATTAATTAGTCAGCGTCTTATTTTTTTTCTGATTTACACAAATATGAGTTAAAATATTTGTTACGGAATAATAAACTCCTATGGCATGGCATATAATTTGAACCTCTAGTGTTAGTCGAAAACTCTATAACTTGAATTTATTTTGGATATCCTTTGAGCTTCAATTTACAGAGGTTTCACTGTACTATATGAACTCATTGTATGAAATGGTATGAAATGTATATATACATATTATATTTTTCTTTCTGCTACTGGTTGGTTGGTTTAAATTAGACCTTTTCATGCGATAAAAAGGATATAAGGAATCGATAAAACTTAAAAATAAAAGGAAAAAAAAACTTAATTTTTTTTTAAACACACTATGCTTTTCACTTAAGTTTTTTTTCTTATTTTTTTTTTCCTTTTATGATGATGATGATGATGATGTTGTTATTGTTTTATTTATTTATGTTTTCATTTATTATTCTATCAAAACATTGATTTTTTTCTTCAATTTTTTTTTATATTTTCTTTTCCAGTGTTTTAATTTTTTATCAAACGTTTGTTCTTTCTTGTCTACTACTTGTTTTGATTGAAAATATATACGTATATAGATGGATGTATATAATAGATATGTACTAAGTATTATTATATAGTACATTTTATTATAGACAATAGTTCTTTGTAGATGAAAAAGGATTTAATAGTAAAATTTATTGTTTTTTTTATTTTTTTTTTTTTTAATTTTCTTTTTTCTGTATATGAAAATTTTGTAGAAAAAACAAAGAAAATCAAAGAAAAGAAAAATAATAGTAACGAGTATAACAGTAGCGTAACGGAGAGAAATGATGTGAAGAATAAAAAAAAAATTAATATAAAATACAAAAAAGAGAAAAAATTAATTAAAAGAGAAAAGAATTAAAATTTTTGCCACACATAAATGAAAATTTTTATAATCAAGAAGGATATGTATAGATACAAACTCGTATACATACGAACGTTATATACACTTACGATTTCTCTATGATGATAGATGATATAGTTTTTAATAATTTATTAATATAAATCTTTAAACGAGTAAGTATATAAATCGTATTTTATATTCTCATTTAATCAGTTTTTTCAATTTTTTAAGAACAATTTTCAATTTATGTATATGAATTTTAATATCAGAATTAGTATAATATTTTCATAACAAATTTAAATAAATAATAAAATATAAATTAATGACATTTATTTATCAGTTAATTTCATATGCTTAACGTCATAAAAATAATAAATATAAGAAATATCATAATAGATAATAGTTTATATTAAAAAATCTATACATACTTACATACTCGTACATACTTCTCAATATATACATATGGAATGTATTGTATACAAATCAAAATTATCTCTCTAATGTAGGAAAAATACTTTTAAACTCATTTCTGCACTTATACATCTATAATTACACGATCCAGTATGTCAAAGATACGGGGGCCTTATCGTAGAAAACGTAAAAGATTCCTATTCTTTACCTATACTTAAATGGCATATACTAATAGTATTTTAAATAAAACGATACAAAGCGAATCGTTTACGTTTTTTACGATGATAAAGGTCCCTCTGATCTAAATATACATATATGTAATATATTTCTGTATATATACATACACACACACACATATATATATCCACATTAAGTACTTATGTGTAAGCAGGTGTAAACTTAAATAGCTTCATTCATTTAATAAAATATATATGAAGGATTAGACATAAACTTTTGTATGTTATCCATGTTTTATTTTTGATTTTCATTTTGCTCTATTTTCTATATTTTCGTTACTCATAAATGTATTCCGGTTTATTATTTTTCCATTTTGTATGTTTGTATTTTCTTTTTCTTTTCTTTATTTTCATATATTAGATATATACTTCTGATATTGTGTTGTTGTTGTTGTTGTTGTATGAAAGAAATTAGAAATGAAGACATGCATAAATTGTAGGTAATATGTGTATACCAATGATGATAATCTTTATACATAAATATTCTAAGTATATAGCTAGCTAGTTTAGAAAAATAAAGTGTATAGGAATATAATATGTAGGTATGTATGTACTTTCTTATACAAGTTATTTATATTACATGCATATGTATGTATGTATAATGTATATAAAAATACGTAGATGTTGATAATGTATTTATTATATTATACACACATTAGGTATATATTTAATCTTATTGATCTATATGTAGTACATATGTACATACATATATGTATGTATATGTATCTGATCTGATATTAGAAAAAAATAAAAATAAAACATGTATGTGTATGTGTACGTATGTTAGATATCGCCTATAATATATTTTGGAAAATGAGAAAATTCATCATTTTTAGAATAATACATACAATATGGATAAAAGAAGAGACAAAAAGTATCAATTTTTATCAACCTAATCGAATTCTGTTTATTAGATTTGAAAGTAAAATATTTACAGCATACGTACATATGTATATATGTGTAAACATATTCGTCGTATGAGTGTTTTTGTATTCGCACAAAAAAGAAAAAAAAATAGTAATAAATGTGTACGTAACATACACTGTACGCGTATATGTATATTTACATTAATATTATACATATATACATAATACGATTTAATATATGCATATGTATAAGTAAATGTATACTTGTATCTTACATAGACTATACATAAAATGTGAAAAAATTATGGAACAAACATAAATGTAAATATTTTATTCAATTCATGTAATAATAGAATTCAAGAAAAACTAGAAATATTTTTAATTCCTTTATTCAAAAATAAATCCAAAAAGAAAATATTATATCAAAACTACTGTGAATAAATTACGGAACATAGTAATAATATATTAAAATTTATATGAAAAAAAAAAAACTAATGAATAGTTACATATATGACAATCTTTATATATACATATATGTATATATTTTATATGTATTTTTTAATAAAATCTTGTAGAATTTTTTTTAGAAATTTTTTTTTAACCAAAAATGATCAAAATATGTATGCTCATGGGAGAGAGTTCCCATATCACATGAGGGCAATATTATATTTTGGGTTTTTGCCTGTGGTAAATAACTGAAGATCGTAATATCAATATACGATTACGTTTTCTATTCATAAAAAAATATGCTTGTCCCATAATTTTTTTCGACTGTGTATTTAATTTGACGCTTTCTTTAACCTATTCTTTACGATATAATTATGTACATATGTATATATATGTATCTACGATTATATTGTCAGGATTTTATATTAATAAAATATTTATTTATTTTTTTTTTAATTATAATAATATATTTATATAATTAAATCACACAGATATAATTATTTCACACAGATATAAATATTATTATACAATCAAATTACAAAGACATAAATATTATATAATTAAATCACACAGAATATTATTATATAATTAAATCACACAGACTTAAATATTATACATCTGATCACAAAGACTCCATAAATATTAATTATTAATGTTTATTACAAAAACTTAATAATGAAATTAATTTCTAAGAATACTTGATTAATCATTTATAAAAGATTACTTGATTATAATTATATTTTATTTATAAAATATTTCTTACAGATTCGGCCATCCTGCATTTAATTCGGCCTCGAATTATCTTAAATTCTGATAACAAAATAAAATTATTTTTCTTATATTCTCTTATGATTTCGTTTGCATCTCTATCATTTACACACAATTTATTGGGTGAAGCTTGTCGGCCATTTTTACGGAAATTTTGATTATCACAACAAGATGATTTTTCGCTTACCTGATCCATTACTATGCCGCCATTTTGTGATTGTATATTATTTTCTATATAATTTTTTAAACGGTTGTACAAAATATTTTTATCACCTGAACACGATAATTTATTAAATCTTAATTCTGATCTTAATTTAGCAATAGTATATTCTTTAATGGGCCTCATTTTCCTTTTTCTTGTCTATCTTTTTTCTTTTCTATTATCCCACTTCTGATATTATTGTCAGGATTTTATATTAATAAAATATTTATTTATTTTTTTTTTAATTATATAAATATATTATTACAATAACAAAAAAAATAAATAAATATTTTATTAATATAAAATCCTGACAATATCATACACATATATACAGATATTTTTGAGTGTATATTTTAGATTTGATATATGTATGTATGTAGTTTTATTGTGAGTATATACATAAATGTTATCCTTTTATAATGTGACAATATATATTTTTTTATTTCCTTTTATTATTATTATTATTCTATACATTAACGTATACGAGTAGTATACATTTTTATACACGAATAAATAGCAAACATAAGTCATTTAATAATAAATAAATACCTATAGAATAGGTGTATACACGCATATGTACATGTAAGTTTTTTGGATGATATCATTCATACAAATATCTATGTGATATTTATTATTGTTATTATTATTTTTTGTTTTTGTCATTGTGTTTTTTTTTTGTTAGTTTGTTTTTATTTATTTATTTTTATATTTTTTTTTTTGATATTGTTATTCAATATATAAAATCATAGAATGGAATTGACAACGAAAAAATATTATTAGCAAAGACTAATCATCATCTATATAATCTATATGAAAAGAAACCAAAAAAAAAAAAAAAAGAAAAAAAGAAAAAACAGTAAAAAAATTGTTTTAATCTATTTACTCCATAATATGGGTATCTATGTATAGTACGTATATACCGGAAAAGAATTGAAAATAGAAAAAAATAAATAAATTATAGTAAAATAATTTTTTGCTATTAATATGTACATCCACCAACAAATATACAAACATAAGTATATATACATAACACAATACATTTACATAATATAGATATTCTTAAAAATTCATAAACAGAGAGAGAGAAAAGAAATTTAAAGTGATATGATAAGAAATTATGTCATATGATATATGTTTGTACATACATATGTAAATGCATTTTATGTAATACGTAATACGTAATAGTATGTAATGTATTATATATGAAAAATAAACAAAAATATTCGCATCATGTTTAGTAAAAAAAAAAAAAGAAAAAAAAAAAAAAACAAAAATTAAAGATAAAACAATGTACATACTCGAACATAAGAAAAATTGTTTCCATTTAAATTTCATACAAGTATACATTATGTATTTATTAATATTCATATATGTATATGCATGTACATATATATACTTATGTATTTTCAATTAGACGAAACACAACATATGTACGTACATATATACACATCATACATCAAAAATATTAATTTTAATCAATCGATAATATTGATAAAATAAATAAATGAAAATAATTACTTAAAAGATACTCGTATAATACTCGTATATGAGAATGATCCTTAATGTATTACATAAGTAATAATATATGTATGCATGAGAGAATTTAAAATATTTGAAAAAAGTAAAAAAAAAACACAAAAAATAAATTTAAATCTTTTATACCTAATGAATATGTAATGAGTATATTTTGCAATGAACATATTTACCCTCACATATATGTACATATATGTATTTGTATGTATACATATGAGAAAAAGAATCATTAATTCATTTATTCATCCATTCAATTATTCATTCGTTCGTTAGATCATTAATCATCAAAAACAAAATTAAAATTAAAATGAAAAAAAAAAATAAATAATAACCATTCGATCATTATAACACAAATCAATGGTATCAGCATGTATACATATCAGTGTCATTGAAAATATAAAAATCAGTAGCAACATAACACGAAACTATAATTATTATAAAAGAAAATTTTCTTTCTTTCTTATTTTTTGTTTTTCTATCATCAGAAACTGATGATTATCCATCTGATGTTTAAAAAGTATAAACTTGGTAGATAAAGTATATTTACTATATATATGTGTACGATATATACATTTATGTATACGTAAAATAAATATTTGTTGTGAAATTCATATAAGGCATGCCACCGTATACGTATGAAAATAAGAACAGTATACAGATTTTTTATATATCTACTATAAGGTATGTATTTACATACATTCGTATTTTTGTCTACCTTTTAATTTAATTTTTTTTTTTCCCAATTCTTTTCAATTTCTTTTCATTCTTATTCTAATTTTTATTTTATTGTTTTATTTTTTATTTCACATTTTTTTTTCTATTTTCAGTTTTGTATATGTAATATATGAGCATGTATAGTAACTATACTATGCACATGTATAATGAAAAAAACGACATACATATACATATGTATATGTATGTATGTACTCGTTCCACGATAAACATTTTTGACCTTATTTATTATTATTTTACGTTTCATGAATGAAGTTTAAAGTCTTAATATGCCTCTAGTGTCTGTTGATGTTTGTGTTCATGTTTTGATTTTTTGAGGTTTTTTTCTTTTTTTGGTTTTCAATTTTTCTTTTTCTTTTTTCATTTTTAAATAAAAATAAAATGAATGCGATTTTCTTTTTTCAATTTTTTTTTTCTTGAAGAAAAAAAAAACCGAAAAAAAAAACTGATCACAAGAAGGAAGAAAATAATGTTAAAATTCTATTTTATATCCTGATAACTGTATAGTATATAACTGATATTATGCATATAGAGTGAGTATTCATATTCATGATGTTGTATAAATATACTTACATGTTGACGAAACTGAAATCTAAGCCTACTGTCACATAAGTCTGATTCTGAATCTGAAAAATTCAGAATCACTTTCAAATGCATTGTAGTAAATGTGACTTATTACATGGCTCTGAAAAATTCATCTTCTAAAAAAATGCCGGTTCGTACTTCCGTTTTGTAATCTGATTATTTTCAGAATAGAAAATGAAACATGCTGACAGTAAATGTAACATGTCACATGTACCTGAAATCTGAATCTGAATTCATAGCTCAACCACTCAATAAATTGACATACAATTACTTGTTTATATACAACTTGAAGATCGTAAGATAGAAGACAGAAGACAGAAGATTAACCTTATTTCACCCTCCATTGAAAAGTGCGTCTTACCAACGTACTCGCCACTCATAGTAGTTATCGTTCGATGGTTTAATGTTCACTCGATAAGTAAAGTGTTTTATAACAATAACAAATTTAAAGAAAAATATTGAAAAGGAGTTTTCAGATTCAGAATCAGAATGAACAAAAAGTGAATTCTGAATCTGAAATTTTACGTTTCAGATTCAGAATCAGAATAATGTGACAGTAGACTTACAAAACGGAAACACAAACCGGAATTTATTCAGCAGATGAATTTTTCAGAGCCATGCCATGTAACAGATCACATATACTACAATGTATTTGATTGTGATTCTGAAATTTTCGGAATTTTTCAGATTCAGAATCAGTCTCATGTGACAGTACACTAAGAATGAATGAAAAAAATAAAAATAAGTTATATGAAAAAAAGGAGATATAACAATCAGTATAGGCGGTACATATATACATTGTATATGTATATGTATGTAGAGGTAGATAGATAAAATCCGAACTTGCAAATGATTTTTTCGCTTTTCTTTTTTGTTTGTTTTCTTTTTGTAAAGTTTTAAAGTAATTTTGCGAATGATGACGGAAGAAAAAAAAAAAATTAAGGATTATTGGAAAAATAAGAAAAAAACAAGGAAAGACTAAGAAGTGACAAAATATTTTTCCTATTTACACATATACATACATATATACGGGGGAACAAATGAAAATGTAAGCGACAAAAAATCTGATTTACAATATTTACGAATGTATACATTATAGTCGTAATTCACATTTTTCAAACTTTTATTCAGGATTATTCGAGCAACATAAAACGAGAAAGGAAAAAAATATACGAAAACGATATTAGCGGCAACGATTAGAAAAATTCAATTAAAAAAATATACATATTTCATTTTAAATCCTATATATACTAAATAAATATGTATATACGCGTGTATGTATACATTTGAAAAGAAGGAAAAGAGTAAGCATTTGTGTAGTTTCGTAATTAAAAAATTCAAATAATGAATGAAATTCTGGTTCTTGTTTTGTTTTTTTTTTGTTGATTCTCAGTATATTCGTACAGAATGCATAAAAGAAATACAGAAAGTTTTTTTTTTTTTTTTTAATTTCAAATTACCATCAAATCTGTACTCGTATATACGTCAGAATGTAAAGATGTAAAGTAAAAAAATTTAAATGAGAATTCAAGAAATGTACACTGAAAAAGAAATTACTCTGAAAATTAAAAAAAAAAAAAACAAAACACAAGGAAAATCCAAAAAAAAAATCTCTTTCATTTTTCATTTTTTACTTTCTTACTTTTTTATTTTTATTTTATTTTTTATTATTATTTTTTTAAGGTTTTTTTTGTTTTTGTATTAGAAACCAATCTGCCTTTTAGATTTTCAATTTGAATTTTTTGAATATTTGTATTTTTGTTTTTTTATTTTACTTTTCATTTTTCTTTAACATTTTTGTGTGTATCTCTAATTATATTCTTTGTGTATATAATTCATATCCTTATTCATGATTTCATTTTTTTCTTTCATTTTTATTTTTTGTTTTTACTCAAATGAATAGAAGGAAGAACCAAATATGTCGAAACCAAAAAAAAAAAAAAAAAAAAAAAAAAAAAAAAAAAAAAAAAAAAACTGAAGAAATTCAGCTAAAAAAAAAAGAAAAAGAGAAAAACCACAAAACAAAAATATAACAAAAAGGATTTGCTTTATATTCGAAATGAAAATCAAAACCGAATTCATATTCAACAACTAGCATACATATGCATTCATATTCTTCCTTTTGATTACTTTATTCCCTTAGTTTTATTTCATACTTTTTTTCATGTTTACTTGTAATTTACAATATTCAACTTTCAATTTTCTTCTTCTTCTTTTAGTTTGACTAATAAAATGATTTTTTATTAAACAAATACAACATTCACCATCTTTCATATTTAGAAAGTTGACATTAAATAAATGAAATGAATAAAAAAAAATGTTTTTGAATTATTAAAAATCCGTCTTTGTATTAATTTTTTCAAAAATTTACTATTATACTCGTAAGTAATATATTGTATAACTGACATACTCGATCATAAATCAAAATTGTATACACACAATATTAAAATTTACATTTAATAGAAAAAATTATACAAAAGACACTTTTGTTGTTGATAAAAAAATCATAAAAATTAAAATTTACGAAAACATATATGTATGTATTTTTGAACATTTGGGCAATTCACAGTTTGTTGTATTTTACCATTGTATATTAAATATACGTTGTATTCGTAAAACGAAATACAACGTTGTATATTTCATTTTCTATACAAAATGAAATACATAACTACTCTTGTATTTTAGCAATACTCTGACCCATGTTTTTTGTGTATTGTATTCCGTTGTCAGCTGATTTTGACATTCTGATTACTAAAGGTCGCTCACAGTTTAATGTGTAAAAATGTTGTATTTATAAAATGGATTAAATCTACAACAAACTGTGAATTTCCCAATTGTGTGTGTGTGTGTGTACAAATAAGATTGCAATTATAATTACATGCAGACACTTTACTTATATGGTATAACAGATTCTGATTATATTACGCTTTTCATAACACACTGACATATATATCTGACAGAATTATTGATTACTTTTCTTGGTTTTGCCATGGACAGGAATCGAACCTGCACTTAGAGATCAGTAGGCTAGTTGTTCTACCACATATGCCACCACCCACCAATCTCCTATTTACGATTTTAATCCAAACAATTTCTTATGTATGTCGTTTGGTTTGCCATTTTGCCAACATCTGCCAGCCAAGCACAAAAATTGTACAACATCCATCATTAAAATGATGATCAGATCATGTGGTTGTACAAAGTGTTGCATATATCATGTGTACAGCACATAAAATATCACAATATAAAAGAATGAATAAAATGAGAAAAAATATGTATGTATATTATTTTTTATACATCGTACGTACATATATGGTACATGTACATGCGATTATATATGTACATAAATATGGCGAACAATAATTAACTACTTATGCTTATGTATTTTTAAATAAATTTTTAAAAACAGGTCATGTTTTTGGTTGTTGACAAAATGAAAAATCTTTGTAAATAATAATACAAAGCACGAAAACAAAAAAAAAAAAAAGCATAAAAAAAACCAAAAAAAAAAAAAAATAAAATTAAAAAGAAGAAAATAACGAATAGTACATTTTTGTTTTATTTTCACTTTTTAACTTATAATTTCACAGTTGAAATAAAATTCTCTTTTAATATAAATGTGAAAGTACTATACATATACAATACATGCATAATACTTATCGTAAATTTACTTTGAATATAAATAATATACATATTTATGAAGTATATATATATATATATATATGTGTGTGTGTGTGTGTGTGTATATATGTTCGTATTCATTTACATTTTGTGTGTAGTATAGAAAGGAAGAAAAGTAAAAAATAAAGAACCATGAAAAACAAAAACCAAAAATATAAAAAAAAAAATCATTATTTTAACAATTTCATCACTAAATTTCATTGTATACGAGCATATATATATATATATGTATATACATTATACAAATACGCGTAGGTAGGATAAAAACTTACTAGTACGCTAGTACATATGTATGTAAATTTTTATGTAAAATACATTCACATACAATATAATACAATATATAGTAATGTATATATAGTCAAAATTAATTATTATTTTTATAGAATTTTAAACATACAAAAAGTTCTTTTATCATTTTCAAAATTCATTCATTTTATCTCATGTAAGCAGAAAATTTTTGCATTTCTTTTTCATATTTTTTAACAATATGAACTATAATATGAACATTTTTATATAAATGAACATACTTATATTATACATAATAATACGAGTATATGTGTACTCCTCTTACATAATAATAATAATAATATGTTTGTATATATGTATGTGCATATATGAAATAATTATGAATAAAATTCTTGATGTACTCTCGCACATATTACTTACTTATTTCAAATAATATAAGAAGAAGAAAAAAATGAAAAATGAATGAGAAAAAAAAAATTCTATTAATTATACAGACGAAAACTTTTAATTTCCGTTGTTGTTATTATTATTAAAAGTATATGACAACAACATTCATATACATTACATTTATATACATATTATACTTACTTATAAATATGTATATTTTTTGCAACTTTTTAAATAAATAAGCAAAAGTTTATTTATTTTTTTAAATCAACAATTTCATTTGCACAAGATTTGTTTAATATACTATATGAGTATATATAATATACATTAATATATGTATGTGTATAATGCACACGAATTATAAAAATAATATACATATGTACGAATATAATATGAGTATATACAGAATATAATCCTCTTCATGTATGCATTTATACAAATACAAGTACTTCAAAAGAAAACAAATCCCGATATCCATGAAACCATGAAGTTAAAATTTTATGCTTGTGTATATATTAGAATGAAATAAATGAATATTCCGAGTGAGTAGTCGGATGTTTGATGAATGTACATATACCTACCTATATATACATAAGTATTATATTTGTTAAAGCTTATTATATAATTATAAACTCAATCCCCGACCAATTTTTTGTCAAACAGGTATAAATGAATTTGACAAATTGAACTCAATTCACATTTACACGATTATAGTATCACAGTAGCTTCTAAATTTTTTAACAAAAGTTTTACTGTGATTTTTCATCAAATTCAAAAGAGATTGTTAAATTTATTTTGAAATCGCAGCGAATAATTCTCGCAAATTCATACAATTGATTGCAAACTCTTATACTTATTTATCTATCAACAGTATATTTTAATAAATTAAAATCCAATTTAATGAATGTGGATATAAAAGTATATGAGTGTATGTATCTAGAAGGAAAAAAAAATCGAAAATTTCGAGAATTTTTAATATACTATATTATTTGTTTTTTTAATTTTATTTTGATTTTTGTTTTAAAATGGCAACAGACAATATAATGCTAAAAAATGTTGAACAAATTCTATCTACTTTATATACCATATAGTATTCTACAACTTTCATTCATGAGAAGAAATTCATTATACGGGAAACAGGAAGAGACAATGAAGTAGAAATGAGGCATTGACAGATTACTATAGTACGAAAACGAATACATGAGTACGACGCTAGTAGCACCTTACACCATACACTCATATTTTGATTCATAAGAAAAATCAATTTTCTCTTCAATACTTGCTTTGCACCTTTGCACCTCTCAGTTACGACACACCATATGAAGTATACAAGAAACAGAAAGGCACAGTAAGTAGTGGTATAGTAGGTAGTAGCATGGAATAATATCTAGTCTATGGTAGTAGCAACGAGGTTAATTATTGCAGCTAATTGTAGTATGATATATGTACGCTTGTAATACCTAACATACTATGCACTCGTATTTTCATTCGTAAATCATGAGAAAAGTTCATTATCTCTCCCTAAATTTTTGATAGATGAGATGCCTATTGATCAATACCAGTGTGAATATATGTATGTATGAATAAATGTTGGGCAGATCCAATCTACAATATTCATATTTATGTCAATACATTCTATATTTTCTATTCGAATACTCGTGTTTCATTCCCATTTTTTTATGTTAAATAATATTATATACATATTATATATATGTCATTGTTATTCTGTGTGTGTGTGTGTTTTTTTTTTTTATTTAATCACAAAGTAAAAATATGGAAATAAATTTTTGTGCATAAACATATGCACATGTTTAAATATTTTGAGAATATGTAATATCGTGCTTACTATTTACTACATATTATATACGGATACACGTACATAAAGAGAAAAAATAATGAGCATTTTTCATATGTTTTAAATTTGTCAGTCAAATAATTTATAAAGAGAATGCACATTCATTCATACTTCAAAATTTCATACATTGGTTTTGCAAGGCGTATATTATTATATTCATTTAAAAAAAAAAAAGAAATGAATAAATAAATAAAAATGATATGAAAATGTTTCTAAAAAATTTTTGTTTACAAAAAAAACTAAACTAAAAACGCATATAAAATTTTTCCATATTTTTTTTGTTCACTTTTATTTTATAAATTTTTTGCTTTTCAATTTTATGTTATACATATATTTTCTCTTATATACATTTTATTATATATGTAAATACATACATACATATAGTACCTACATGTATATACATTTGGCTCCAGCGATATTACATATATATTGAAAGGGAAGTAATTTTGCTGGTATGCATACAAAATTTTCATGTTTACACACATTGCTAATAATATACTTTTTGTCAGTATCATAAAGCTATGTAGATATATTCATGTAAATATCTACATAAGTATATATACAAAAAACAAAATATTTTTTATATGTATGTATATACATTTTTTTTTTATTTTGTTTTTAGTTTTCTCATTTTTTCCATTTAACATACATATCCATATAAATAAATGTATGTACATACTTATAAACACATAAAAACATACATATATTGCAGGACATTAGTGCACGAATACACGTCCTTTGATTTTTATTGAAATTTAATGAAAGTTTATTCTGTTTTTTTTAACAAACCATCTGATATTATATTTTTGAAAATAAAAAAAAAAATGTTTTTTTGTTTTGTTTTATTAAATACGTGATTTTATATTAAATAAGTACATACATATGTATATACAAATGCGTATTTGTAATATGTAATATATACTGTATGTTGTATGGGTATACATATGTATGTATACATTGTACATATTGCTTAAACTTGAAATGAAAGTATATATGTATATGCATGTATATCGTTATTTTATAAAATTTGTTTTCTTAAAAATTATTTTGCATTTTTTCATGGATTACAAATAATTTTCAAAATAATGTAAACATTTTTATTTTTCGTTTTTGAAATCGAAAAAAAAAATTCAAACTTCCAATTTTATATCAATTGAAAATTACATTTACATCTATATATTTTTTGAAAAAATTGTTGTTCCTTTAAGAATAATAAGGACAAAAATGATTGAATTGCTTGAATTATTCCATTTAAAACTCTTTAAGTGATGCATTATTACGATGAATTTACAATACCACGGAATAATAATTATAGTTATTTAAAAAAACGTACAATTTTTCAAACATCTAGAAACAGTACAAAAAACTGTAACAGTTCTAGTACAAAATAACCGCATTATTTATATACTAAACAAATCACGTAGTACCAAACTGGTTTTAGTACTACTAAAGGTACGTTTCCACTTATACACTTAAGTGGAGAAAAAGAAAAGTGGAAATCCACCAAAGTGTAGGGTGCGTTTACACTTTTAAACTTGTGTAGTATTACACTCGAAAAAAAGTGTAAATTAAATGTCCACTTTTTTGAGTGTAGCTACAAAAATGGAACTACTGTTTACACTTAAACAAAAATATTCAAGCAAGAAAAGTGTAAAGAAAAATTTTCTTGCATTGAAATTGAAGTTAGTTCAAAGTGTATGTAAATGTACCAGTAATTAGCATTAGCGAGCTGCAAAATTATATAAAAATATGTCTTCGATTATTGAAATTTATGCAGCTTGAATTTATTGTTTTACTTTTCATAAAAAGAAAAAACTACAAAAAAAAATTAAAATCAGAATCGAATATGTTGGGTGCGAAGTTGGGTTAAAAATCGAGAGAAATATGGTGTTATGGGTTCTTTGTAACCGGAATTGGAAAGCAATGTTGAAAAATGTTTTCAAAATTTTTTCAGAATGACACCGATAGAATTTGAAATTTTCGCTCACTGTAAATGTTTTGTATACAACACATCACAGAAGAATAAATCATCTGTCAAAAAGTGTACAATTCCACTTAAAAATTATCGAAACAGGTTTGAAAACTTTTAAGTGGAAACAACTTTGATTAAATTTGATTCCACTAAGTGGAATGCTCTGTTTACACATATACACTTTTGAGTGGAAGTGTAAAATAAAAATGTATCGTTCCACTAAATGAAAATCCACACTTTGGTGTTTACAATTGTAAACTAGTCTACACTCGATGGAATGTTACATTTTCACTCGAAAAGTGTATAAGTGGAAACGTACCTTAAGTAGGATACGTTTACATTTATGTAACAGTTATTTTAAAAATTTAAAAAAAATTTTTCAAATTTCTAGTTACAGTTTTTAAACTGTTTGTGTAATGTTCTAGTACAAAATAACCGCAATTCTATTACCACGCAGTACCAAATATATTTTAGTATCATTAAGTAAGTTGCGTTTAAAAGTTATGATATGAAAGTTGTAACAAAATGTAAATGGTACATGGTAACTGGTAACGGGTAACGGGTAACTGGTGATTGGTGATTGGTGATTGGTGAATGGTGACTGGTTACTTTGTTTTGTGCTTGCTTGTGCATTGTGTATTTTTTCAATTGGAATTTTTTCTTTCTTTTCAAATTTTGTTTGGCTTGTCTAGCTGCTTCATATAACAAGTCGTTCTGAATTTCTTTGAAAAAATTGTAAACTAAATTGCTATTTTATGCGTATTTCTTTTTAAAAGTAAATTTAAAGTATATTAAAATTGATTTTCGCAATTAAGTTGATAAAATTGATAAAATTTAATCGGAATTAATAAAAATTAAAGTAATATATATTATCGATACTAAAATGGCTGCTGCACAAGTTGATGAAATTTATTCAAAAAAAGTATTAGTAGAAAATATACCAGATGATGTTATTGTGGGTAAGTAAAATATTATAGTAATTCAACTCGGCTAAAAATGCAAGGAATTAAATTTTATTTATTCGCATTCAGATCTTGTTACCGATCAATTTGAAGTTTTTGGAAGGGTGTTCGTTTACTGGCCATATCGAGAAAGATCTTATCGCCAAAAAGAAATGGCTTATCTATTATTTGATGTAAGAATTTTCAAGTTTCCCTATTTATATGTGAACTATATTTGCTACTTCATAAATGTATTCTACAGGAGGAAAACAGTGTTGATCAATTGATTGCAGCTTGTGTAAAACAGGAGGATAATTATTTTTTCGATTTAACACTTCAAATTGCTATCGAAAACAAAAAAATGAAAATTCAACCTTGGAAATTATCTCAATCTGAACATACATTTGATCCTGAAGTTCCATTAGATTTTGACAAAGCAATATAGTGGAATTAAATTTCCGATTATTGCTGGTAAGTAATTTTTGAAAATATTTTTCTTCACTTACTAAAGGCAATTATTACTATTATTATTTTACAGAACTATTTGGATCATTAATGGCATGTAAATACGGGAGTGTAATTCATTGCAGTATTATTCTTAATAGAATGCATAAGTATCCAACAGTAAGTAAAATTTTAATTATTATCTCAATTTATAACAGTTCCAATAACAATGTAAATTATGCTTATTAGGACTATGCTGTTCTTGTATTCAGAGATCGAATAAGTTAAGTTTCAGCGGTAGCTGATGGTAGAACTATCATAATGTACAAAGGAAAACAATTCTGTGTTCACTCAAACGCGTACATGTCAAGTAAAAGATTGTGCGGGAAATGTAATGGAGTATTTACTTTAGGAGAATTCTCTCCATTCTTCTGTTCCAACATTGACTGTTTGATGGTATATTTAACAGATATGAAACACAAAACTTATATTCGAAATTGAATTTTAATTTGATTTTTTCTTTTATTCATGTAAATAGTATGTATGTGAATACTGTCATAAAGAGGCCCATAATGAGAACACAGGAAAAACCCATCACATATCTTATATGTATAATGTTAAAACAAAGAAGCCGGCTCGGCTGCTTTATAAATGGATTTCAATAATCAAAGATAATATACGAGTTTATAAATATTTTTATTTTGAATTTTCAATTAAATATTTAATTCATTTGTCATGTTTTGTTATCGATAATATAAATAAAACTGAAAAAGAAATAAAATTAGTAAAAAAAAAATGTTAATATTTTTATTTTATATTTTTATTTTTTATACTTCATATATAATATTAATTGGAAATGAGTTATATCCATGGCATGATCCCTGATCACTAAAATTATTTATGCTGTTCATTTTCTGGAATTTAATCTGAATTTCGAAACACATATTGTTGAATGAAACATGCTCAATTCAATTACATGTTTGGTAACAAGCAAACAGTATGAAAAATAAGTAGTTGAGACTTGAGACAATAAGATTGCTTAATACAAATTGAAATTACAACTTTTAGCGTCAATTGTACATTGAAATTGACATTGTGGTGGCTACCGTTGAAAAAGAATTTATTCATTTTTTAAAATTATCTTTTAAATGTACATGACCTGGATAAATTTTTCGAAAAATCTTTTTACATTTTACCATTTATTGGAAACATTCTTGATCATATTGCCAGTCTAAAGTGACAATACCATAAAATTGACACAATGATACAAGAATATTCGTTTGCACACGGTACGTTGGTTACAATAAATATATGCGTATAATGTATACATATGAGTACATGTACATTCTTATTATTATTATTATTTTTTTTTTTTTTTTGAACGTATATACATATATATGTACATATTAATACAAATCTGTATAGTATTATAATGTATATTTCCATACAGACACGAAAATGAAAATTTAGATAAAATTATATAACATAGAGAATTTTTATAATTTTTTCTTCTACATAATACTATGATGTACTCGTATCTTCTAAGTAAAATTCTTCAATTTATTTTTCTTTTACATTTTTATTTTATAACGGAAATTATTTCTATGATAGAATGTAATATCTTCAATTGCATGCTACACATATGTACACATAAATTCAGTTTTATATATATATTATATATATACGAGTATACTTACACTAAAAGAAAAAATATGAATGTTCACATATTTATATGTACTTTTTGAGAATGTAATATAATTTATAGATAACTATACATATAAGTACGAAACAGCATGCAATACAATTTCTAATTTATGTTTTCATTATTTTTTTTTTATTATTTTTTTTTTTGATTTTTTTTTTTGTATTTAAATTTTATTTCATTTTAATTTTTGAATACCCAAATACACATTCACTATGTACATTGTATGCATACATACAAATGCAACATACTTATTACATTATACTACTATAACTACGTAGATGATTTGAAATATATCATCGCCTCATATTTATACAAAAACATATAGCTATATATATATATGTTCCATGGATGTGACTAAAAATGTTTAAATGTATTATATATACTTATATATACATATTCCTGTGATATAATATATTACGATATTAAATTAAAATCTTAGTACAGTATACTGATTTTTTAAAAATTTTCTTATTATTTTCATTTATTTTCCTTTTCTTTTTTATGATATTCCAGAAACATTTTATGTACATGCATATTATGTTTATTTATTTATTTATTTATTTATTATAGGGATGAGAAAAGTAAACTGCCTCACCCCCGCAGTACTTTACTCGTAAATATATATCTTATCATATGTACATAAATTTATTACGTAATGTGCTCGTATAATGTAATATAATAATGTTCTATACGTTTTTCTATGCTTATGCTTATGTATGGTGAATGTCAATCAAAATGAAATGTTTGATTATAAATGTCGAAAACAAGATAAAATTCTTATGGTTCATATCTAATAATTTGCTTATATGTATAGATATCTGATAATTTACTTGGTATAATATTAGAAAATAGCATCAGAAAAAATATGCAAAAAAATGTGAATATAAAGTGAAAATCAAAAAATAAATTATATAAGAGCATGTGGTATTGGGGTATTAGTATGTTCGTATAATATATATATAACACACTTAAATAAAAATTATTTAATGTAATAGAACATTATAATATAAAAATATATGGAAATTTTCGTTGTGTAGAGAATTCGGTTGTCACCAATAAAGAAGTTAATTCAAAATTAGACTCCTTGAAAATTAAAATTATTTTTAGTACCTACCTATTTCATGAATGGTCAAAAATTAATAATTTTCTAATGAAATATTTTGTTTTATATATATATATACGACATAAAAATTACGTAATAACACATGAGTATATAATGATCAATGAAATTATATTTATACGAAAAATATTCTTATATAATCTAAAGGTCAGAATTGATCAATTCGAATTGTTGTAATAATTCAAAGCAAAATCGAATGATAAATTAAAGTATTTTAAACGGAACTTAATTTTAAATAATTCAAAATATGTCTGTATAAAAAATTTGTAACGTGTATACATACGAGTATCTACGAGTACCGAGTATATGTACGAGTATATCTACAATATTTATTAATTTGATATTGTGGTTTTATGTGGTATTTATGAATTCATAATTAATATTTCATTAAATTGATATCAATATACATACATATAATTATACTATATATTTGTGATTTATTGCTAATTAAAGCTTATATTTAATTGAAAAATGATGAATTCTTGTTAATACGAGTATGTAATGATTTTATTACTATCTAACTGTTGATCACAGTAAATAAACAATGATAAAAGAGCACATATGTATATGTAATATAAGTCATATAGTTATATAGTCAAAATCCACCTCAATATAATGAAAAAAATTGAGAAAATTACATTTACATATTTTAATACATTACAAACATATACATACATATGTGGTACATATACGTAATTGTTTATTATAAATATAGTAATTTTGTGTTGTATTGTGTATAATGTTTTTATTGTGTTTGTATCATTTACATATTATATGCTTTTAGCTATTTTATTAGAAGAAAAAATTTTCATTTGATCTTTAATAAAGAGATTCGTGTCGCGTGTGCTTGTGACATTTAGACGAATTAAATCTTTGAAAATCTAATTACACTTCCGAAACTTCATAAAATTTTTGTTTTCTTTCATTTTAATTTTTTTTTTTATTCTTTTTCCTTCTTTATACTTTACTATATATGATTTTTTATTTTTACAAGAAGATATAATATAAACGGGTATACATACCTATACATACATGTGTACGTATCCATAAAAAATAATTATTCTATTCATATATGTATATACCTAATAAATGTACGTATATAACACATATGCAAATAATATACTCGTATAATGTACATACTTATAGAAACCGAAGTGTATATACTACATATGTATGTTCTTACTTATATAATTTTATGGCTTATTATTTTTTAATTTACTTTTCATTTAACTTTGTATGTACATTATTGTTCTCGTTTTTCATAACTTTTAAATAAATTCCATACACTAATATACAATTACATTACATACATATACTGCGAATTAATGTACTCGTATATGTAATGCTTAAGTACATATTTGTGGCAATATACGAGTATATCGTTCATAAAAGAATATTATTTTACTGACTTCATTTTTTTTCATATATACACACACACATATATATATGCATATTCATTTTAAAACGAACAAAAATTATATCTTCATACGTACAGTAGATATCAAAAGTCTTTGTACATCATCAAATTTAAACTTTGAATACCTGCTATAAGTCAAAATCAAATGAAGACATATACGTATTTTCATTTTTTTGTACATACAAATAAAATCCTGATTATATGTTCTTAGTTATATTATTCTAGAATTTCATTCCCAAAGTTATAGGAAAAAATTAAAACAAATTTAAAAAATAACGAGTGAAAAGTGTGTTTATACATCTATATAATCCCATACGGTTTTTCTGAATAATGTTACAAAAATCTTTTTCTTGTAAAAATATTTTTTCAATTTTGATAATAATTAGCATATTTAAGTAAGAAACTTTGAGACCTTTCATATCCAATTTAATTTGTGACTTAATTTTTCGTCGTTGACAAAACTTTAATCTATATATTAAAGATGAATCTTAGATGATAGAAACTTTTTTTCATGACTAATAACATTAACATAGTGATATCAATTATATATTATTATATACAATAATAAAATTTTCTATTACATTAATACACATTTTTACTTGTTAAGATTGTTTTATGTAGAGAAAGAAAAGGAGAGTATTCCATAAAAACTTGGAGGTGTACAAAGACTTTTGACGTCCACTATGCACATACTTATTATGCGTACATTAATACTAACATACATATGTGGTAAAGTGGAATCATATCGCAGTTAATTTCATTGAAATATTATATTCAGAATGAAAAAAGAAAGAAAAATAAAAAAAGAAAAATGAAAAAGAACCTTTTTTATTTTGTGAAAAAGTGGAATTTTTTTTTATTATTTTTTTTGACTATGATATTATATGTATACACGTATACATACTTATTATAATTGTATACATACAATACATAATGTACTAGTACTCGTACACATGTACTAAAGTTTGATGTAATAAGTGAAAATGAAATAAATGAATAAATGAAATGACTGGATTCATTCGCAAATATATTTACATACATATGTATGTGTGCGTATATAATTGCATTTGTCTATTGAAAATTTCTGAAAAACATATTTTTATTGAATATACATACATACATAATTATACGAACAGCTGTTTTTACTAGTATTCTTCACAATACATTTAGAGAAATTATCAAATTTATATATTAGATGTTAATCTTACATACATATATAAGATAGATTTATGATTGTATATAACAAGACACTCAGGGAATTGACAATTTTTATTTAAATATACTTTTTATTATTATTATATAAAATGAATATATCAATATATCTGCATAATATACACATATATAAAAGTAGATCATACTTTATAATAATATAATATACAGTATACACACCAACATTATTCAAGATTATATAAGAGAAATTTTAATTTATATTATTGACGAAATATATATACAGATACACATATGTTTACATAATTAAATAAAATAAATAAATAAATAAATAAATGATTAATGATTATGTAAGTAGTACATTACAATATATATGGAAATAATAAATTAAATAATATTGATTAATTTTGAATTATAAATATGTAAATAAGATTTTAATAAAATCTAAATATCATCGCGGTATGCAATATTATATCTACATACACACATGTTATATTTTTATACAAAAATATATGTTTATATAATATGTTTGAAAACCTAAATACATACATAGAGGTATACATATTGTGTTGGTATGTGTAAGCAAGCAGTAAAAATCACTTTATTACGAATCATTTAAATATTACTGAAATGAAAAATTTAAAAAATGTTCTTCAAAGTTATGTGTAAGTGTAATATGTATTTTATATATGTATATGTAGATGAGTATAGAATACTCTAACACTACATAACTCTAGATATAATGTACATACATTACTATAAAAAGGATATATGCACATATTTATATTGCATATAAATTCGCACAAAATAGTCGTGTATGCATTCATATGTATATTCCCGTACATACTGTGAATAAAAAGTTGATAAACTTTTTTTAAGGGATAAATTATGATATGTATGTACATATACATATAAAGGTACATTAAATTCATATTATTACTAAATATATACATATATGGTATACATTGAAATGATCAAATTATATTTTAATATCTTGTACTTGTTATATGAGACTTTAATTTGATGCTTACATATACTTACATATGTATGTAAGGTATACGAGTAGATACTCGTACATACTGTATATTCACAGAATAATCTTATATCGATTAATAATATACATATATGTATATATATATATTTTTTTATTTTTCTCAACAACGAAAAATACGTACGAAAAATATAAATTGAAAAAAAAAATAAAATTAGATTTTCCTAAAAAAAAAAATACCGGAAAAAATTAAAACAAATAAAGAAAATACTCGTATAACAAAACAAAAAAAAAATCTATATTTTTATGTATTCGGGTGTGTGGTACCTACATATAGAGTACTTATGAATATGTGTCGATTGAGGATATAAAATTACATATGTATATACGTATTCTCTTATAATATATGTGTATGTATATACGTTATACAAATATATACACAGTTGATATATAATATGTTTAGGTACACATATTATGCGTACATACAAATATAATACATAGCCTATACATACATATATACATATTATATTTAAATGAAAATGAAAAGTAATTATTTGCCTATTTATTTATGTTTATGCACATTATTTTCTGTATTATAAATGTACTCGTACTTGTATGTAATTTTTTACATAATATACTGATATGACTGACATTTAAAATGTGAATAAATAAAAATATAAATAAAAAATAATATTTACTATATTCATATGTAATATATTATATTATATAAGATATAAGTATATTAGGTATACAATACACATTATTATATGTAACGTAACATTACTCGTAATATTTATTTGAGAAAAATATTTATATATATAAATTTATAATAAAACGCGATTTATTATCATTACTTTAATATTTTTCTTCTCTTTTATAAATGAAATTTTTTTGTTGAATTCAATGTACACACCAGAAAATATAATTACATACATACATATATTATTATTATATCATATATGTATGTAAGTGTAAATGTATGAATATGTGTTACACTTGTTCGAAACAATAACGAACAATAAATAATAAGAAAATAAAGATAAAACAATTTCTTTTTGTTTTCATTTTTTTTTATGTTATCATCAAAATTAATTAATTATCATAAAACATAAAATATGTATCAATAATAATATTTAAAATTATTTGAATACCAGTTGTTATTTAAACAAAAAAACAATGAGAAGAATTCATTTAGAAAAATAAAATAAAAACAGATACAGATAAAAATAAAGATGATGATAATGATTATTAAAAAAAAAAAAAAAAAAAAAAAACAAAAAAAACAATAGGGTATTTTACATTCAAATATGTAGTAGTATACGAAATAAAGAAATAACAAAAAACAATTTTGAAGCACGTTTATAATGGAGACATGAAAATTCTTCAAATTAAGTAGATTACAAGATATTTTTACCATCGTATACAAATACCATATTTAATTCAATTTAAATATTTAAAAAATTATGAAGAGGTATTTTAAAAAATTCATGTTAATTCAAAATATGTTTTCGTTTTTGATTTTCTCTTAATGCCCTGCAACGTCCGCTGGTATGAGAATATAATAAAATTTCATATACATTTAGAGCAAATTCTTTTAATAATATAATACACAAATACGTCCTTATATGTACGATTATACAAATAAATTTCAAATGTCAAATAACCTTCAAACATTTTAAATAATTTTGTAATTTGTTTTCTTTGTTTTTTTTTTCTTGTGTTTTATTCCTGTTGTTTTTCCATAACTTTGTATATATATTTTTGTTGATCAATTTGTTGCAGCAAAATATAAATAAAACATAAAATTGAACTTTTTATTAAATCGAAAACTTCAAATTTAGGAGGAGTAATACATAACGTGATAAATGTACGTCTAAGCGTACGTCTAAAAAAACGAATTTAATTTAAAAATATATAAATGTATAATTTATTACTTTTCTTCCAAATTATGCATATTTATTACAACACAAGTCAAATAGATTTACAAATAGCTAAAAAAATTTTAATACTAACTTGATAAATAACATTAAGATAAATTAAAAAAAAAAAATACAAACAAAAAATAGATAAGAAATTCGAAGGATAATTTAATTATTTAGAAAATATTTCTAAATAAGTTTTCAAATATTTTTAATTTAATTAATTTGAATGATGTAACACCATGTATTTTGTTTTGTTATTTTCAAATTTATAATTATTATTTTTTTTTTTTAATTAAGATCAGTTTAATTTGCTCAAAATTTTTTAATTCAATTTCATAAGTAGCCTCGCTGTTTACAGAATTTAACTTTATAAATATGTATAGTTGGAAAAAAAAATGAGAAATTTCAAGGAAAAATATATAAGACGAAACGACGAAACTATCAATGATGAATATGAGTATAGTTTTATACGAGTCGTATACGAATATTTTAAAATTCATTTCATTCAAATATTATAATAGAAAATAGATATCAATGAAGATTATTTAAGTGCAAATATTTTTATTTGTATATTACATACTTTTCTCTTCAATCGCAAATGTTAATTAGCTTTTGATTTTGTTTTTTATCTCATCTGATACTTTTTATCCAATTATAAAAATATCAACGAAGAAAATTTAAAATCATTTTTTAATATCTGAGAAATGTGATGTTGTTAAATAATAATCGAATACATTATAATCCTTAAACATGAACAGTTGAATTTTTATTTTAATTTTATTCAGTTGTATATAATAAAATAATTAATTAAGTTACAATCATATTTAAATTACATTCTTGTGAATATATATACTAAATACATATACATATGTGTATATGCATGTATGGTAATTTCCGAATAGAACATCACATGTTTATATACGAATTATCACTATGTATCACAAATGTTTATATAACCTACGAATGTATAACTCTATAATGCATATCAGACTCATATAAGACAAAGTTTAACATTATGAAAATTACTTCAAGAATTTCATAAAAATAACAATACTAACTACACACACAAAATAAATTCCTTTTTTCAGAGTTGTTTCTTTAAATAAAGTTCATTTAATTGCTCTTCTATATTCCGTATACATTATGTATGTATTTGATATCAATATTTTTTTTTTCATTTTTTATTTATCATACAAACACAAACATGTATATGCATATATGTCATTCTATTATTTACATAAAGATATCTGTGATATAATGTATTTCTATACAAGCATATACTACATATATTAACTTTTTGTTCGCGAAAAGAAATTTATTATATCTAATTCCCACATGTACATTCATATGTTTGTGGTTTTATTTTATATATAAATTTGTTATGTATGTACATGAATTTTTATGACAGTTCTGTAATTAGAGATGAATTTTTAAAAATTTTTAAAAACAAGTAAATAAGACACATATAGTATGTAATATGTAATATGTAGATATTATATTATGAAGATATCTGCTTAAATTTCAGATTGTAAAATAATTCATTATATTCATTTTATAAAAGAAAAATTAAAACTTTAACTAACTGAAAATGTAGAAATGTACATTTATGATATGTATAAAAGTATGTGTGGATATGTATATGAAAATTTTCAAATGTAAAAATCACAATTTTAATGTAATGTCACGTTAAAAAAAATTTTTTATTTTGTGTTTTTCATTCCTTCCTTTATATTTTGTTTATTCCCTTTTTTTTTAATTAAATTTAATTATAAGTTTTTAATTGAATTTTATGCGATTAAATCTTAAATCAATGCATATATGACAGCTTTTTTTAATTTAATATGAAGGAAGATACGCAATTATGTACATAATAAAAAAAAAAAAAAAAAATTATATCTAAAAACAAATCTTTGAAGTAATAATTCTGATATTTAATGTGGAATATTATTGCGTATATAAATATACATACAATCATTCAATCATGTATACCATATACATATACAAAATTTATCTAAACGAAATACTAGAATTATTGTAAAACTGAATGTAAAATCTTTTAAGTTTTCATTCGAATTAATTTCGAAATAAAAATGAAAATGATAAAGTTGACATTCAGTATATAAAAATATATGAGTACAGTATATAAGGTACCTATAAATAAATTTGTGCATTTACTTGATCCTTTAAACTAAAAATAGATGTAAAAAGAAAATGTTATCTTTTCAAACTGTTTTATTATAGCGAAAATTTTCAATTTTGAATTCTTAATGCAGGATGTAGATACATATGTATTTCTAAAATATTGCAATTGCAAATGACAGTCATAAAATTAGAATCTAGAAATTTATAACGAACAAATTTAGAAAATTTAATGATAGTACAGATAGTATACAGTAGAATATGATTGTAAAATGTGTACGTATATGTATACTTATACGTACATATATGTAGTTGTTATGTACGTAAATGCATACAAATACAAGAAAACTGTGTACATATGTATTTTATGGTATAAAGTATATGATATAACTTTGTTCAATTTTAGATCAGAAATTCTAGGAATGCCAATAATGAAAATGTGTTCAAATTTAAAACTCAATTAATGTATGAAATCACAGCATTTACCCACTCACCCATATAAAATATGTAGTCAATAAACTACATAACTAAACACATCTATACATACATATACTCGTACTGACATTATCAAAAATGGCTATCGTCGTATATTAAGAATTTTAAAATTTTCAGTTTCAGTTTAACTGACTTCTTGTACTTCCTTATCTTTTATTAGATATATGTATATGTAATGTACGTATATATATATATAGTTATACAGTTGGTATTTTGTTTGTCATTTTTATTGTTTTATTTTTGCAATTTATTTCTATATTCATTCTTAATAAAATGTCTAAATCGTGATGGTAATTTGAATCAAAAATAAATCAATTAAATATCATGATGACTACATAAATCGAATTGATTGTTTTGAACATTTCTATAAATTAATCCTTGTTTGAATATACGAAATTATATATGTACATATGTATGTATATATATATGTACTATGTATATAAATACACTCATCGTTCATTTATGCATAAGTCGTCATTCAAATCTATGAGCATGATACACAAATATATATACTCGTACATACACATATGTACTATAAGGATGTTTCGTAATAATATACGTCATTGATGATATGTATACATACACATCTGTGTATATTCAATCACATATACGAGCAGTATTTGTAAGTGTATACATTAAAATAAAAAATAGAATAATATAACAAATATTTAGAAAACTTATACTGCATAAATAGAATTCTTGACAAATTGAAATTTTTTTTTCCTTTCACACATAATTAAAATCAATCTGGATTTTCGTTACTACTTATACTTAAATGTATGTAATATATTTTCATGCTGTGCCAGATTTTCATTCCTTTTTCCGATTTTTTTTTTGTTTCTTTTTTTTTTATTTCATTTTATTTAAAAAATACTTAGATTCATATATATGTACTTTGTTATCATTTTATTTGTATAAACAAAAAACAGTATAATATTTGTCGCTTCAAATTTTCTCCATATAATTTTTTTTTCTCGTGTTCTGTTTTTCATTAATTTTCTCATATCCATCCATCATAATATGTGTTTTATATGTAGTATTTTCTTTTTGATATGTTTTGTTTTTATTTTTCTTTTCTTTCCTTTGTATAATATGTTTTTCAGTTATTTTTTTTCAGTATTTTAGTTTGGTATACATACTTATGTATGTATGTGCAAATAATAATAATGTATAAACAGTACGTTCATTTTATTTTATTTTTTTTTTAATGTATTCTCTCGACGGTATTTCATATTATATAGATAATATTAAAAAAAAAAAAAACGAAAATTTATTTATAATTTTAATATACATAATATATATAAATATATATGTATAAATATATATATTTTTTCTTCTTCTTTATTATCATTTCTTCAATTGTGCCGTTTTAATACCATAACATGTCAACATTATCATTGCCACCATTATCATCATCATCATCATTATCATCATCACATTAATTGTTTGTATGAAAATAATTTGTCATGGAATAAAAAGAAAAAAATGTTGGATTTTTTTTTTTTCATTTTTTTGTGTTTGTCTTATTTCATGTTACTTTTCTGTTGTTTCTTCCTCGCTGTCAGTACATTTTTCCTAGATACTTTTTGATGTATTCAAGCATCATCATGTACACACAGTGGGTAGATAAAATGAAGTATATACTCATACATATATATGTATGTATATAATAAATTTATACTTATGATGTATACATTTATGTGTTACAATTTAGCATATGTAGTATGTACATAACATCAAGGTGTACGTGTACGAGTAATAAACTCTACCTATAACAAACACAACACAATATGGAAAATCAACATGCAGTAAGTAAACATTGGAAATAATTATGGAAAATTCATAATTCTTTTATTTTCATGTTATTTATTATGATTTTTTTGTTATTTTGGATTTATTACTTTTTTTACTATAATGTATTTACTATAATTTATTACATTTATTACTATAATGAAAAAAAAAATGTGAAAGAAAATATAATGTATGCCTATTCCTATCATATACTTACATAAAAAAAACAAGAAAAATTTAACTGATCATAATTATTATATTACTATAGGATTTACATTACATATTAATGATAGATATTGAAAGGGAAATATTATCAAATAGTTAAACTTCAATATATACTACAAGTAATTTTGTATTTGATACTTATCGATATAAAATAACACAAACATAATCAGGGTATTCATTTCAAATCGTAAACGTACGCAATACGTAATTTTACAATAACGTAAATCAAAATGACGTTAAAGATACTCGTAAAACACTAATCGTATAATTGTAGATAACTTAACTTTTCACAAATTTTTATTTTGTCACACAAATTGAACAATCTTCTCAAAATATAACCATAAACTCAATTTGTAAATTTCAAATGATAAAATTGACAAGCTGTTTTTTGAACCTTCGCTTACACAAAATTTATTTACGAGATTGATAGATATTACGAGATATTACGAGAGAGATATTACGAGAGCTACTAACGATCAGTGTTATGCTACTTATCCGAATTACAAGACTTACGAGATTTGAAATGAATACCCGCAATATGTATGTTTTTACTAACTTTTCTTTTACTCATACTCAATTACCCATCATAAATTTAATATCATACATTACATACGTATCTTTAACTTTAATGTAGAATTTAAAATACCATATTAAAAATAAAAAAATAATAATAACAAATATCATCCTGTCTTTGAATATTGAAATTTTATCCTCTAGCTCTATAGCCGAACAGTGATTTATGTATGTATAAATTATTCAAATTTATTTACAAGTTAATTATTCGTGTAGATTAATTTCATAAATAATTGATAACTGAATTAAATACAATCAAATGATTAGCTGTCAAACAAAATCCTCCTAATTTCATAATGATACGCATGGATATATGTATATGTATGTGTGAATAATTTCATAATTTCAAAAAAAAAACGGCACATCAAATAATTTATAGATCAAATGAAATGAAAATTTCTACGAAAAACTTCAAACAAACAAAAAATATCGAAACAATAGTCAAAAATAAAATATTGAATTTTAAAATGTTGAAAAATTTCAAATATTTATACATATCAATATAATGAACGTCAGCAATTATAAATGTACATTTATACACCAAAGCATACACATATATACTTACACATGTATGTACATTTATATAATATTATGATTCAATCAAACTTATCGATTATTCAATGAATCCTGTGATGATTATAACGATGATATGATGATGATGAATAAATGAATAAATTATTATATAATATGGTTATAACGATTATTGATAATGTACAAATTTAATTTTCACACTTATCATACATATAATATAATATGTATATACATACGAGTAATATATGTATGATATTTAAATTATACGCATCATGTATATATTAGTACACATATGTATATGGTAACATACATAAATTTGTATATTGACTAAATTATAAAAAATTTGATTAAATTTAATTTTACCTATATTCGTGCAAATATTGTATGTATATTTGTGTAAATATCTACATATACTTGTATATTGATATGTGTAAGTAGTCCGATGCATATTAATTAATCGTATAATTGTCATATTAGCACATATAAAATAAATGTTATCAAATTTTTTATATTATGAAGGTAATGATCCAAAGCATAATGCAGGTATTTGCAAGTTGTGAAGTTTATATAATTGCCCAAAGCTTATCATCAACCTTGCTCAGAGTCCAGATTTAAACTCTGTAGAGCACCTATGGACTTATTTGAACAGAGAGTTCAAGAAAATTTAGTTTCAAGTAAAACCTTACTACTGGACCAGCTACAAAAAGAATGAAATCTAATTGATCCAAAATTTTGTGAAAAATTGGTGTGTTCGATGCAAAGTATATAGACAACAAAAAGTTATAAAAATACGAGGAAGGATAGCTGAATATTAAATTTAAAAATTTAAAAATTTTGAATATGCTCAATTGTTTTTTTCTTTATTGCAATTGTCTTCTGCCCGAATACTTTTTTGATGATAAAATTGAAATGCAATTTTGTTTTTTGATATTTTTTGTAATAAATGAATTGAAAAAAAATTTTTTGTGTGTTAAATCATAAGTATAAAAGTCAAAAAATAACATAAGATTTTTCATTTGAAACAGCCTCTTACATTATAGATTTTTCATTCGAATGAATATAAAACTATGTATTTCCTGAATACTTAATTGAGCCACTGTTCATATCCGCATCAGCGAGTAATGTATTGAAGTTGAAAGTGCACTTTATAAATTTGTCTTTTTATTTTGTCATTTTAAAATGTAGACAAAAGTTACATTTACACTTTTTTATTTTCACAATTCAGAGTAGATTAACAAGTCTTCAATATACAACCATAAAACTTTCACCAATACCAGTGTAAGATTAGAAATAGAATCTAATCTAAATCTGATGATGAAATCGACGTTAAAAGTTGTAGCACGGAAAAAAGATAACACTATAGAATTTCTTGTGAAAAAATAAAGGCGGTGTATGATAAATCTACTCTGGCACGAAATCTATGTTCAATTGTAAATGACCCTTAATGTTAAAAAAAAATAAATAAATAAAAATATAGAATATTAAAAATATTGTAATTTTTTCTATATATATGGTAAATTTTCGAAATCCTTTTTATAGTTTTCTTAATAAAACATTTAAAAAATAAGAAGGAAAAATTATAAGATAAAAATCAGCAAAATATTATAATAAAAATAGATATGAAAGTGAAGAAAACAAAAATTCTAATAATACTCACATACATAGGTATATTCATATACATTTCATATATGTATGGATAAGTACTATATATTACGTACTCATGTTATACACATTTATTCAAATTATATGGGGGTGAAGATATTTTTGTAATTCCTAAAAGCGTATATATTTTCATTCATTTTTGTTGTTCTTCTTGTTTCGTTATTTTTGTAAATATGTTGTTTTTTTTCGCATTGTTTTACATATAGATTTATTTATTATACTTTTTTTGTACTTTATTATACTTATCTGAATTTATATATGTACATACGTTTGTACATTTATAAAGTAGCAGTATAATAAGTAGTATTATAAGTGGTATATCTAAAAGTATTATAATTCTTATTTCCAGAAAAGGATTATTATAATATACTCAAGGAATGTCCATTTTGAAAATTGAAGACTTTATATCAAATATTATTATTATACCTAAATATATGTATATGTATAAATAATTGCATATTACTACATATTTCGTATAGATATACTATGCAAAAATGATTTTATTTATTTGATTTTTTTCTTTTAATTTTTATATTTTTTTCTTGAAGTAAAATAAAAGGAATATAAGTAAAAGATTTTAAAAGGAAAAAAAAAGTAGATATGTATAACGAAATCACAAAATATAATCTTTTTGTATTTTTCTTGTTTACAATTTGTATTCGTTTATATAAGTATGTATGCACTTATGTCTTATATACATATACATATATTATTTGAATTTATGTATTTGGAAGAACAAAAAAAATATAAATACATATATGAAGAAGGCAAATAAATATCTAAAGGTTTCAAATATGTATTTTCTGTCAGTAAAGATATACTTGTGCATATATACACATATGGGTCCATATACATACTTAGATAAATATGAGGATATTTATTAGAACAGTTTAATATTTATAATACGATGAAACGATGAAAATAATGACATATACGTATGTACGAGTATACACATATAGTATATGTACTTTACTAGTGAATATATGTAATACATAATGTATACATTTATGGGGTTATAAAAATATTCATGCTAATATTACATATCAAAGCATATACAACTACATATATTACATTATAATCATATGCATACATATGTATATAGATTAGGATTTCTATATCCTGATAAATTTTATGTTTTAGTAAAAAAAAAAAAAATTTGTTTTAAATTTTTTGTTTGTTTTTTATTATAATTTTGATTTCATTTTATTCTCATCCTGAAATATATTATGCGGGATATATAAGAGAAATATTTTTATTCCTGTTTTGTTTCTTTTTCATATATTTTTTTTTAATTTTATCTTTATCCTTAAACGATAAAATATAATTTGTATCAAGATAAAAATATACATAATACTCGTCGTAAACATAATATTTGTATATCATCATATATGATGATAAAAATTTCTTGATGATGTTTTTCCTTTTATACATAATTTTATTGGCTTTTATTTTCTTGTTTAACATATTATTTTGTATATATACATACAATGTACATTTTTCAGAGATACATAATATGTTATATAGTATACTGTAAATATAAAAAATATCAAAGTTTAGATACAAAATAACATTTTCCGATATCGATTTTAAAAACTGCAAGATCAACAACAACATCAAATTTAAAAAGAATAAAAAAACGGCAATAAAAAGGACAAGATTAATAATAATAAAAGAAAAAAAACAACAGCAGCAACAGATGCTAATAATATTAATAATAATAATAATTATGGAATTATTTTAATTACGAAAATTAAACTACATATTCGTGCATTCATATTCAAATTATATTATATTACAAACACAAATTATAAAATATTATAAATTACATAATTATAAAATTTCCGAGTTCGACTCGGCCCAAGACAAAAGTAAAAACAATAATAGCGAAAACCCAATGTACGCTGTGCTTGCTTTGCTTGCTTTGCTTGCTTTACTTGCTTTGGTTGTCAAAGCAAGCAAAGTCATTCCCGCCCCCAATGTACGCTTTGCTTGCTTTGCTTTGAGAATAACAACATGAATAACAACTATATAACATAATATGGCTGGAGTTCCGAAAAGGTGTCACCCCCGATCCTCTTGAAATTTTGCCCACAGAAGGCCCTTCCGGCCTAGATCACGGGATTTTTGTCTTTTTTGGCGCATCGCCCTCTGTCGGCCTTAAATGACATTTTAATTTTTTTGCCAAAATTTTATTTTTACTTATAACTTTATACTGTAACTAATACTGTAACTTATTACAAAATTTAGCACCATAAAAATCATTTCTCTCTAGAATATTTGCCTTCTACATCCGGATCAAAGTAATAAATAAAAAAAACTTGCTCATGATGTCATTTCTTATTTGCAAAAAATTTGAACCGATTACCCTTACTCATTTCTGAGAAATTGGCAAAAATGTAAAAATAGTCCAAAATTACAGTCTCCTTTATTATCCTTTTACTATTTTTTGAGAAATTTTTTTTCAGAATATAGAGCATCTTGAGAGGCATCTTTTGAGATATATACAATATCTGTATCATGTACTATTATAAAGTTATAAGTAAAAATAAAATTTTGACAAAACAATTAATATGCCAATTATGGCCGATAGGGGGCGATGCGCCAAAAAAGACGAGTATCCCGTGATTTAGGCCAAAAGGGCGTTCTGTGGACAAAATTTCAAGAGGATCTGGGGTGACACTTTTTCGGAACTCCAGCTAATAATATTACATATATATATATAATATTATATCACATTATATATATAATATTATATCACATTATATATATGTATAATATTATATCATATTATATATACATACAGTATAATTTATAATAAAAAATAGATGCTACAAAAACAATACATTTTAATAATTTTCTCTAGTAAAATTATTTAATTATTATCATAATATATCTACATATAATATTATATAATCTAATATAATATACATGCATATTTAATATACACATAATTATATACATTGATTATTTATTATGGAATGCAATACAACACACCAACACCAATAATCAATTATATCATGTATTAATTGTCAAAGCGTTCAAAGTTGTTAAAAAGTAGAAAGTAGACCAACTTTCGACTTTGCTTGCTTTACTTGCTTTGCTCATTGGGGGCAGTCTCGTTTAAACACATTATTTCTACTTAGTTGTCAAAGCAAGTAAAGCAAGCAAAGCAAGCACAGCGTACATTGGGTTTTCGCTATAATTTTCAATTTTTCGTTGCCAATTTTCCCAACGTTCATTACCCCCAAGCTCACTCAGATCATGAGATCATTCTAATAATAGATCAGTCTTAGCCGTATGCCGTATCATATAAATTAGCTTGTTTCTCTACCACTATCTCAGTGGTTCACTTAGAGCTGTGGTGCTAGGATGAAATGGTTCAATCATTTACTTTGCAACTCAAATCATCGAACAAACAAGTCATCATCGGTCAAAACATTTATCGGGTTTTCTTGTATAATCTGAAATTATTTTTCGTACACGATTACTACAGTGTAATACATGATTTAAACATTAAAAAAAGAACATTTTTTTTTTTTTTTTGTTAGAATTTCATTTTAAAATCGAAAAAGATGCATTTTTTATTTTTACCATATTCAAGGATTTTCCCTATGAAGATTGCATATATACATTTGCGAGAATTACAGTAAAGAAGATAGAAAAAAAATTATTAATAATATAATGAAAAATTCAAAACATTTTCAATTTATCTGTATTATGAATGTACAGATATAAATACATAAATTCACGTAATAAAGCCCTTATGTGATTGAATTGAAAACAAATAACGATATACAATATTAAATAAATAAATATAAAGATTTTCAAATTAAATTTACATAAATAATAATCTATCACGTATGTCCAGTATATATATGTATTTTATAATTATGTAGTTATAAATTAAAATGTATGATTGAATATTTATGTATGTACATATATACACGTATCATTTATGAACCAATTTAATAACTATATGTAATATACTTACTTACATATACACATGAATTATGCTTTTAAAAATAGCTCATTGAATCTTAAAAGGTATTAATCTAAATAAATTATTTGAAGTAAAAATAAAGTTATTTAGTACTTTATTTTTACTTTCATTTTTATATAGGTATTTTTTTTCTGTATCATATATACATATTATATAAGTAATTATATACTCATATAAATTAAAATTTTTCATCATAAAACTACTTTATTTTCGCAATTACTTCCAAAAAAATTAAATTGTAAGAAATATAAAAATTAACGTTTTGGTTCAATTTTAAAAGAAAAATAAATAAATAAACATTTTCATTTGTTTAGTTTGCTATTATTTTTTAAGTAAAGAAAAATTTTCTGAATAATAATTTCCTTTATAGATAACATGGCTATATGTCTTCATTTATTTATTTATTTTTCTGAATTTTTGTTATACATAGTACTTTATCGATACATATTCAATGTCCAGACATTCGTATGTATGTATGTACATACTATATACATTTGTACATATATTTTTATTTATATACATATACATATATGTATGTAAATTTATTATTAGAGAGTTTATACCATTTTATACCATATACGCTGCTTATTACATGATATCTCATTATATAAATATGAAGAAACAGTTAGAAGGAATTATGAAACGGAATACCAAAAAAAAAAGAAAAAAGGAAAACAAAAAAAAGAAAAAATAAAATATTAAAAAAGTAAATAAAATCAAGTAATATGTATTACTACTAAAATTTACATATGTATGCGTATACATACAATCTAACGAGGAAACAAAATAACATCAGGAAAATATAAAATTACAAAAAATCTAGAAAAAAATAAAATAAAACGAAAACCATAAACAAAAAATAAACAAGGATTTGCATTGAATTTTTTTTTCTCTTTTTATTTTTATTTTTCTTCATTTTCTTCTTTTCTTGTACTTAGATTTTTAGATACTCGTATACGATGAGTATATACATATATAGTATTTAAGTATACCCGCACCAAAGAAAAACCAAAAGATAATAAAATTTCGTTAAAGTTATATCACATTATATGTTGTAAAACATAGAAATAGAAGCACTGGAAGCACACGAAACGAAAAAAAAAAATCATAATAAAATGAATAGCGTATTATTGCAGAGTAGTACCCGTATATATGAAGTATACATATACATTTACATAACGATCTATAGAATTTTTACTATAAATGCAAATTATATGCAAAGTAAGTCACCGAACTCTTGCTCTTTTTCATCGTTTATATTCATTTTTTTTTATTATTTTATGTAATTTTTGTGTCTTTTACTTTGTTTTTCTTATTTTATTATTATTATTTTTATTATTATTATTTTTATTATTATTATTTTTAGAATACGTAGATGTATGTATAAAGTGGTTTCAAATTTTCTACTTTATTTATTGTGCAGCAATATATAATATGTTATATAATATGTATACATATCATATTTGCATGTACATACTAGAAATTTAAAAAGAAAAAATTTATATTATTTTACATTCAATTTTCATATTTAATCGAAATGTATACTATTATGATTACATCCATATACGTTCTTGTATACTTGAATTGAGTAGATATACTCATAGGTAAGTATGCATGTTTATGGAAATTAGTATGTACTTATATGTTTTAATGTACGTATAACATCAACAGTATAAATGATATTTTTTGATAGCCTTAAGGATTTATAAAAAGTAAAATATAAAATATATAAATAACAAGAAATAAATTAATAAGCAATCATACATATATATACAGTGTTATCATAGTGTTATATATGTACATAATAACTTACATGTATATAAATATTCAGATACAATAAATAGATAGATATGGATAACACTGCGCTGCTAGAAACTTTCATTTCATTCCGAAATTTTTAATTTCTTTTTTTTTTTTTGTTAACAAAAGATATTTTATGTAACACGTCCTTATAAAATTATTTTTTTAAATCTGTAAATTCCTGCAGTCTGTACTCTATTGTCGGTGAATAAAATTTACTTTTATAAAATACATGTACATATCATATACATATTAGAAGAAGGGTTAAAAGAAGGGTTTTTCTGCATGAATATTGTACATCTGAAAATATAAATCACTTTTATATCCTTTTGACTTATTTATTGTAATGAGTATCACAGGTATGCTTCAATTAAATAATTTTCAATTCAAAAAAAAAAAAAAAAAAAAACGCAGATATGTAAATTAATATGAAAACGTTTTTTTACGCCTACATGTAGCTGACAAACAACTATACAATATACGAGTACCGATTACATTCAACAATACTGTAAATTCGTATCTAAAATATAGATATACGACCTTAGGAGTATAATTCAAATTACAGAAATATTTTAGCTCTATGGACCTATGTAGAAATATTATCTCTGTCCTGTCTGTAGGCTGTTGTATATCTGATATCAATGTAATCGATATACTAACTACTACAAATACATGGCTATGTAAAATGTAATGTAATATTTATGTACTTACATATACATATCGAATTGAGTATATATATATATATATATATATATATATTTTTTTTTTTTTTTTTTGCGAGATTTCTGTGGTATCATTTGTTCATTAGTTAGTTTGTTCCTTTTTACAATTTGGTTCTTAAATCTAAAATAATATAATAAATTTTCCTTTTTAAGAAATCTCTAAAAGGATTACATGTATGTATACATATCTATGTAAGCACATTTATATGGAAATAGTGTCATTACTTTATATTTATGAAATCGATTCTTTTATCACACATACAAATATCATAATAAAGAAATACATATACATATGTATATATGATCCAATATTTACATTTTTATTATATATACGAAATCAGATACAAAATAAAATGCTTATATACAAACATAAAACAAAAGACAGATAAAAACAAAAAAGTATCCCTGAAAAAGATCAACCTCTTCTTACAATCATAAATTTAACAGTATAGCAGTTCATTTAAGCCCAAAGAAAAATGAATTGATGTTCGTATATATAGTATATGTATCTATACTATATAGCTTTACATTTTTATTTGTCTTGTGGAAATTTTTATATTTCGTTATACATACATTTACACAAAAGTACGTGCACAAATCCGAATTTATTTTGTACTCGTACTTATATTTAGTAAAATTTACTCTTGGACTCGTTGCATAAATTGTTTAGTACTTTAATTATTATTATTACTAAATATTTTTCAATTTCGAATTTGTGATCTTTTCATTTGAAATTACTTTTTTCTCCTTGCTTTTTTTCTTTCTCTTGTTTCTCAATTACTCAATATCAGATTTCAAATTTTCAATCTATTGTTGCTTCATTATGATTCATTCATTCTGATGAATACTATATCAAATCAACTAAACTATAATCTATAGAATCATCTAACACATTCCTTTTAATGTAGGAAAATATATTATTTTCATACAAAGACGAAATTATATCTAAAAAAAAGAAGAACAAAAAGAATGATTGAGAAAATCTTTTGTATAATATTTATGTAGATTAAGTAACCGATTGATAGTGATTTGTGGTTATATTAAAATTTCATTTTTTAGCTTTAAGGATTTTCATTTTCATTTTTATTTTTACGATCTACAATTTATCTTATACATTACCATATTATATGTATAATACATGAATATTTTTCCTTTAGAGAGAAAAAATTTTGGTACTACACCAAAAGAGAATAATTTTCTTCTTTGTAAATTACAAAAAAATGAAAAAAATAAAATAGGAAAAAAATTCCAATTAACTAAATACGAGTATATACATAATATAAGTATATAACGAGTATATGGATCACACATCCTTATAAATTAAAAAATGAAATTTTACTTATTTTTGCTTTGAATTTTGTAGTTTTTTTTTTTATTCATTTTCTCTATTCAAATTAGTTTTGTCGTTCTTTTTTTTTCTATAAATTACTTTTAATCCATTATTCTGACTGTGGAAAAGAACTGATATATGTAACTTATTTAATCTACTCTATGCTACCCATACCCAATTTGCTTTTTGTTTTTTTGAAAAAATTTTATTTAATATAAATTTTTTTATTCTCCCTAAACCCTAAATTCAGTTATTGAAATTTTGCATAACCATTTACATTTTTGATTTCTTTATAAATGTATAGTTTGAAGAAATAAGAATTTGTTATACTAACAAGGAATTATAAAGGCTTTTCTAGAATTAAAACAAGAAAAAAATGAATAAAATAAAATTATTTTTCTGTGAGATACAAAATTTTCATTGAGAAAATTTTTACTTTTTTTTTTCAGAATATTGATACAATTTTTTTTTTTTTTTTTTTTGCCAGTTAAATTTTCATGAAATTTCACTTGCAACTATATTATGTAAGTAGTTGAAAGTTTTCATAATTTTCATCTTATCGGTATGTTTTTTTGTTTATTTATTTTTTATATTTATTTTGTTGAAGAAATAATATCAAATTATGTGGGTATGATTATTGGTTTGATGAGTTTAAAATGAGCGTTTTTGTTGTTGTTGTTGTTTTTGGGAATAATTTTAATTTGACCCTTTTACATTCATTAATCTGAAAAGTAATAAAAAAAAATAAAAAATTTTTTTTAACTTATACTTACTTATAAGGGTAGTTGGTATTTGCATAATATACTTATAGATGAATTGCTGGATGTGTAGATATGCAATATAAATGTATGAATATGTATATGTACATTTATTATATATGAAGCTACTTACACTTATGTACTTTAAAATTCAAAGTAAATTCTTGTTGAATATAAAATACTTACTTACTTTTTAACGGTGTAAAACTTTATAAACTTTTATTATGATTTTTAAATTTTTTCTTTTTTTTTTTTACATTTATTTTATTATATTTATTTATTTATTTATTTATTTATTTTTTTTTTTTGAAAATTATTTCATAATTTCTTATACACATTATAATACAATATTCGTGTAAATATAGTAATATATTAAAATTTGTTCTCTTTGAGATTTACATAGTTTCTCATTTTGAATATTTTTTTAACAATATAGAAAATTTTAGGAAAAGTTTATTCTTTTTTCTCATGTTTTTACGTCTTGATGTAATCGTAATTTTTTTTTTTTTATTATTCAATTTTTCTTTCCTTCATGTATCCTCTCCCATGAACTAAATTTTCATCTAATAATTATATTAAAAGCATAGAAATAAAGTTTTTTTTTTTTTTGCTTTTTCAAATCCAATTATTTGTGATGAATATTAAATTTCACATATACCAATGTACGTATATACATAAATGTATATGCCACATGCATGCATAATATTAATATTTTAGTCATAGAATGTACGAGGGTCACACTGAAAGTTTTTCGCGGCACGGTAACATCTTACTATCAGCCGCCATTGTTGTTTTTATTTTGTAATTTGAAGTTAGAGTAATCAGCTGTGTTTTTTGGAAAGTATTATCTTCAAGCATTAATTTGTAGTGGCTTTATAAAATTTCATAGTTTGTTAAAAAAATGGATTTAAACAGAAGAGACATTCGTGTGATGATTTATTATGATTTCAAATCATCTTTAACACCAGATCAATGCAAAGAACGACTTCAAAATGCAATTGGTGATCAAGCTCCACATATCAGCACTATTCGCCGTTGGTATGCTGAATTCAATCGCGGTCGGTTTTCTTTGGGCGATGAGCCTCGTGAAGGTCGTCCTTCAACAGCAGTGACTGAAGAAAATGTCAATTCTGTCCGAAGAATGATCGAAGAAAATAATAGAGTGACCTACGAAGAAATTCGAGCTTCTTTAAGCATTGGCATGAGCCAAGTTCAAACGATTTTACATGATCGCTTGTTTGTGAAAAAAATTTGTTGTCGGTGGATACCACACCGTTTAACTCAGGAGCAAAAGGACATTCGTGTTAGTTGGTGTAGAAAAATGATTTCAAAATTTAGAGGTGGTGCTTCAAATTCAGTGTATGACATTGTCACAGGGGATGAAACCTGGATATATTCATATGAACCTGAAAGTAAAGCTCAGTCGGCGCAATGGGTCTTTCCAGATGAGCCAAATCCGACAAAAGTGAAAAGGGGCCGAAGTGTTGGTAAAAAAATGATTGCCTCATTTTTTAAACGTTCAGGTCATATAATAACAGTACCACTGGAAGATCGTCGCACAGTAAATGCAGAATGGTATACAACAGTTTGTTTGCCTGCAGTCATAAACAAAATCCGAGAAAGCCGTCCAAGAAGTCGAATCATTCTGCATCATGATAATGCGCCCGCGCATACCTCAGAAGACACTGAGAAGTTTTTAAGAGCATCAGGTGTTGACAAAATGACCCATCCGCCCTACAGTCCCGACCTAGCGCCCTGCGATTTCTTCCTGTTCCCGAAAATTAAAAACAGACTGCGAGGAAGGAGCTTTACCACACCAGAGGACGCTGTTGAAGAGTTTAAAAACTACATTTCAGAGATACGTCTCGAGCACTGGATTGACTGCTTCAACGACTGGTTCAATTGAATGCAAAAGTGTATAGATAATAAAGGTGAATATTTTGAAAAACAGTAAAAGGTGTTTTGTTAAAAAAAATTGTTTTAGTTTTTTGAGGCGCAAAACTTTCAGTGTGACCTACGTATATATAAACTGTTATAATGTTCATATAAATGCACGAGTAAATATAAAGGTATAATCCATTTACTATATTTGTTTGTATGTAGACACATATTTTTATATGCATATACGTTCATATGTGTTTTATAAATGTATTATTATTATTATTATTGATATTTGAAAAAAAAAAAAAAATTCTATTATTTGGTATTTTTCTTCTTCTTTATATTTTTTTTATTTTGCTTTCTTTTGATTTGTTTTTTTTTTGCATGTTTTTTTTTTTTTTTACATTTATGTGTGTCATATTTCATGTACATTTTCATTTCTTCTTCTACTTTGTTTAATCATAACGTTTCATTCAATCCAATATCAAATCAATACAATTTATTGAATGTATTCAACAGTTTTTTCTCCATTTCATTTCATTTTTTTTTTCCTTCTCACTATTTCTCCGTAATAATTTTTTTTTTCTGTCGATTTTGATTTTTTTTTTCCTTCAATATCAATATTATTTTCTTTAACTTTATTTTATTTTCATTATTGTTTTGTACATTTCAATCCTTTATATTTTGTTAAATGGAACTTTGTTTTTATACTATTTTCAATTTTTTTATTTTTATTTTAATTTGTTTGGTATTGTTGCCGTTATGATTCATGGTGCATATGGTTGTCAGGGGTAGTAAATTCATATATGTATATACATATGTAGATACTGTCGTATTCATGTACATATATTATGAAATGTGAAATTTTTCTGTCAATACGTTGTTATTGTTGTTATTCTTGTTCTTGGTTTGTCGCTTTCATTTTTATTATTTTAAAAAGAAAATCATATGTATGTATTTTTATGTGCATGTGCATTTGTATAATATGTTGAATATTATTTCTTATCACCTTTACATATGTTTGGGGTGCATATAGATATTCACTTACATAACATATATGAATAATCTAACATTTCCGTTTTAATAAATATACACATATACTATTTGATTTATAAATCCTTTTTTATTCAATACACTCATACATACATATACTTATATAAAAATGTATTGTATATTATTATATTATTTTTACTGCCATTTTTTGCATATTATTTATACATTATGTTAAACATACATACAATGTAGATTATCTGCATACATTTGCAATAAAAAATACATACATAAATATGCATACAGTAATATAATATATTCGTTCATTTTTAATTCAGGATATTAAAATAAATTTTATTCTTGTATTTTTTTTTTCTCAATTTGTTTATTCATTTTTTGAATATTATATGCTGATATAAGATATATTTGAGAACGTATAAGAATATAAAAGAATTATAAAGAAAATACACATACAACTCACAATAAAATATTAAAAAATATTCAATAATTTCAAACATACCTACATATATATACATATGTATATATTCACTATATTAAATCGATTTATACTATGAATATTAATATGAATATATACTTGTCACATATATTATGTATGTACTATGTATATACTAACTTAACGTTCTATGCATATAAATTTATGCACTTGTTTATAGGTAGGTAAAAGTCTTATAGCTTTATATTTATACATATAATGTTTAAATGCATGTATACATACTTCAAGAAAATATTTTTTTATGTGACGTACATGTATTGTGATTTTTAATCAGAATATACATATGTATGTACATGTATTATAAATGACAAAACTTAAATATATGCACATAAAATTAAAAAATATATATATATTATTCGATATGTATAGCATATATACATAATGTGTTTATTTTATTATCATCTTGACCGTGTTTTTATTATTTTTTTTTTTTTTCATTTTTATTATTTTATTTAAAATTTCATATTAATTTATTTTATTTTATTGTTTTGTTCTCGTTTCAAATTAAAAATTCATTTGTTTACTTTCGCAAGAATTATTAATGAATTTCATATCGTTTCTATATACTCGTATACGCATATGGTTTCTAACTATAGCTACATACGTTATTTACAAAAGATCGAGTTACATTAAACACACCACCAGAAATATATTAATAGCAATATCTATCTATACCCATAGAAACATATACATTTATATAAATTCACAAGTACATATTGTATATACTATTTTATTTTAATTAATTTATTTTTTTAATATTTTTTTATATTAAATTTACGAAGAAAAAAACTATTATGTATAAAGTTAGCTTAGCAGAATGAAATGAAATCTTTTAGAATAACAACAGTATCAACAGAAAATATTTAAAAATTAAATGAAATCTTGACGACTCATATACATATACTCGTACACATATAGTTGATCACCATCACTATACATGGGAAATGAAAATAAAGAAAGAGGAAAATATTTTATTACTATTTTTTTTTCTTACTTTTTGCTGAATTTTGTCTTTTTATATTCATTTTTTCCCTTACAACAGTTGCAAGAAAAAAATGTTTTTCCCCGTTATTTTTTTTTTTTTGTTTTTTGTTTTTCTTTTATAGTTTCATTTTGAAATTCAGTCGAAATCGTAATAATTATTTTAACAGTTTTTACTGGTTTTCCGCATTTAAAAAAAAGTTCTTTCTTCAGTTTTGTTTTAATTTTTTCTTCCTTTACTTTTTTTGTTGCTTTTATTGTTATTAAACTTGGAATACATATAATGTATACGCGGGTAGGTTGTTTGAATTTAACGAAAAATTAATAACAAAGCTAATTTTTGGTATTTTCTTTTTTTTTTTTTGTGCAAAGACATTAAAAATAAAAATGAATTACATATTTTTATTTTTCTATGAAATTGCTGTTTGAATTCAATAATTTGGTTAAAATACATTATTTCGGCTACTGTATACTAACATTAATATTTAAAAACTTTTTTTTAAATCTTCTCGTTTATCCTCATAGAGCAGCTAAGATTTTTAATTTTCAGTGTCACATTTTTGTTATTTTCAAAAGCATTGCGAGAGTTTTCAATTTTTCTCTAATTTGTATTTTCCATAAAATTTTAATGTTACAAAAATTCTTTTTTTTTTTTTTTTTCATTTCCAAGAAATTGTTTACACATGTTTCCAGTTCATGTATAATACAAATCGAAAATTATTCAGTATAAAAATTAAAAGTAAACTACATGATTGTAGATACATAAGTATATAATAACAAATCACATATACCGGGGATATAAAATCCACAAAAAAAGGGTAACTGCAAAATACAGAAAAAATAAATAAATAAAATAAAATAATATCATTGGTTTTCATAGGCTTCTGCTTTCTTCATTTCAATAAAGAGTCCAAAAAAAGTAAGTTTTTTAATAAAATTTAAAACTAAACGCACATTCTACACATCTCACACACAAACAAATACGCATTGACATTAAAGATATAATGTATTTTTGTGAGCACTTTAAAATTCAAATATATTTTATTTTACATTCCATATTTATATGCAATTTAGGTATACGTATGTAAGTATAATTTAATATAATTAATATTAATAATATTAATATTAATATAATTAATAGATACATAATTAGATAGGTAGTAGCATAGACTAATATAGATTGGAAATGCTTATGGCAGAAATCGTGTTCATAACTATTAAGTAAACATCAAAATAGCTTTTGAGAGATTTTGAAAAAGCTATAAAATCAGAATAAGGAAAATAAATGAGAGAACTTTTGTAATCTTTTGAAATCTTGTATATCTTGAAGAAAAAACAAATTTAAAAATCAAAAATCTATGTAGCTATATTCTTATCGGAAATGATAAAAAATATCAAATAACAGGCAAATGTACAAAATCGTATATTTTAAGTCTACTGTCACATTATTCTGATTCTGAATCTGAAACGTAAAATTTCAGATTCAGAATTCACTTTTTGTTCATTCTGATTCTGAATCTGAAAACTCCTTTTCAATATTTTTCTTTAAATTTGTTATTGTTATAAAACACTTTACTTATCGAGTGAACATTAAACCATCGAACAATAACTACTATGAGTGGCGAGTACGTTGGTAAGACGCACTTTTCAATGGAGGGTGAAATAAAGTTAATCTTCTGTCTTCTGTCTTCTGTCTTCTATCTTACGATCTTCAAGTTGTATATAAACAAGTAATTTTATGTCAATTTATTGAGTGGTTTAGCTATGAATTCAGATTCAGATTTCAGGTACATGTGACATGTTACATTTACTGTCAGCATGTTTCATTTTCTATTCTGAAAATAATCAGATTACAAAACGGAAGTACGAACCGGAATTTTTTTAGAAGATGAATTTTTCAGAGCCATGTAACAAGTCACATTTACTACAATGCATTTGAAAGTGATTCTGAATTTTTCAGATTCAGAATCAGACTCATGTGACAGTAGGCTAAAGGAAATTTAAATTTTCAACAAATTTATGTTATGACTGGCAATGAATATAATAATATATATTATCACATACAAATATCCTTATCTGTGATATTATATATACAATTAAAACTGGTTTTGAAAGTATCTAACACATATGTGCATGCATACTATCACAGAATATATATCTACTAGTTACGTTAGTTATATATTCTTTGATACTATGCAATCTGTATTGTTGGCTACATGAATATAAATATTCTATATTCATGATTCAAGTAAGACCATGTATGACGGTATAACATAAGTATAGCATAACCGTATAACACAGTACTACTGCCAGCTATTGCAATGAACATGTATTGTGTATTGTTTTTTAAATAAATATGCATGTATTTTCATTGCCAGCTATTGAAATCACAGTATATCTATATTCATACAGTAATGACACTGAGCACGCGTTAGCAAAAATTTCTCATGACCTTTGTCCCGTTATTCATTCGGCCTTAACGGTTTTGCTAAAAGTCGATAGCAATTAAGAGCCTTTGTATACGAAAAAGAGACCAAAAAAATGGAACTGCAACACCAACTGTTTTAAAAAATATAACATTATTACAGTGTATACCTACTCATTAAAAAAAGTACAAATTTTGTTATTTAAAATTTTTTATCTAAAATAAACAAAATTAATTGTAAATGCATTACACTTAAAATTTTGTGTTTGATATCAAATGTTTTTACATTTTTGTTAAATTTCTTAATTATAAATTAAATTCTTACTCTAATATATAGCTTAACAAAATAAACTTTTTCTTGTCTTCAGAATTCTCAGAAATTATATGAATCACCTTATATCTTGATATAATGACGCGTCAGGTAGTCAAAAAAAAAGTTCCAGATCGCCTTTAAAAATGCATTGTGAAAAAATCGTATAAATGTACAATATGATTGTATTGCTCACATGTATATATTGTTTTGCATCTTTTCTTCATTACGGCGGTTTATAAGGAAATATGGATTTGACATAAGTACATTAATTCTGTACTGTTTTTGTAAATTGAATTTTGATTTTTTTTATTATTTTAAAATAAGTAATTATGTGTGTTAGTAAATTTAAAAAAAAAAAGAGTGTCACATCTTATTGCTTTGTTGATCAGTGATAAATATTCTATATTGATTCCAGTACTACTGCCAGCTATTGCAATGAACATGTATTGTGTATTGTTTTTTAAATAAATATGCATGTATTTTCATTGCCAGCTATTGAAATCTACAATATATGTAATATATATGGAAATTCGTGAGCGAAAAATTATCTCTCCTCTCAGTAAAAGCTCCTGCCAGCCATTCTTCAAGTTTCTGCCAGCTATGATCGATTTCAAAAGTGTATTAAAAATTTATACGTTCATTTCCTATCTATAGATTAGTCTATGGTAGTAGATATTAGGAGTATGTATTATCAACTCCTATAGCCTATCCAACAGAAAGCTATATCACAACAGAACACTATCGTCGTGATAAGATGAATAGAGTGTATATATTATGTAATATAATCTCACAAAACGAAGCCATTCGACGAAATTATAATCTATATGAGTAAAAAATATAAAAAAAGACAAAGATAAGAAGTGAAGAAACCTTTTTTTTCCTTATACAAAAAACAAAAAACAAAAAAAAAATTAAATAAAATGTAAAATTAGAAAGTTGTGGAAAAAAAATGGCAGAATACTAGATTTACAAAAGATAATACTAATAAGAAGAAAATGATGAAATTAAATCTTAAAATTGTTTATGTGTTCTTATAATATTTTCTTTCAATGTTTCTTAATGTTATTTTTCACAGTTAATTTTGACAGTAATTTTCGGTATGCCTGCGCCTTACACATATGTATGTAATTGAGTTTATTTAAATTATACGTATATTACTTGAAAAAGATAAATATGTACGAACAAATACATATGTTTCTACATACATGCATATCTGAAACGTATATTTTTGTGTATATTTGTGTGTTTAAATCTATAAAAACAAGTATAACATACTTAGTACAAGTTATAGCACTAAATATACATATACACATATACAAGTACGTATGTAATATATATAAAATTTAAGTACGTATAACGATTACACGGATAAAACATAAAATATATGAGTACACTTGTACAAAGTGTAATAGCAAAATATTATTATTAAAATTTTTTATTTTTTTTGTTTTTGCTACTCAACAAGTTTACTGTTGCATAAAAGTATATCAGTATAGGGTTTATCAATACGAAAGTCAGAATTTAAACCAGCCAATACAACGACAACACTGATCGAAAAGTCAATCTCAGGCTTTGATTGCTGTATTTTGTGCAATATATTGTGTGACAAAGTAATCATGGAAAGAAAATTATTCGATATTATTATGTATCAAATTGAATGTTCAGATGGTCGTATGTTTTGTGCATTACGAGAAATCTATAGAGTATTTGAAGGCTTCAAGAACTCAAACCAACTGATCATGGTTCGCGTTAAACTTTCGTTAATTAATTAATTATTTTCAAAATTAAATTAATATTTTCAGAACGTAATATAATCGATTATTCTTCAAAAAAATAAACAAACCACGTGAACATCACTTTCTATAGTTATCATTGTGTTTCATTTTAAAGTTTTGACGCGTTTATTGATAAACCCTATATACTCGTACATATTACTTTTGATCCTGTATTATATTCCTTCATTCTATGTATACCGGTACATACAATACTTTTTAGTCTACACAAAAGAAAGTTTATTATTTAATAATGATGGAAATAATGATTTTCCTCTGCCTGCCTGCTGCGTGATACATTCACACCTATATGTATATACCTACCTACTCAAAATATGTAGTACTCGTATAAGAATTTCAAATAAAACAAAAAAAAAATGAAGGAATAAAAATAAAGAAGAAAAAATATTGAATAAGGCAGACAATACGAAGAGAAATTAACCAAAATAGGAAAATGATAACTACATGAGTATAAAAATATACCATGAATGCTGAAAGAAAATATTAAACAAACAAAAACCAAAAAAAAAAAAAAACACATCTTACGTATTGTATATAAATATGTGTATGTATTTATATAAAATAAGAACTTGAATTACAGGGAAAAAATGGGTTTAATTTGGTTTGATATTACATGGGTACTTATATTTGAGGATATATTTTTATGTAGATTCTAATAATAATCTCTGGATATCGTTAAATGTAGTCAAAAAAAAAAAAAAAAGAAATAACAAAATCATAAAAAATTACAATATTGGCTGAATAAAAATCCTTAAAAAAAGAAACATAAAATAAAATTAAAATGATTATCCTATACACGAAAAAAATACGTATATATAAAAAATCAAGGACTTTAAAATTTTTGTATCATATACTTTTCTTTCTCTCTCCCTTTCTCTTTCTCTCTTTTTTTTTCTCTCTCACTCTCTCTATTATTTATCCACGTAGATTTGAATACATACAAAATTATTATTTTGTTGATATAATTTATTAAATTTTCATTTATTCACGATTTGTTTATATTTTTTGTTAACCTTTTCATCCTCAATATTCAGAACAATAAACAAATTTTTCATTCATTTTGTCTTTATTAATTTAATAACACATTTTACGAAAAAAATATAGTAAATAAAATAAAAAAGAAATCTTAAATGAATGTTTAAAACTAAAACAAAAATTTTAAAAATTGAATAATGAAATAAAAAGGACGAAAATCAACTTTAAATCAGGCTGTATATATGTACATACACATTATACAAGTATATAATATACGAGTATTCGTATTAAATATTATGGTGATGATTAGAATGATTATAACGCAGTGCAGCACTACCTACTTCTATTTATGAAAGATTGAAAAACATAGAATAAAAAGTATTGTATTAGAATGTATAAAATAAATTGTATATGTGGAAAGTGTATGAATATTAATTTTTGGAAAAGCAAATCCATCAAGCCAATAATAAAATGTGGTACATACACATATAAACTGATGTAAATAATCGATAATTGTATAGATGTACGGAGTATATAGAGGCATATGTAATATAATCAAGAAGATAAAGGATTATATTATAGAGATTTAATTTAACAATATATAGTTGTATAGCATCAGATATGATCGCTTTAATTGAAAATTTTCCACAAAAACAAACTTTTTGTATGCAGCTTTCTATATATGTAGTGCCATTGTAATATTATATTTTGTAGAAGAGAATAAAGATTATATGCGCCTATATATAATACACATATAAAATTTACTATTATTATTATTTAATTAATAAAATTTGAACATTCATATTTTTCTATTCATTATACTATATATTCAATATGCATACACCCACACATTTATACACCGATTACAATACCATTTACATTTTATACCTATACCAATACCATATTCATATCGTACTATTATCATTTTATGATATATCGAACACATTATATAGATTTTAATTTATTTAAAACATGCATCGTCTTTTTTCGATGTTATACATATATTACAGATTTGTGTAAGTATGTATGTTTATTCATGATCTATATACTATCAGACAATACATGTATTTACATATTGCTTACATGGGTACGTCAAATACATAAGTATACATTTCTAAATCGTATAATGCATTATAGTATATACTATATAGATACAGGTAATGTACATTGTGTACATGGATTTCAAGTTATTAAAATGTAATAACATATAATAAGTTTTTTCACATATGCAAGGAATAATTGAATGATTGTGTGTATGTATGATATTATTTTAAGAATTATGGAAGTACACATGTGTATATACTGGACTGGATATTTAAAATTAAATTATTACGTACATGTTAGTACACCTACAATACAATGTATATATTTATATTGATATATTTTTTTTTACATCAATGTTATAAATATTTTGCATTACAAATGTGATGGTCATGGATGGTATTGTAGTGGTAGTTCTGGTTCAAACAGATAGAGTAAAATTTAACAAATTTTAATTTTGTGATAAAATGATCTAACTTCTAATATACTATAATGCAATGACTGTATAATCATTAAAAATTATTTTTTTTTCTTTTTCTATGAGCAGGAATCGAATCCGCAATTTCGAGATCAGTAGGGCAGTTGTTTTATTACTGTACCATCAAGCCCCCATCAATTGACTGTAATAGTACTCTTTATATCAGTTAGTCCTTATCGTTATGGTATTTATAGTGTTTACATCAAATCGTACTTATACAGAATACTTTCCTTCTTGTAAAATACTGTACATGTAGTTGTGTGAGAGTTAAATTTTTGTTGTTGTCATTTTAATTTTCTATAGTCACCTACACATATACATACGTTCTGTAACGTATGTGACATAAATATGGACGTAGGTACAAGTATGTGTAAAAGAAAAACGTCAAATTTACGTGCATCAACATATAATGTAAATATGTACCTATGTACATACCGCACAATTTAATACTATTACAAACCTATTATAATTTTTATTAGGACAGCTACGATGAGTATACGTATTACATAAATCTATAACTGTTTCCGCTATGTATGTAATATACTGTATGTAAAAAAAAATAAGTAAATAAGAATAAACGATAAACAAAAACAATAAAAACTTCATAATATTATATAACAATACCGATGATATTATGATGATGTGATCACGTTCTGCACATATTTCTCTTTGGATCAGTTAATGAAGACTTAATTTGATTACTTTGAATTACTCATCATCATCATCTACTTACAACCAATCTCGTCATCACCATAAATATCGTCATCATTGTCATCATCTATATACACATACTACACAGCAAGTATTTAAAGAACGAAAAGAAAAAAATTCAAAAAATAAATAAAACTAAAATACGAAGAAAATACGCATACTCCAACATCAAAAACCCCAAACCTATAAAAAAAGGATAACATCAAAGAATAAATAAATAAAAATTAAATGAAAAACATTTTTTTTTTCACTTCAATTTTACTCTGCTCGTATTTAATAAACATTTACAACATTGTATCATTTTATTATTATTTTTATCATTATCACATTCTGTGTATGTGTTTATACGACGAGTATATATATGTATATGTATCTACAAAAAATGTAAATAAAAACTCTTTTATATGATTATTTTCTAAATACATTTTCACATTTTTATTGTAAATTATTATACCTGGTACATTATACCTATATCGTATACATTGTTGCTGTAGTAGTAGTGGTAGTGCGGTATAGTTATCGCTAGTCCATGTATAAAATCTGAATAGAAAATAACAAAATATACAAGTATATCACTTGCAAAATTATTACGAGAATATAATATATACATATATACATATATTATTATGTAATCGTTTAGATGTATATGAAAACAAGCAACTTATTCTTGAAATACGAGTATCTATAAAGTGATACAATAGAGTAACACAGTAACAATAATATAAAAACGAACTAAATATGTAACTAAACAAAGAAAATAAAGAAAAATTGTTAACAAAATTTCATACGTATGTATGTATATATAACGTAACGTGTATTAAAAAAACCTATATACTGTACATATTCATAGATAATGATGTACATAAAGATTATTATATATTCAACACGGAAAAACGAGTAGAAAAAAAAAATGAAAAAAAAAAAGACGAAATTATTTTTATGTAATTAAGTTTCTTTATCCTTCTGGTGCGTTATATTTCTATTCATTCATAATATACTTACTCGTAAATATACCAGAAGGAATTAGATGTAATGAACTGTTTAATGACTTTTCTCATAAAACAAAAATAACAACACAACACACATTGAAAATCATGAATTTTTCTCTCATTTTCTTAATCTGTAATTTATGGATAATATTTTTTTTCTTTTATATAATTTACAGGTGAAAGAGTAATCATCGAGTTTTTAGAGATGTTATATATTGTATACACGAAAAACACAAAAGCATCTAGTAAAAAACACAAAACAAAACAAATTCACATAATTAAGAGCGTAAATGTTTAAGTAATTTACACAACAAAAACAACTAAAAATAATATAAATAACAAAAAAAAAAAAACAAAAAAACAAAACAAAGATACAAGGATGAAAAATTATAAATTAAACGAATTAATACAGAAATGAGAATGAATTTTCATTTTTTCGCACATTAATGATTCATTTTTTTTTTTTTTTTTTTTTTTTGAAGTTAATTCTTACATTGTAAATATATATCAAAAAGAATTTTAATTTGAAATTTTTTTTTTTAAATTCATAACCTGAAGCCCATAAACTGTACATACTCATAAATACTATACATAAGTATGTATGTACTTGTATAATATGTACACATAGATGGAGAACCGTTAAAATGTCCTTTAATTAAATGTAAAAATTTTATGAACAAACACTTGCAGTAAATATTTTTTTTTTGTTTTATTTTATTTATGTATTTTTTAATGATATACGAGTGAGTACGGTAATAAAAAGGATATTAATCTAATCCATAAATACATTACAAATAGATATCAAGTATATGCACATATATGTGTTATATATTATTCACATAATAAAGGGGAATATCATTCAAAACAAATTTACTTTATTCGATAGAATTAAATAATAAACTTTTTATCAATTTTTATACACATAGAAAAAGTAATCCTAGTGGAAATCATCAAACAAAATATAAAAATAAGAAGAAGAAAATCTAAAAAAAAGTTTTAAAACTAAGTTAAAGGACGAACATAATAAACTGAAAATCTTTATTTTTGAGTATCCTTTTTTGCTTTTCTTTTTGTTTTTTTTTTTTTTTTTATTATTATTTTTGTTCGTTATGTCAACAAAACATACAATATACTCGTATATGTATACATACGATTAGGTTTATATAAAATCTAACTGTATTATAACTTCAATATGGTTTAAGTATGTGTATGTCATCATACCTATTTAGATCTAAACGCATCCCATTTTTCTTCCTAACCAAAAAAAAAAAAAAAAACTCAAAAAATTCTGAACATTTTTCATTTTTTATTTCGTTTATTTTCGTTTTCATTTATTTATTTATTTTGTTCATCGGTTCTCGAAATGACAGAGGATATGTCATAATCATGTAATAAATATACAGTAAATATTTCGTGTAATAATAACATGTTGAACATGATGAACATATACACATAAAATTTATTGCTGTTTTTATTTTTATTTATGAGTTTTATATCATTTTTTCGTTTATTTCTTTCGTTTTTTTTTGCTATTTTATTAGTCTGTTTCCTTTATTTATGATTTTTATTTTTTTTTCGTTTATTCTTGTTTGTATAAATGTTATTCTTGTATTGTTGCCTTTTGATTGCCAGTGTGAATTTTTATAGAAAAGTTAAACCAAAGATTGAAGGAAAAAAATGTATTTTCACCTAATTCGAAATAATAAAAAAAAAAGTGTAAATCCTTTTTGTAAAGTCGAATTTTGCTTTTGTTATCTTTTTTTTTTTTTATAAATTTCCTGAAAAGACACAGAAAAAATGAGAACTTTTTTTGGGATGATTTTATTTAATAAAAATTTTATCGAATTATTAGAAATGTTATACTGTATTTAGGTTAGATGACTTCTCATTCTATTGTATAGTATATTAGTTGAAATTAGAATCAATGTCCATCATTATTAGAGTATAGAGAAAGTCTGAATTTTTATTTAATTCGGTCGGAATAGCATTCTATTATTCTGCTCACAAACTCAGCAATTTACAAGAGCAATTTTAAAACAGAAATTTATTTATTTTGTTTTTATTGAGAAATATATCAGTCTATGTAAAAAATAAAAAGAAAAAATGAAAATGAAATTATAGATATGTATATTCAAAATAAAAAAGAACACCAGAAATTATATCAGCCATTCATAAAGTATCCCAAGGATTAAAAAAAAATGAATGATTTTTTACTAAAATGTCAAAAGTATGTTAAAAATGACAAACAAATATTAATTTTTTATATAATATAATTCTTGTAATTTAAGTCTGCTTATATGACACGTTAAGTTGTGACGCACTTAAACAGGATAACTTTTTATTTATTTATTTATTTATTTATTTTTTTTTGTAAATGATTAAAATATACAAAGATATTTTTTTTGTTTGAATTTTTTTAATGAATATTTTCGAGAGGACAAATATTCAAAAAAATAATAATAAATGAATAAATTAAAAATAAAAATTATGTACTATGTATAGATAGTAAAAGAATTTGTTTAATTCGATCATCAATCATTTTGAGGATGATTAATTGAATTGAATTTTCTGTGTATGTATATGTACGAATTTATTAAAAAAAAATTTATAATAACAGCAACAACTACATAAAATCTAAAAAAATATAAAAAAAAAATTAATTGGCATTATTTTTTCATGCGTTTTTTTTTCTTTATTATATTTTATACAGACAAAATATGACATTTACTATTTAATTTAAAAAAGAGAAGAAACAATTTTACTTTAATAAAACAACAATAGGTACGAAAACATTTTTACTTCTTCATTTTGTCTTTAGATTTATCTGTAATATTTTTTTTCTTCCTTTTTTTTTTATTACGATTTACATACATATTTACGTATTCAGTCTTCATGTAAATTCATACTAATATATATTATAGGTAGATACGATAGTACTTGCGTATCTATTTACATTAGCGCAATTTGAAACTACCTCTATACCAGTATGTATTTCAAAATTACATTACGCACATATTACAGACTATGAGATGAGGGTATTCATTTCAAATCTCGTAATTCGCGTAAGTAGCGTAATTAATCGTATTTTTACGAAACTTCGTAACTTTTTCCTTTGTTTTGAAAATCAGGAATAAAAATAAAAAAATAATAATAAGAATTTGTGAAAAGTGTGAAGAGTTAAGTTACAATAATTATGATTAATGCTTTACGAGGTACGCTTTCACGTCATTTTAACTTGAGAGGACGCTTAAAGTGTAACGCTTTGCATAAAGTTTATGATTTCAAATTAACACCCTAAATAATTTTCATATCAAACTAACAAAAGTACCTGAAGATATAAGTACCTGTTAGAAATACGAAAGCAAAAATACAATCAACAGAAAAAATAACAGAAAATTGCACATTCAAACAACATTATAATAGCTATAATAGTACTCATATATACCATTAACATCCATATAAACTATAAATTCAAGAATATACTTGATCATATTCGAGTCAATTTTATGCATGTAATGTAATGTATGTACACATATCTATGCATAAAATATTGGCAATACATTATAGTATTCAGTTATTTAAAAAAAAGAAAAGAAAAACAGAACACAAGCAACAACAAAAATAAAATTTCTATACAGTGTACACACATTTAAGGTATGTACATACGATATTACGAGTATTTACAACATATGAGTATGGTTGAATTATATATGTAGTTTAGTATACTATATATAATTTATTTTCGTTATGTTTACATTTTTATACAAAAATGTATGCACAATATATACGTCTACCTATCTACCTATTATAAAGTTTTTCTTTCTTACATTCATCTTTACATACATTTCATTTTGTCTTTATTATTTTTTTACTCTCATTAAATGCGAATTTTTTTTTTTTTTTTTTTTCAAATGGGAAAAAAATGCAAAATAACATCTGTATCTGTATGCAGATATAAAAATGTAAAAAAATGCATACCTATCAAAAGAATATGAAAAAGAAGAAGAAAAGAAATAAAAAATTGCAACTTTTATTTATTCGAATTTTTTTTTCTTTAATTTTATTTATGTATTCCTTTTATTTAGTTTGTTCTTTTTTTTGTTTTTTTTTTTTTTTTTTGTTTTAAGAAAAAACATACTCGTATAATGTATATGTATGCAAAAATTATGCATTACTGCATACATTATGTTTGCATCGCAGTAATATAAAATCAAAAATGGAATATTAAAATGAATATGATAATGATAATAATAATGTATGCATATACGAGTATGCACATATGGGTATGAATACATATTTGTGTGTTTATGTAATACACTTGTTTATGTACAGATTTTGCTTAAAAATAAAAGAGAATATATAAAGAGCTAGAAATAATTTCTTTTTATTTTTTTGTTTTTCAATTTTACATTACACTTTATATGTACATATGTATGTGTAACTACACTTTCATATGGTTTCGATATACAAGTTAAACATACATATATAAACATATATGTAAGTATGTAAGAAATATACAAACGTATAAAATTTGTGAAAAATAAAACAAAAATAACAAAAGTATTTTTCTATTTTTCATTTGTTTTTTACTTTTTTTTTGTTTTTGTTTTTTTTTTTTTGTCTGTTTTCTTCATCTTATTATATTTTATAATCGAGTATTAAATGTAAAAAGGACATTGCATTGTATTGAATGAATCGGAAAACTGCAATATGTATATATTATACTCACGTACTATGTGTAATCCAGTTACTGCTATACATACATATGTACATATGTATGGATGTAGGTTGTAATCATTTATTTTTTTTTAGTTTTTTCATTTTTTTTTCTTTTTTGGCTTGGCAAAAGTTTACTTCTCTGTAATCCTTTTGTTTGTGTTTTTTATATACTTTTGTCTTATCTATAGCATTAAAAACACAGTACATAACACATACAGTACATACATGTACATATGTATATTCACATATACATCATTTATCTTTTTATGCAGATCTATAAATTTTTTTGTTCATATTTTATTTTATGTCCTTTATTCTGTTCTTAATTTTTTTTAAAAAAACTAAAAAAAAAAAAAAAAAAAATCTTGAAAATTTTACATTATTCCTTTTTTATGCCTTTAATATGCACATATGTATATGTTTACACAGTACATATTATATATATACATATATATGCAGATATGTATAATGTATGTAACATTATATAAATGGCGCATATTTTTAATAATTCGTATCTGAATATTTTTCTTGAATTTTCATGCTTTATGCATAAAGCATACCATGTAATTTGTATAGGAATTGAATTTGTTTTCCATTTTGTTTTTCAAAATGCTATAATATACATCCACAGCCGCATAAATTACACAATGCCTCAAATCGATATATATATATATATATATATGTAATGCAATAATGTACCTATAGCAGGAAAAGTAATGTTAATGAAACATTTTCTACAAACATTTACATTTCAGAAGTTCATTGATTCAATCGAGATAAAATCGATATTAAATTATTTAAAAATTCATACATTCAATTCGTTTGTGTAAATGGAGTTGTAAAATTTCTTTTAATTTCTAATTGCTTCCGATCTCTGATTTATATGTGTACTCTCTTTTTTTTTTTTTTTTTTTTGACGAAAAAGAAAAATAAGTAGATAATGATGAATGCACGCACATTACTATTAGAGACACAACTAATAACCAATACCTATTACAAAAGTGTACTATATTACTTACTACATAGGTAGTTGCAATTAAACTTCATATATATTTGTTCATTTCCAACATTATTCGATTACTGGGTGAGCCATGATATTTGACTATTAAAGCACATAGATAATTTTTACAGAGAGAAATTAAATGATTCTCATTATTAAGAGTTAGTATTGTAAATTCGTATTATGTATTCGTAATTGATGATGAATGAAATGCTACTAGAGCCCTAGAGCGCGATAATTAGTATAAATAAATGAATGAATATGTCACTGATCTTAAAGCTCCTATAATTACCACTATACACTTTACTACGCTACTTCTTACTAGGTGTATGCAACAATAACACAATTTTTGGAGTAGTAATACTGATCGGCTTCGTTTTGGCTTTCTATATCATACTATAACTACTATATGTACATCGAACCGATTTGTAGCATAAAAATAAATGTATAGGTATCGTGTAATTTAGTTGCATATACATGAATCTTATTCTAAAATTTTATTATTGTTTCTATATCCATTATACGACGAGTATACTGGTATATATAATGTATTTATATTCACAATTACATAGGCATATGTACGTACATATATGTAGATGCTTTAGGTTCATTCATGTATTTTTTCATATGTGAATATTCGAACAAAAGCAAATTTTCTTGTTTTTTTCTTATAAATATAGTTTCTATACAATTGCATAAATTATTGTCAGTATCTAACAGCTGCATTCTATTGAGTACATTACACATACATTTATACAGACCTTGTTTGTAAGTTTATTTTTAACGTACTATTTATGTAAAATTATGAATAGTTTTCATTTCTTTTCAATGTTTTTTTTTGTTTTTTTTTTTTTGTTTCATATAATTTCTTTTACTTACACACAATTCATTTTTATATGCTCTTTTAAGGACATTGCGCATTTTATACACAGATTAAAAACGAAACAACAACACAATAATAAACAGGAAAATGAAAATTAAAAGAATATAGTAAAATAATAAAATAACAAAAAAAAAGTGTATAATCTGAAGTGTGAACAAGAAGAAGAGCAAAAAATAATGCAAATTCTGAAAAAATTATTTTGCATGAAATGTACACATAAATTCACTGTTAAGGGATATGCAGATGTGTTTTTTTTTTTTGTATTTTTATTTCTTTCGTACATATAAATTTATTTTATTTTGATGTTTAAATCAAATGTGTAAAATAAAACAAAAAATTTAGAAAAAAAGTGATCATCTCCTTTAAATTTAATGTAGAAAAAAGTCCTTTTGCAAGTTCTACGTTCAATGTGCTGAGATGAAATTTAAATTTATATTCCAGATTTTCAAATATTCATTGGCATACAATTATATTGTTTATGTAATACAAGTCCATATCTAGGCTCTTTTAAAAATTGCATGTTTTACTTCGACAACTTGATTTCATGTCAAGATGCCTTGCAGCAAAATGAGAAAGAAGAATCTTACAAATTTTGATTAAAAATTGACCATAAGATCCATTTGATTGGAAAAATTAATATATGACGTTTATATTTTGTAAGCCGCTTAAATGAACATTATATATTATGAAAACACGGCAAGCTTGACGCATGTTTGTAATTTTAAAAATGAACTTATTACGAACCTTTTAGCTATTAATAGTGTATTACAAATATCGTAAATTTAATAACGAATATCATAATTTTCCGAAATTGATGATGATTGTTCTCTAAACAATTAAATAGGTATTAGCTATTGAGCATAAATTCGTGTCTGTGTGAGTTTCATTTTCTGATGTTTGTTTTTTTTTTTTCGTTTAATTTTTATAAATTTCATTTTTCTATTATTTTTGTTCACATTGTTTTATATGTCAAATCAAAATCACTCTCGGATTGAGTGGTAGAGAGAGATAGATAGAGAGGGGGGGGGGGGGAAGAGAGAGATAGAGATAGAAAGATGTTTGAAAAATAAACACTTAAAATATGATAATTTTTATTTACATTTTATTTGTTATTTTCTGTTTTTTATACTCATATTAATCAAAAAACAGAGAAATCCAGAAAAAAGTAACGTGCTTTATTGAAAGGACTTTAATGAAACCCAACTGCGAATAATCAGAAGAAAAATCATCAGTAGACAAAAGTCAAAAGAAAATAAAAGGCAGCTGTTTCGTATGGAATTTATGCCTGAATGAATTTTCTTCTTCATTTTTGTTTTGTTTTCAATGTTTGTCTGAGTTATTTTTTCTTTGATTTGTTTTTCATCAGATAAGAAATGCAAACATTCCAAAGAAATGTAAGAAAGAATAATTTTATTTTATTTTTCTTATTTTGTACCTTTTTGAAAATGAATCGAAAAAAAAAGCAAAGGAGAAAAAGCAATTTTTAAAACAATTTTACCTTTTCAGCCGTGCATTTTTACTGAGTATATCAAAAGAAGGATATTTTGTCTTTTGCTTTCTTCTTTTGCTTTTTTTAAATATTAAAATTCTTCAGCTCATTTTTTTTTTATTACTATAACAAAGATTATTAATTTGAATGCTCCAAAAATTCACAGGATTTCATCATTAGAAATAAAAAAAAATCTATTTGTGCGTTTTTTTTTATTCTTACTTTTGTTTTTTTTTTCATTCCTTTTTTCTTTTTGTTATAGTTCGCTTGCAAAAATAATTTTTTCGTCTGTTTGTTTTGATTCTCCCTATAGGCTAAAAAAAATTTTTTTTAAATATTAATTTTCGTTTTTTTTTCTCAATGAAAATGGCCAACTTGAAACAAAATGATAAGAAAATTATAAAACCTGTAAACCTCTTCTGAAAATGTGAAAAAAAAAAAAACAATATTTTCTTCTTAAGTATGTACAAAACAAGGAATTAGATAAGAAAAACATAAAATTTAAATTGATGCTCGTAACAGAGAGAATTTATAATAGACATAGTATGTATACCCGTGTATATGTTTATTTATAGTGACATGCTGGCATATTTACATATAGGCACATAGGTACCTAACTTTGTAAATAATTTATTTTTGTTATATGTTGAAATACAAAAACAAACCTATTAAAAATAATTTTTCATAAAATAATTTATTTTACATTTAATTTGATTCAATTAAAATGAATGAATGGACATTCATAAGATAAATCATTATACAATTTTGATCTTCTATGTACATGTAGTATACACAATAACTAATGTTGTATGGGTAAAAGTATATCTACGTGTATTCGTGCAAATATGACGTGTTAAGTAATATGATATACGTATATGCTATTTATTATTTTTGTTAAAAAATAATTTTTAGGATTTTTAAGGTTCCTATTAAGTCCTAATAAGGTTTATATAAATGTATATAAATTATTTTTTGAAGCTCTTATATTTACATTTTATATTTTAAATTATTTTTGAAAATATTCTCAAAATTATGTCATTTAAATGTAAAAATGAAAATGAAAATAAATTTTAGGTAATTGAATTTTGTATATTTTCTAAATGTACACACTTAATTCGTATACATATGTATGTTGGACATTTAAACATTTTTCTCTGGTGGAAATAAATATAATTTGTATAATAAATATATCGATTATTTACGTATATACTCGTATAATACATATAAATATAAATTACTTATTTGCTATATGTGTATGAAAGGTAAGTCTAAGTAGGTACGTAAGTAAAATGTCTGTAATGTATCATTTATCTCTCAAAACCATCAATTTGTTGTATGTACTCAATGTTTGTATTACATCAAAGTTCCTAATTACTTTAATTTAATACATATAGGTACTTAGTTATCTGATGAAAAGAATAATTATTCTTAAAATCATTAGATACTTTTACTTTTAATTGTTTCGATTTCTAACATTTTATTTCTTTATTTTTAATTTTTTTCTTTTTTTCTCAGTTTTTGATAAATTTTTATATTAATTGGGTACAATACATAAATAATCATGCATCAGTAGTGTGTCTCTGTCTATGTATTCTTATACTTATTTGTGTATATAACCGTTACTTTGAAATTCAAACTTTCAGATATTCCCAGTTTCGTTATCGTACAACTTGTTATAAAAATATTTTGTAAGGAATATAAGTGTCTAATTAATTTTAGTCAAAATTAATTTCATCATTTGTGTACTGTTACTATTGTTCAGTTTCTTTTGTTATTATACTTATATCGTACACCTTCTGAAAATGAACTGAAAATATAATAAATTAAAATATATAGCTATACAGTGAAATTTCTTATAAGCAAACATATTCATTTGATAGTCAAATATAATTTGTGCCGATTGATATACTATACATATGTAAATTAGTTCGATAAATTTTATAAGTACATACAAGAGACAATAAGGCATTGTATTTATAGATGATTCATTTAATTTAATAACGAATTTGTATGCAGCTAAAACAAAATGGATAGAAAATTCACAAACAGCTATTTATATTCAAGCTTCAAAAAAAAAGTTTGAATTTATTTTCAATCAAAAATATATTCCATTATAATATCAGCTGTGTCATCTCATTAGAAGTACCTGTTTAAAGTGTTTTCACTGTTAACAAATAATTTTCATTTTTATTTTTCGAAATTTCTTCATAGATATTGAGTGAAATGGTCATTATTTTTTAAAGTTAATATCTAATGGAACGAAACAAAATAAAAATAACAATAACAAAATAATGTTAGTTATTTGTTTTATACCAAAAGAAAAAAAAAAATCTCGTAATGTATATGCAATATCTAAAAAAAAAATGTTCAACCAAATTAATAATTCGAAATTATCAAATTTATTAAATTGATGATAATTATGTGTTTCATCATAATGATTACAATTATACCATTAGCATACCATCATTGGCATAATCATCATCATCATCATCATCATCATCGTAATTACTGGTTTATTTTTTTCTGGTTATAATTGATCAGTGTAATTACGTTCAAAATACATAACATTACATATTATTATTAATTAATATATTTTTATATAAAATACACATGCATAACATCAAAACATTATGTGGACATTGTATATTCTATACGAACATATGTATACATACATATATCTATACATAAAGATCTAAATTATTATTTGTGTAAATAAAATATGTATATACATACATATACTCGTATATGTATATTTAGGTAATTTATATACTATGTTTATATAATACTTTTATATAATTTAATTGTATATAGAAAACATATGTGAATATCCAAACATACATACATACATATATGTATGGTATGTATTTATAAGGCTTATTTTATTGATTTATAACAGGCATTATCCTATTATCCTTTATAGAATACAATTTACACAGTAGACTTAAAGTGAAAATCTAATCAACAAAAGATAATAATTCAAGTCATCTTACAACATAATACATACACATACTCGTATATCTCTAAATACGAGTTACATTTATGAAGGTAAATTTATATATTTCATGTACATATAAAATATTTTATGTATAAATTGTACAATATACTTGCACATACATATAATTTAATATATAAATTATATATATGTAATATTTTATAATCATGTACATATATCAGTACCTACATATGTATGCACATATCATATGTATAATAAAATATTTTGTATACTTTATTAGATATTTACATGAATATCATCAGGGCATGCAATATATCCGAATTCATAATTCAGATATTATTTTTAACATTTCTATCTATGAAAATGTATATGTGCATATATAGATATATATATATATATATATATATGTGTTATATAATGACTGATACATGTGTAAACTCATGTATGTGTATATTTATGTGTGTAATTCGCATAAGCATAATTCAATCAGGATACATATCCTCATAGAATTTCTGCAATGCTATAAATTATGTTTTTATTTTTGGTTATTTTATTTTTTATTTATTTTATGGTTTATTTTTTTTTTTACATAATACATTATCACATTACATATGTGAACCTTCGTTATAATATATAACCATAATGTACTATATGTTTGTGATATATTTATATGAATTCACGATTGTGATACACATGATTTATCTTCCCTTGGATAATTTCAAAAATAAACTTTCATATGCTTTCATTTTAAATATCTGAGTACATAAACATCATATGTAATGAAAATTGTAAACTGCAACATGCATGCATTATGCATTACATACATACATATGCAATCGTACATATAATAAATTTTACACAAAAAAATTGATAATATACGAGTATTACATAGTTATATAATATATATGTATATATTGAAGCAAACATTATACAAAAATTATAATCGAATTCGAATTTTGTTTATATATTACATTTACGTATGTACATTACATACATTTGTAATACGAGGGTCGTCTGAAAAGTTAGTTGCCCAACAGAGAAACAAATATTTTTTCACTCAAATTATTATGACTGTCAAACAACAGATGAGCATCCAAACTGGCTACAATCATCCATTTGCAGTCATCTTGCTAAGCATGTACCATCGTCGTACCGAAATGAATTCAACGAGAAGCGTAATCTTCATGTCGAAGCTAGGAACTTTTCATACAACCTACGCATACTGTCTAATATATGTATATTACATTATATCAATTATATACACGTGCAATACAAAATACTGTAATACTAAATTTTAAATAGGTGCTGATTTTAAATACCGATATATATGAGTATGTATAAATGTATGTAGAATAGATAAATACTTTTAGCTGTCTATAATTATAAATAAAACTAAAAGCAATTCAGAATTGATTGGAGAATCATTTTACGAAAGGATTTTCTATATAATTTAATTTTTTTTTTGTCCCTAAAGTGTACCAATACTTTTCTTTTTCTGATACATACTATATTTATCTACTTCATGTGTGGATGTTATTTACTATTATTTTTATTCAAACATATATAGATATACGTTTGAATATATACACATAGTACCTAGTAGATATACTGAAATTAAAAATAAACAGGATAACAATTAAGTCTACTTAAGTAGGTACATATTATGCTCGTACGTATTAACCATATTATTACGATGTATAATCCAGAAAATTTTAATTAAAATCAAAACTTCTGTATAATAATTAAAATAAAAAAAAATCATATTTCATGATCAACAATCAACATTTAACCACAACAAAATATTCTGAGTGTTTATCAATATAAACTACTGCATTATGATGATTTTATAATTGATTTTCATAAATTCTCTGTTACTCTATAATATGATACGTTTATATTATTATATGTATATGAACACTACATATGTCTGTATATACATTTTATAATAATTTTGTATTCTAGATTCGAAACAAAAGTATACACTATATAAACACAGATCTATATGCACTTATGAGTATATATAATTATAATTGAAATCTTATATAGAATCTACAATTTGATTTATATATATATAATATACATATATGTATGTATTTTCTTTCATATTCATATCCATACCACTTGATAATCATACACAGATATCATTATTTATCCTTTATATTTTCCATCTATTTGTACAGTTAGTTATTTTTATGCAAACAATACATATTCAATACTCTTATACATATATCATTTTCTCGTATGTATATGTATATTCAAATGCATTCTCTATCTACAAGTATGTAAATGAATATTACATATGTATATGTACGTGTCCTATATATTTATTTATACACCAGATGCATAAGATGTATCAACCAATACACCATTTCATAGAAGAGACATACAAGATATTTCAAGAGTTTATATTTCTGATGTTCAAGAGTTTCTCGAAAATATTTTCAATATTATTTTTCTTGAATGCATTTTTTTCTTTTTTACTTTTGGTCTTTTTCATTATCATCGTCTTCTTGTTATTATTATTTTTTTTTTATATTTTGTTATTTTGTTTCCATTTATTTTGTACTTGTAATAGTAGTAGTAGTTTTTTTTTGTTATGATTGTTATATTTTATTAAATATTTTTCATTTTTCTGGATTCATTATAATACAAAATAATATATATATATACTATTTCTATACGTGTACACTACACACGTTCCATTTAAAGGCAACAGCAACAACGATTACGACTATATACGACGAAGAAGATGATAACAAAAAAAAAAATGACAAAAAAAAAAATAGAATAAAAATATGTACTACATAAGTAGATGAAAATACAAAAAAGCTGGATTGAAAAATGGTGTGAATAAGAATGAAATAAAAAAGAACACATAATAAAAACTAGAAAAGAATAGCAAAAAAAAAAAATGAAATTGTAGAAAGAAATTTTCTAAAAATTTGCACCTTCATATAAATTTTCTAAATTGTATTGTACATACATACATACAATATTATTCGATATTTATAGCAGTATGTATACAATTATTTATATGTACTCGAGTACACGTGGATATACAAATGTTACATAATATCTTATACTCATAAATATCAATGTACATAATATGTACATATATATCTCTAGATACATGGGTATATAATATGTACATAGGGTATATAATATATATAAATACCAAGCAAAAAAATATATTCAATATTATAAATTAAAAATATCTTAGAGATATGTACATACATATACATGCATATACGAGTATGTATACGTACATAAATACTATATACTATACAAGAAAATGAAGAAACAGCAAAATCATTTTTATCAATATTTTGAATTTTCATTGTTAATGTTTTTTTTTTCAATATGTATATGATGTGGTTTTTATATGTATGCGGTTGTACATATATATACATATATATATATATGTTTTCATATGTATCTACATATGAATATATTTATCTATTTAAATACTATACCTTTATAAAAAAATGACAAACTTAAAATTAAATATAAATTTGTAGATAAATGATAGTTTATTGTGCAACATATATTACATGTGATATATAGATTACATACACATAGTAGTATATATGTACATACAAATATGTATTTTTATATATGTACACATATACAATTATATTGTATACATCATTTCATGTGAAATTAATTTGAACATTATTTAAGATAGAATTCATAAATATGCACGAGTATGTATATAGGTACATACTAAATGTACAAATGTATATATAGAAAATTATTATATTACCATGGTTGTTTAATATACATCTGGTACACAATAATACATATAATATAAATATATATGTACATTTATACAAGTTATTGTATACAAAATATAAAATAAATTTACAATAAAAAAAATAATATATATATATACACACATATATTAGTACAATTTAAGTGAATAAATAAAATAAAATATGATAGAAACATGATAGATGAATAATTTTTATATAATATGTACAATATTCTTGAATGAATACCACGCATATACATATATTATATAAATATTTATATATTTTTTTGTATTAAATTTTTTTTCTATCATTGTATTTTTATTTTAAAAAAAAATTTATATTTTTTATACATACATATACTTATATGTTTGTACACATACATGTAAAAATAAATATTTTGTCATAAATACATACATATGTACATATTATATGTAAGTAACATACATTTATTATATTTTATAAAATATGTCATTATTAATTGAAATTTTTTTTTGAATAATAAAATTGATTTATTATTTAAAATTATATCATATACATTAAATCTATACATACATTACTCGTATTATACATTTCTATGTACAAATATGTAATTTATAATTTACATACATACATATTTATATACATACATATTATTTATACAATATATGTATATATATATTTTTTTTAGAAAAAAAAAAATAAAACAAAATCGAATTAAATCAGAAACGATATTTCATATTTATATTCATACTATGATACTATTTACATAGCTATTTTATACACATATTTACTAATCATTTATAGAAATTTATTTATAATCATTATCATTAAACATTTTTTTTTTATTTATTTTTTTTTTTTTTATACATATTTCATATTTCATCATATGACGCCTATAAATTGTACAACAAATAAAATTATATAAACTACAAATAGTTTTCATCACATATTTATTGTATCATATATATAAAAAGAAGTCAAATTTAAAGTTTTCAAAGTGTAAAATAATAAGAAAAAGTTTACAAAATTTGTACAACAAAACAATAAAGAATTATACCAACTAAATGTATAGATATGTACATATATACGTAGGTATGTATATTTAGCAAAGAAAATAATATAAATAAAATAGTATACATAAAAAAAAAACTATATAATAATAATAGGAAATTTAAAAAGAATTGCGTTATATAAATATATATACGAGTATATATATGGTGTGTATGTGTGAAATATAAATTTATTATTGAATCACAAACATCTGTTACTAAATATTTATTAAATTAGATCCAAGAAAATTAATAATATGTGAACGATATATAGAACACGTACACATATATTTATAATATACATAAGTAATATTGCTATATATGCTCATTGCTCGTACGTTTTATTACTTATATATCTTCAGAAATTTACAGTAGAAATGAAATCAAAAAAAAAAAAAAAAAAAAAAAAAAAAAAAAAAAATATATATATACATATATACATATATAAAAAGGAGGAAAGAATAATGAGGAAAAAAAATAAGAAACGAAAGAAAAATAAGAATAAAAAATGAAGAAAGATTAAAAAAAAAATATTTTAAATTATGTAATAATTAAGTGAAAATATGAAAATAAATAAGTTCGCAAGAAAAATGTGTGGTAGGTATGGATATGAAAATAAAAGAGAATAACAACAAGGGAAGAATTTTCTTTTCTTTTTTTTTTTCTATAATTTTGAAAGAAATATTATATAATTTAAATAAGTTATAATGTGTATACAGATTATACTTATATTTGTTAGATTAGATGTTAGATTCATACGTAATGTAATGATAATTTTTTTTTTTTTAACAGATTTCTCTTGTTCGTATTGTCTACTATTTTGATGTTCGTGTTACACAATGTACATGTTATATACAATGTATATTTCGGAAATTAGTAAAAATACGATATGGGAAGTTTTTAATTTATTTAATTGATGTATAGTAGATACATATTTATGTAATATACTCGTATATATAGATAATAAAAGAGTACACCTTATATGATATTATCATAGACTAATATATTATATAATATGCAATGCATTATTTTTATATACTATATGCACACAGAATGAATGTGAATAGCAATGGTATGAGAAAAAAATTAACAAAAAAATATATATAAAAAAAAAGAAAAAATATAATAATACATACACATTTGAGCACGAAAAATATACAGATATACAAAATACAGAATCGTTTACAAATTTTCAAAATAAATATGCGAATGTATACATAATATATAATTCTCGTAATTATTATTTTCATTATGTATAATGAATTTATATGATACGCACATACATATAAACGTATATGTATATATATATATATATATATATATATATATATATATATATATACATATATATATTTATATTGTATGTATATGTATAATTTTTTGGCTCATAAAATTATGTAAACGTACGTATACGAAATACAAAAATATGCCACCTAAATATTTGATATAAACCATATAGCATACTCGTATATATGTAGTCGTTAAGTCCTTGAAAAAATATTTTTTTTTTGTTTGTTTGTTTTATAATAATATGAAATTCAATACAATCCACATGTCTCTTTATTATTTATTCATAGAATACTAAATAAGAAAAAAAAATTAAATTAACCTCAAATTACTAAAGTTTCATTCTATTTTTTTTTTTATTTTCATTTACATTATTATCATTTTTCTAATAAACAAATAACAATTTTTTTTCTCTGTATTTAATTTCTCTAATTTCAGCAGTATTTACCGATTACGTATAAAATCACATAGCGCATATATTATCAAATATCATTGAAAAAAAAAAGGAAAAATGTTTGAAATTTAAGAGATAAAAGATATAAAATATATATGTAGATATCGAGAAACGAAAAAAAAATTTAATGAGCAAGTAAACATAATAATTAACAAAATAGAAAATAGCAAGATATAATTAAAACAAATTAAATATAAAAAACAAACAAAAAGAAACAAGTAAAACGAAACAAATGAAACGAGATATATAAATTAAAAACCAAAAAAGAAAAAATTAAAAAAAAAATAAAAAAAAAATACATTTAAAGAAAAAAGTAATACAATATATTTTCTTTTTAAATATCTATCTGGAGAAAAAAAATGAAAAATCGAGCTGAAACTCGTAAATTTTACCCGCCGAAAATACTAAATAGAAATTACTACATTATATTATATTATTATGATCAATTATTAATTATATTATTATTATTATTTATACAAATGTTATGCAGCTATTTGAATACAATAACATTAAATGTATAATAAAAATTTGAATTTGAATATTATATTGTATATAATACAAGTACATATATCTACATTAAAATAAATATACTTTTATACATACATATGCGTATATATGGATATTATTGTATAATTTATATAATATAAAACAAAACAGTCACAACGACATCAACAACAATAATAATAATAATAATAATAAATAAAAATAATAATTATAATCAAATAACATCAACAGCACAGAAGGATAATGAATGAAATAAAACGAACGTATAAGAATTTCCCTTAAAAAATCATCATCATTATATACATTTATGTGAATAAGTATATTTTCTTCGACATCAAAAGATCAGAATGAACGGTGTATAAGTTAGAAAAAATATTGAAATATATATTATATATAAGTAGGTACTCGTACATACATATATGTATATTGTCATACAACAGAAAACAACAAAAAAATAAAAGAAAAATTTAATTAAAACTATTAATTTTATATATACATACGTACGTATGTATGTGTATATATAAAAAATATAATAAATAAATTAAAAGAACACATATACTCGTATTACTAGTTTCATTATTATATAAAAGGAATAAAAGAAATCAAAATCAAAATAAAACTGAGAAAATATATACTTATATACTCGAATATATCTAGCTATCTGTAAAAATATTCACATTCATACAAATACGCATATAAAAATCATAATAGTATCTACATATTGAATGTATACAAAGAAAATAATTATATCAATTAATTTAACGAGTATGAACACATGCCGACGACGATTACGACATTGGCCATTATTAATTTGGATTGTAATTATTTTGATTTATTTTGAATCGATGAAAATCTGTAATTGCCATAAAACAGATAAATCAACAGTAACAACAACAGCAACGTCGTCCTTACAATCTCTATCATTGTCATCATTATCATCATCATCATCATCGTCTTCTTCTTCTTCAGCTGCTTTAAAATTGTCTTCTCTATCAGCATCTGTGTCATCGTCGTCGTCTTCAGCATCATTGTCACCATCGTCATCATTATCTACATCATCATCTTCATTATCGTCATCATCATCATCGACATCAGCTGCGTCATCATCAGTACCATCTGATATGGTTGCTGTTAATTTGGCCGGTGATATAATATTAGGAGGTCTATTTCCGGTACACGAAAAAGGTGAAGGTACACCATGTGGACCAAAAGTATACAATCGCGGTGTACATCGTTTAGAGGCAATGTTATATGCTGTTGATCGTGTCAATAATGATACATCATTATTACCTGGCATATCGATCGGTGTACATATTTTGGACACATGTTCCAGAGATACATACGCTTTAAATCAATCATTGCAATTTGTTCGAAGTTCATTGAATAATTTAGATAATACAGCGTTTGAATGTGCCGATCATTCAACACCGAGATTACGTAAAACAACAAATACTGGCCCAGTATTCGGTGTTATTGGTGGATCATACAGTTCAGTATCATTACAAGTTGCAAATTTATTGCGTTTATTTCATATACCACAAATATCACCGGCATCAACTGCCAAAACGTTAAGTGACAAGACACGTTTCGATTTATTTGCTCGTACTGTACCACCAGATACATTCCAATCAATCGCTCTGGTCGATATTGTGAAAAGTTTCAATTGGTCTTACGTTTCAACAATACACTCTGAGGGCTCATACGGAGAATATGGTATTGAAGCATTTCATAAAGAGGCAAATGAACGTAACGTATGCATTGCGATTGCTGAAAAAGTTCCAAGTGCTGCCGATGATAAGGATTTCGATAGTATCATAACAAAACTACAAAAGAAACCTAATGCTAGAGGTGTTGTACTGTTTACGAGAGCCGAAGACGCTCGACGTATATTATTAGCAGCCAAACGTGCTAATCTAACGCAACCGTTTCATTGGATCGCCAGTGATGGTTGGGGTAAACAACAAAAATTAGTCGAAAGTTTGGAAGATGTGGCTGAAGGTGCTATTACAGTTGAATTGCAATCAGAATACATTCCAGATTTCGACAGTTACATGACATCATTAACACCGGAAAGTAATGAAAGGTAAATTTAATTTTCTTTTACTTTTTACTTTCACTTTAAATTTCCATTAAATATATGTATGTATTTAAATAATCGAAATTATTTTTTTCAATCAAAACAACAACAAAAATTAAATTAAATGAAAATCGAAAATAATGTGAAATACATATGTACGTGAAGTCGAAGACACGCAGCAATGAAAACTTCAATTATAAATAAAAATTACCGTTATGTAAGCATTATTTACACCATACAACATACCAACTTTAAAAACAATAATGAATTAAATTTAAAAAAGAAAAAAATAATATTCAAAGAAATTACTACATGTTTCAATCTATGAAATTAACTTTTTATATCAGTAATCATCATAATGAAATCTCAAAGATTCATGCATTACGTACCTCTATACTTATGTACAAAGTACGAGTATATGTATCCGTGTATCATTCACAGAGTCACAAGGAAAAATTCATTAATTTTCTTTCTTTCTTTTTTCTTTAATTCTTGTTCTCCTTGTTTTCCTCAAATCCTTTTTAATAATTTCTTTTTTTATTATTCATTCACGTAATACGTAATACCAACGTAATACACTTTTAAAACATACAAGGTATGTAGCAGGTTTACTTGAATATGAATTGTTGTGTGCTTTTTGTTTCACCAGCAGTTCTCTTCATTCTTCATATTCTCTACTGTTTCTACTGCACTATTTTTAATTTTTTTTCTTTTGTTTCAAAGGATATGTACACACTATATTTATGCATATATATGTAGATTGCATTGTATGTATGTTGTATGTTGAAATACCATAAATATATGGAAAGATACGTAACTAGGTATACGTTTATACATATGTACTATATAAATCTGAAAACGACAAGAAAAGGTGTACACATATATTTGCATATAAATACAAAAATATATCTACGTTTATACAAAAGTATATGTGCATAATGTATAAATTATCTTATTTGTTTACAAATATTTGTTGATTTGTATATATGCGTACACATTATTTTTTAAAGATATACAAAAAAGAAAATAATGAAAAATGCAAAAAAAAAAGAAAATGAAAAAAATGAAAATGAGAATACACGTGGAAAAGATATATGCTAAAAATAAAGATTCATCAATACTTGTACATGCATCTAATAATGTGCGTACGTATACATATGAATTTTCGCATAAATATCATACAAACAAAAATTGGAACAACTAAATATAAAATGCAGATTGAGAAATTAAATGTATCTACAGTTTGATACATTACGAGGATGTATTGATAAGTTTTTAGAATGAAACACAAAACATAATTTTAATAAATTAATAATTTTAATAAATAATTTTAAGTTAAATCGGCATTAATTTTCGACGTAGTATCCTTTAAGCTCGATACACTTTGTTCAATCTTTTTTAATACATATGTATACGATTTATTAAAGTCCTCAAAATAATCGTTTATTTCTTCATTATTTGAAACAAATATTTTTCCACATACCCATTTCTTCATATTTGGGAATAGAAAAAATTCAGATCGAAAATGAAATTTAATTCTCTTTTCAAATGCAATATGTTAACTTTTTTTCCACATTTAAATAAAAAATTGAAAGTGACTTTACAAAAACGACACTTTCTAAGAAACTATTCGATCAAATGTCATGACAACTTTCATTTGAAAAAACATGCTTCTTCATAACAGACAAGAAAAGTTGTTATTATAGTAAGGCATATATGGCGTTTTTCTAAAGACTTTTTAATTTACCCTCGCATATTAGTATAAAATACATATACATGAATTTGTATATGTGAATGGAATAAAAATATATTTTTATTACTATTATTTTTATTATTCATGATTTTATGTAAATGTGATATGATGATACATAACAGCATAACAGAAGAAGAAAATATAAAGTAGAAGCATGTCGGAGCTTAAAACAAAGAAAACATACTAATCAAAAAGAAACTACAATATTGCATAGTGTTAAATTTAAAACCTGTTGTGGCAAAACAAAAATTTCGTATTCATCAAATGAAAATCCCATAATAGCATATAAATCTAACCACATTATGTATAGATGTACATAATATATACATATATACATAGATATACATTTATGTACATATTATGAGAATTTTCATGTTATGTATATTGTAAACATAAATCCATCATAAATCTGATCTCTTTATTTTATTATATTTATTTCTGCGATAAAATTCTATCATATAATTGTATTGCCTTTATATAATAAGTGTCTTTATATACATTTTGTATTATACACTTTGAAATACATACACATATATATACTGTACATTTATACATATATCTTTATATCTTTATATGTAAAAAATGGTAAAAGTAAATAAGTTTCTGAAGACTTTAATAAAAATATTTCTAATATCTATACTACAATAAGTACACGTACAGAGTGTATATACAAATTTTTTTATCTATACATATTTTCATATTTATGTGATGTTATATGCTATATGGATTAATTAAAATATGTAGTATATAATAACTTTAAAAATTTTGAAAATGATCAAAAATGACTACACCTAACATTACTAAGATATAGGAAAAAAATTTTCCTTTTTCTGAAATTATCCATGTATACATATAGTATAGTTCATAATTAATATGTTATGATTTACATTTTAATGAATTGAAAATCAATTTTAGTGGTTTATTTTATATTTATATCTACATTATTATGTATAAGTTGCCTATACTCCTGATAAAATAATTATAAATTTAATTCAGTTAAAGGTAAATTCAAATTTAATTATTTAAACTTTCAGAACAAAGTCAAAGGCATTAGCATCTACTCGTTTAATATCCAATTATTGAGCATATTAACAGAAAAAAAATTTTTTTTTTTTTTTTTTTTTTTTGGAATAACCTGTAGTAGCAGTGTGTTTTATACTTTCAACCAATAACGATTCATGTACATACGAATATACATATTTATGTATGTGAGAAAAAAATACCGAAAAAGAAAATTTTATTCCTTCATAAATTCCTTGGGGAACGTGAAAAGGTTAATAGCTATAAGCATACAAATAGAAAAAAAATATACACACGTACACATACGCACTCACAAAAATCACAGAAAGATTAATAAGAAAATAAGAAACCATTTAAAAGACGAACAAAGTTATTGTAAGACGGATTTACAAGAAAAGAAAATTTATAACAAAAAGAGAATAAACATTTTTTTTTTTTGCAACATTTTATTCTCAGAACATATAGGTATAACAATAAAAATCTACAAAAAAAAAATAAGTAAATAAATAAAAAAATAGGGTAAAAACTTAAAATTGAAATAAACTTTTCCACAAGAGTTTTAATCAAAAAAGAATAAATTTATGTATTATATATACTTATGTATGTACCTTACCTATTTCATATTGAAAATAAAAATGTTCATATAATTTATATTCTATATATTACATTGTGAATTTATCGATATACCACTACACAATCAAATCATCAAAACTTTTTTTGAATTGGCATAGTATATATCTGTATATATATTCCGCACTATTATTTACATGTCAGACTTTTCTATATTAACTGAACAAGGTGACCTCATTATTGATTTCATAGCGTAATCGTTTGAGTTTTGAGTTTATAGACCAATTTGCGTTTGATTACATACCTACTCGTATTCGCATATATATTCCTATACACAAATATAAATAAGTGTATGTACATATTCGAACTTTTGAAATAGATAGGAATAAAATTCATGATACGATTATTATTGTACACACACATTATTGCGTGCACAAATTTAATTGCATCTGAATCAATTTTTGAAATGAAACTAACTGTTAAGCTGTTAGTTATTACTTCATGTGTACAATCATCTATATATTAATATAAAAAAATGTCAATTTTGATCCGATCAATTATATATGTTTGTATGCGTGTAAAGTGTGCAAATTTTTCTAATTAAAACTAAAAAAAGGTTTCAAACTAAAATTCGCATTCATTTACATCGCCAATGACTGATTGACTGTCCAAATTGTCAATAATCCTCATCATGTATCCTAAAATCACATAAATGTCTATACTAAGAAAATTTTCATTAATTGATTTTATGTATTCATTCAAACAGGAATCCATGGTTTGAAGAGTTTTGGGAAGATACATTCGATTGCCGTCTAGAAAAAAATTTTCCAATACAATTTGAAGATGGGGAGAATATACGAGTTTGTGATGAAAAATTTCGTCTATCAGAAAAAGTCGGGTAAGTTAGTTATTTTTATTTTATTTTATTTTTGTTTTATTGAATAATTTGATATTTTCATGAATTGAAATAGAATGTAGAAAGCAAGAAAACAGAAAGAAAAAGAGGAAAATCAAATGAAAATTTCGTTTTAATTGAAAGAAAAAGAAAATTGTTAACGTGCACACTTTATCATTTATATTTTGTTATTATTATTATTTTGTAATTTTATACAGCACGTACATATATGTAATGTATCCATTATTGAAACAATAATATAAAGTATACGCAATTATAAAATAATTGACCAAAGTGCTATTAATGTAAATATATGTGTATATAGTATATAAAAGTTGTGTATAATTTTGAAGCACATGAAGCACATATTAAAGTTCATCGAAACTTTATATCCACAACGAATATGTATGTACATACATATGTATTTATATTAATATCCCATTCCTATATTAATATTAATTTATTTATTTACGTGAGTATGTATATCTACGCATATACATAGGTTGACTGGGAAGTTTCTAACCTCGATATGAAGATGAAACTACTTGTCGAACTCATTATGGCACGATGATGATATATGCCTTGTAAGATGACTGTAAAAATTGTAGCCATTTTGGTTGTTTGTATGTCATTTGGCAGTCATTTGTGTTATGAGTGTTTTTTTTTTTTAAATGGAAAAATTGAACACCGTCTCACACTTCAGCGATTGCTATGGCAAAAATTCATGAACTCGGATTTGAATTGAATTGATTGATCGATTATCTACCGTATTAATCTGATTTAGCACCTACCAATTTTTTTCTTGTTTCCTAAATTCAAAGTTTGGCTCGAAAAGCAGAAATTCATCAAATGGAATTTATTATTAAAAGGTTCAAAGAGAAGAGAGCATCGTTGTAAAAAGTGGTGTATGTAGACTCTAAAAAAGACAATCTTGAAAAATAAAACATAATTTTAGCGAAAAAATATTTGTTAATGTAATAGGCCAAAAACTTCGCAAACAACCCTCCTACAAACATAAATATATAAGTATACTAGTTAAAAAAATTATTAGAAAATTTTCTTTTACAATTTATTGATGCAGAAAATTTTTTCAATTTATTTTTAGTATAAAATTTCCTTCAATATTTTGTATTTTTTTTTTCCATAAAAATTTAAATAGATAGAAACAAATATACAAAAACATTGATGACTCTGTTACTATTTATAATCAAATTATTTTATCGTCTGTCCTGTCCTCGTAATATGCACATACATATACAAATATGTATATAAATAAAGATTTAAATATATGTATATACTATATACGTAATATACATGCGTTTTTCAATTACAAGAATTTTTTTTTGTTTCTACTTTACGTTAGCAATAGTATGAGCAAAATATTACAATAAATCAAAAAAAAAAAAAAAAAAAAACGAAAAAGAAAACATGAACAAAAATAAAAAGAAAACATATGTATAAAAATGAAATTATGAAAAATGATAGGAATAATATGGTAGAGTAGAATATAGCAGACCAGTACTATAAATAATTATTATGAGTGTATATTATGTGTATGTAAAATTACAATGAAATAAATACATACGAAATACATACACATACATAAATGTATTTATGATATTTCAATGAGAGTGAGAAAATCTTTAATAAAAAAATTATACATACGTTTTTTTTGCCTTTTATTCTTCTTCTTCTTTGTATTTTGATTTTGATTTATTTTATTTTTCTATAAATAATAAAAAAAATTATCATCATCACATTATGTATCTATGTGCACTACGCATATAAAATTACAATATTGATACTATTTTTATAGAAGAAAACACATGTAATTGTACATATTCCTTTATTTAATACATATGTACGTATGTATAGTGCAAACAGATGTATGATTTGTACACATACATACTCGTATGTGTATAATAAACATGGATGAATTTTTATTCTTATATTTACCTTGCTCGAAAAATAATAATAATGTTGTCATGCAATTATGATTTGTTTATTCGTGCATAAAATATAAAATTTAAGGAAAACAAAAAATTAATTCACAATAAATATCAAAGTGAAGTAAGAAAACAAAAACAAAAAGAAAATAAAATATTTTTTCAAAAAAATATAGAAAAAGGTGAATAAGAAAAAAATACAGAAAAATAAGATAAAAATTATAAGCAAAAATGAAAAAAATAAATGAAAATATAATCCAAACATTTATTTTGTTTGTTTTGTTTTCAATTTCTTTTTTTTTTTTTTAGTTTCCTGTAGACTATTTTTTATGTTAAACAAATTTTATATTTTTACTACTGCCTATACTTACCTATTTTGTTATATCTATTGGTTTTTGTCAAAAATTTAAAACGAAAATTTCATAATTTATTGAATAACAAAAAATTGATGAGGATGGCGAGCAGGAGGGAATACACAGGACAAAAAATATTAAAGAAATCATGGATAAAAAAATTATTTATTTTCGTATTATTAGATCGCATGTAAACAAGAAAAACTGATAAATGTTTTGAGCTATAATATTTTCATGTTTACATAAACATGGTTATTTAACTCTTGAATATTTGAGAAATAGAAAGACAATAGAAATAAAAGTAGAAAGATACGCAAGTAGTAGTTTCTCTTCTCCTTTTCCTGTGTTTGGTATGTACTACCGTACTTCACTGTATAGTTGGAGTAGGTGTGTACAAAGAAGAATTTAGGATTCAAGACAAGAAAAACACATGAATGTTTTGATTTATTTTTTCATTTGTAAACAAGCATGGTCATTGAACTCTTGAATATTAGACCTCTCTTGAGATTTGAGAAGTAGAAAAAGAAATAAAAATATACGAGTTTGGTAGTTTCTCTTCTCTTTTTCTCTTGTAAATTATGTACTACACTGTACGTAATTTCGTACGCCAGTACGAAAAAGAATTTCAAATTCTTGCTAATTACAAAATAAATGAGTAATAAAAAGGTCTGGATTCGATATTCTTTATGTTATACCATTGTACCTTTGTACATTAATTCTGTGGTTTATTTTTTACAAATTGAACCAATCATGCCAACATTGCGATAGGAAGTTGCGTACGAAACATAATGATTATTGTAGGCAAAAAATATGGATGACTATGTGTGTATATAATTTTAGTATTTTATAGTCATATAGACAGAGCATATACATTTCTTCTCTATACTTATAAGTATTTACTATACTTACATTTAAAGAGAAAATTTTCGCATAATATATTCTTTTTACTGTGATTTATAGAATTATTTTTCTAAAAAAAGGTATGTGACTTTCATTTTGTCCTTATTCGCTCTCCCGAGATTTGACGACCGGTTTTAGTGAACCATTCCAACCTAAAAATGAACCAGTTATGCATATTCTTATATATTTTGTAAAATATATTATAAAATGTATAACATGACAAACATTTACGGGGATTTTATGTTACACACTAAATATAAACATATATTTAATATTCAAAAATGACAAAAAATTAATGTAATTATGTACATGTACATATATAATATACTATATGTGTGTGTATTGTTATACAAAAGTATTCCCAAAGAAGCAATAGAAGTTTACGGTATACATATCATATATTAAAAATAATGTGTACATATAAGTATATATAAAAATTTTAAATTATAATATAAACATTTTATATACTCATTATGTGAATAAATTATTATATATATAGTATGTATGTACATATAATGAATTTTCACAGGAATGAGAAATTTAAAATTATGGAAAAAAAAATTAAAAAAAAAAAATGATTGTAGAATTTTATTTTTAAAAGAAAATTATCTTATAAGAGAATATTTCTTAGACATACTCGTATGTGTTAATATCGTTATATACTCGTACGTTTTCCTTTTATTTTTTTTTTTTTTCTAATTCTTCGTGTAAAGTTTTCATTATGTTCATGTTCTTACAAAGAACTGATTCAGTAAACAATTTGGTATGTAAACAATTTTCAAAAAATTCAGTAAACAATTTCAATGATGTAATTATTATACAAAATTTTGCATACATACACATATATATTTGCATATACATTCACACACACACACACACACACACACACACACACACAAATACATAGTATATTTAAAGGTAAAGCCATAAAGCTAAATTCTATAATTATTTGTATATTTTTTCGATTTTTATTTTTTATTTCTTTTTACTCGTATATACTTCTTATACACATATTCGTAAATAATTTTCATATGAAAGTCATTCAAAAATAATAATGAATACAAATTTATTTAACTTCTTTATGTACAAATATATACATCATATATTGTACATTATGTCTTATTTAGCATCAGGAAAAAAAAATCTCTATACTCATTAATGTATTTGTACCAGGACTGCATTTACGCATAGGCAACCTATATAGTGTATACCATGAGGTGTGGTGGTACGATTTGTATTTTACAGATCAATTGTACACATTTTTGAATTTTCATTTTGAAACTTCGAATAATACTTATTCGGGAATTTCCGCCACTAATTTATACATACATATGTAGTAAATTTATGACAAAGGACAAAAAAACTTTACAAAATAAAATCAACTTTTACACACATAATATGCATACCATTACTTATATTTATATTATCCTTATTTATGTAAATATGTTATTACTATGTATTACATATTATGATATTATTTATAAACATTTTCTATGCATAATTTTAATGTATGTACATACTTATATGTTTGTACATTTATTCATTTACTGTAATCATTAAACATAAATTTAAAAGAAAAAAAAAATTTTTTTATGTTTTCCATTCATTCCCCTATAGCTTTTTTCAAATAATTTTATTACAATTGAGAGAAAAAAATTTATTTATTATAATAAAATTTAAATTAAATTCAAAAATATGTATACATATACATACGTATGTATCTTTAAATTGATTACAGCATAACATATAATATAATAAAAAGTAACAACAATTTCTATCCACAATAAATGATTATAATAAAACATAAGGGATCTACTACCTGCTACAATTATAAAAATAAATTTACATATTAATCACGTTTATGCGTTAATTCATTTTATATTTGTGTAGTAGTAATACTCATATTTTATCTATTACGTAAATTATATTTTTGAAAATTAAAAAAAAAATACATACATATATTATGTAACACTAACACTCATGTACGTACATATATATGTACATGAATAAATCTTCACACATTAAATAAATGCATAAAAGAAAATAAAAAACATTAAATTATATGTGAACAATTGTACATTCGAAAATAAAATAAAAAAAAAAAAAATAAAAACTAAAAGAAATAGCTAAATAACTAATAAATCTTCTAAAGTGTGAAACAGAAAACAAACAAAAAAAATTAAAAAATAATAAATACTTAAAACCATTAGTAAATGGTATAGAAATACACAACTACACATGAATATATGTATGTATTGTCAACCCTGAAATGTAGAACTCAATTGTTCATGTGACTAACACCTAATGACCGACGCATCGTGGCTAACTATGATAAGTGCGAGACATTGAAAAACTAAGCAAGACGAATAAGAATCTGACGTATATTAAATATTTCTTAGTTTCTTTTGTTTTTCTGTTGTTTTATTATTATTATATATATTGCTTGTAGTTAATATATGTTGTTTGACTTCTTCCAAAATAAAAAGAGTCTTGATATTATGGTTGTTCGTTAATTATTTTTATTTTTTTTTTAAGTCTATCTTGACAATAATTCAGAAGTGGGATAAAACCAGAAAACCAAATTGATTTTGTTTAAAAGGAAAAATTTTTTTTTTCCCTTTGTGTAAAAAAAAAAAATATATAAAATGGCGACCAAAAAAATGACTCTGAATGAATTAAGAGAAAAGTTAAAAAAAATGGGTCTTTCAACATCGGGCAACAAAGCGAAATTAATTGCAAGGATAAGTCGTCAATTGGAGGATGATCAAAGTCCAGACGAAGATTTCCAAGAAGAAATAAATAAAACACCAAGGGATATTGAAAAGACGCAACAGTCTAGAAATAATTATCATTTTTCACCACGTGATATCATTGATGTACTACCATTGTATAACCCAGAATCTGGCCTGACGGCAGACCAATGGGCCAGAAAGGTAAATGAACTCTGGTGCATTTACAACTGGGATGAGATGCTGCTCCTTTTTTGTATTACAGCAAAATTAGAAGGTACAGCTAAGACTTGGATAGATACATCGACAACGTTTTCTAGCTGGGAAAATTTCAAAACTGCCTTTTTGAAAAGATTTACTCCAATTGTTAATGAAGCAGACACCCACATATTATTAATGAATCGAAAACGACAACCTGCTGAATCGCTGTTAAATTATTTAGATGAAGTACTAAAAGTTGGTTTACCTGCAAATATAAGCGAAGCTGCTTTAGTAAAATACTTTATATTGGGGATGAAGGAAAATAATTTCCATACGTCCATTCAAGGGCAACGGATCTCTACGATAGCTGAACTAAGGGACAGAATCGACTGGTATGGTAGCATCAAAATGGTAAAAGAAAAAAATAGTCCAGCAACTACTTCAGATAACGACGTCACAAAAACCAGTGGTACACAATTACGTAAGGATAAATCATCTGTAACATGCTATAATTGTCGTGAACAAGGACATGTTTCTAGAAATTGTCCTAAGCCACAGCGGAAAATGAGATGCATTCACTGTAATAGAACAACACATGAGTCCAACAAGTGTCCTGAATTAAATGCATCCCAAGTCAGACGTATCAGCACTAACCTCTTACATAAAGAAGTTAAAATGAACAACAAAATTTTAACTGCGTATATCGATCTTGGTAGCGATTGTTCTACGATAAGACAGTCAGACGTACCTAAAGACGCAAAAATCACCAAAATATTTAAAATCTTAAATGGATTTGGTGGAGGCTATGCTGTCTGCACTCAACAATTTGACACATGGATAGAAGTTGATGATGTTAAGTTGAAGGCGAATTTGTTTGTTGTCGATGATGATTTGTTGGATACCAATTTGCTTTTGGGCCAAAACTGTTTCAATGACCATGACATTCGTGTCGTACAAGAAAACAAGACGCTGAAATTTGAGAAAACTAATCAAATCCGTTCGAAATCGAATTCATACAATTTAAAAGACATCAATATTGGTGACGATATTTCGGCACCTGAAAAGGGACAAACACTACATCTTGTGAATAAGTTTCGACATTGTTTTGCAGAAAATGTTGAAGAATTGGGTACATGTGAAACCGAAGAGATGACGATTCAACTAACGGACGAAACACCGATCATGCAAAAACCTTATCGGATTCCTTTTGGTGAACGGAACACAGTCCAAGAAATTGTCAACGATTTATTGAAAACCAACATCATACGTGAAAGCGCTTCACCATTTTCCTCACCAATTGTATTGGTTCGAAAATCTAATGGGGAACCAAGGCTCTGCATTGATTATCGTCGATTGAATGCCAAAACAGTTAAACAGCCATATCAGATGCCCGTCGTTGAAGAACAACTGTGTCTTCTTCAAGGCAATCGCTATTTTACTAAAATGGATGTTCGTTCTGGCTATCATCAAATTAAAATGGCAGAGGAGTCTCGCAAATATACTGCTTTTTGCACACAAAATGGGCAGTATGAATACTGTAAGATGCCTTTCGGATTATGCAATGCTCCAGCCGTGTTTCAGAGGGCAATTAATAGACTTGCATCGAAAATGCCTGGCGAAATATTTACATACATTGACGACATCATCTTGCCTAGCAAAAACGTTGAAGAAGGGTTACAGAAGTTGGGAAAATTTTTAATTAATCTACAAGAGAGTGGTTTTAAACTACGAAGAGACAAGTGCGAATTTCTTCAACGTCAGATAACATTTTTGGGTCACGAGATAAGTTTTAATTCAATTGCACCTGGTCAGAAGAAAATCGATTGTGTCACCAATTACCCCCAGCCGACTAACGTGCATGAAGTCCGCCAGTTTTTAGGCTTAAGCGGATATTTTAGAAGATTTATCGCTAATTATGCTGCTATCGCAAAACCACTGAGCAGATTGCTTCAGAAAAATGAATCGTTCACGTGGACAGAAGAGCAAGAAACCTCATTTCAGACGTTGAAATGCAAATTAACTGAGCGTCCAGTGTTAGCTCTTTATGATCCAGCTGCTCAACACGAAGTTCATACTGACGCGTGCTCCATGGGAATTTCAGGTATATTGATGCAGCGAGATAGTGACGAAAATCTTCATCCAGTTCACTACTTCAGCCGACATACAACTTCTAGCGAGTCGAAATTTTCAAGTCACGAATTGGAAGTTCTTGCCATCGTAGAATCATTAACACGCTTTCGTATTTATGTTTTGGGAAAACGAATAAAAGTAATTACAGATTGTGCTGCTATCAGCACAACGAAACTCACCAAGCCGCTGCAGCCGAGAATAGCCAGATGGTGGCTTAAATTGAGTGAATACGACTTTGAGCTCGTCCACCGCCCAGGTACTCAAAATCGTCACTCTGACGCATTAAGCCGACGACCAGTTGAGCATTCTACTGCAGCAGAATCTGTAGGAAACGATATTCTCAAAATCCACATTAGCGATGACGATTGGTTGATGACGATGCAACTGCAGGATGATCAAATAAAGGCAATAGTAGAAATATTACAAGGCAAGTCAGACACCTCAGACGCAAAACAAATGCAGAAGGACTATTGCATTCAAAGAAACGGTGTTTTCAAAAGAACATCGAATGGACTCCGTTGGGTGGTACCGAAAGCCGTACGATGGAGAATTGCGAAAATGTGTCACGACGATGTTGGCCATCTTTCAGTCGATCGAGCTTTAGAACGTTGTCAGCGTAAATTTTGGTTCGCACGTATGAGAAATTATATGAAAGGGTACATTGCTTCATGCATTCATTGCTGTTATCATAAGAAACCAGGAGGACGACAAGAAGGTGAAATGCACTCGATGCCACGGGTGCCAATACCCTTTTTAACGATCCATCTGGATCATGAAGGTCCTTATCCTTGTAGTAAGCGCCGCAACACGCATATTTTAGTTGCTGTCGATGCGTTCACAAAATATGTCATATTGCGAGCCGTGAAAAATACGTCAACACAGCCGGTACTAGTATTATTGAATGAAATGTCAAATTATTTTGGGCTACCAACGAATGTGATTACAGATCGAGGTACGGCATTCACCTCAAATACTTTCGGCAAATGCTGTCAAGATTTACAAATAAAACATATAAAGACAGCTGTTCGCACACCACGTGCCAATGGACAAGTAGAGCGTGTCCATCAAACGGTACGAGCCGCATTAGCGACCATGGTGAAAACTGATGATAAGGATTGGGATAAACATCTAAGATCTATACAGTGGACCATCAACACAACTCCCAATGCAACAACCAAACGCACCCCGTGTGAACTAATCTTTGATTATCAGCCTCGAGACGTCGTCACAAACGAGTTGATTATGGCATTACACGACGTCAGTGACAAACCGGAATGCGATAAAGTTACACTTCCCGAAAGGAGACAAGCTGCCATTGACCAAATCAACGCGGCAACGGCGAAATGGAAACAACGATTTGACGCCAAGCGCAGACCTCCAACCGTCTACGATGTTGACGACATAGTCGTTGTGCATAACGAACCAGCCTCGACGGGCGAGTCACGTAAGATGCAGCCGTTATATAAAGGGCCATATTTAGTTACCAAAATGCTGCCGAATGATCGTTACCTGGTCGAAGATCTTCCAGAAGCTCAACGCACACAGAAACCGTATGTAGCAGTATTTTCGTCTGACAAGATGAAACGTTGGTGTACTTTGCCACCAACTATGGACGATTTCGAATCAGACGAGGACGTCTGCGAACAGGATGGCCGAGCTGTCAACCCTGAAATGTAGAACTCAATTGTTCATGTGACTAACACCTAATGACCGACGCATCGTGGCTAACTATGATAAGTGCGAGACATTGAAAAACTAAGCAAGACGAATAAGAATCTGACGTATATTAAATATTTCTTAGTTTCTTTTGTTTTTCTGTTGTTTTATTATTATTATATATATTGCTTGTAGTTAATATATGTTGTTTGACTTCTTCCAAAATAAAAAGAGTCTTGATATTATGGTTGTTCGTTAATTATTTTTATTTTTTTTTTAAGTCTATCTTGACAGTATGTTAATTTTTTTTTATGTTTTGTTTTTTGTTCTTTTTTCTTTTTTAAATTACATTAAATTTAGCATATAAACAGGTAATATAATAATTTATTGCGTGCAATCTAAAATGAATTTAAAAAAAAACAGAAATGAAAAAAGACTAATTATAATAGCTTTCATTTGATTTCCTTCTACATACATAAAACTTTCACAATTTACATAAATGTAGCTGCACTCGTACATTATATATAGTACAATAATGTTTTATGTGTTTTTATTGTTTTTGTTTTTTGTTTTTTCATTATTTTATTTGTAGTTTTTTAAAATTAAAAAGAAAATACATTTTTTTGTTCTATATATGTAATTGTTCTTTCTTATTTTTGTTTTTTCTTTTTCTTTGTTTTTGTAGTTATGAACAGGAATCAAAAACTCAATTTGTGATTGATGCAGTTTATGCATTCGCTCACGCCTTACATAAATTACATAATGACGTATGTTTAGATAAAATACAATACACGAATAAAATGAATAATGATAATGACATAAGCAGTCAATTTGGTATGGGCGGTAATGAAAATATTGGTATTCGAACAAGTTCTATATCATCATTTGCATCAGTTATTACAAATAAATTAAAATTTAAAATTTGTCCCGAAATGGCTAATTATGATGGAAAAGATTTTTATAATAATTATTTATTGAATGTTTCATTTATTGGTAAGTAAATACAGCATTATTACTATTTTATTATATATACATTTATACACTCGTATATATTTTTACACTTAGTACATATATTTTTATTACAATCTTTTAATTAATCTCTAATCGTATCCATATAACTATAGGTACTATATACATTTATATGGTAACTATTATAAGTACAGAATTACGTAAATAAGTACTATGATTGATGTAGTACTATATAGCTGTTTATTTATTTTTTTTTTTTTTTTTTTTTTATAAGAATATTGAATTATGATGTGTATTATCGTATTATACTCAAACGAAAAATCATATACATATACGAAAAAAAAAAAATTTGAAATGAATTAAAATTATTCCATATTCAAATTTATGTTGTTACGTTTTTATAATATTACTAGCACTAGTAACAATAATAAAATGCTTGAAAATATGCAAAAATTCAAATAAAATTAAATAAAAACTAAAAATATATACATATACACATATATAATCATTATAAATTTAACCTCAGAATATTATTCTTGAAAATTTGAAAACAATTTCGAAAAGTAGAAAATTTTTGTGTTATTATTCTAAATAAAAATTTATTTTTAAATTTTTTTTTTTTAATTTTTCCCAAAGGTCAGTACATAATATACATGTATACATATGTATGTATGTACATTAACAGCATATATTTCCTAATAAAAAATAAATAAATAAATAGATTTTTAAATTTAGGTTAATGTACATACATACATGTAAGTATAAGTATATGTGTATAAAAATTTAATAAAAGATCCATTATGAATAAAAACCACTAAAAGGGTACATTACTCATTACATATAACATACGTATAGGATAGGTCTATAAGGTTGTTGGTATAATGTTAAAATCAAAACCAAAAAAAAATATACTACATAATATAAGATATAAAAAAAATAGGTAAATAATAAAAGAAAAATCTCCAAAATGAAAGTCAGATATACCACAGAAATACCGTACATGATATGTACATAAATGTACAACACGAATATTTACATCCATAAATACATATACATACATAGCTATACATACATATATTAAATATATAAATTTTATATGCAGAAACAAATCCAAAAAAAAATATAAAAAAAACATGTAATCAAGTTAAAATAGAAAATCAAAATTTATTTAAGGACTTTTTTAAAATTTTCTGACATAAACTTTGTAAAAAGAATTTGAAAAAAAAAAAAAATCGAATAAATACACAAATAAAAATGAAAATAAAAAACAATGATGAATAAAATTTTCAAATTACTATACATATACGTATTATATAAAGATACACAAATATTATCATGTACACGAATACATTACATATATAAGTATTATTTTATTTTTTAAGAATAATAATATTCAACATGATTAAACTTATATACTTGTACATATTATGTACACATTATGGGAGAAATTAATGTTTATTGTTATTTTATTATCATTTGCTGCTTTTTTTTTACATTCTATCACAAATAATATTATTACGATATATGAATTTAAATTTAATTGTGAAACAATGAATGTGATATGATGGCGACAGTAAAAACAATAACGACAACAATAACGACAACAACATATCAATCATAATTTTTTTTTTTTTTAATGAGAATCACAGTTATCAGAATATGATATCATAATGAAATAAACATGATTATAAGGATAAAATGGGGCAATGTAAATCATGCGAGTGAAATGAGCTACCTATCTGATTATGTTAGTAAATGTATAAATACTTGGTTTTTACAGAATTTAAATACATATGTATATGTAGCTTATCTTGTCCAACATTCCCTACTTACTGTATATATACGCATATTATTACAATAAATTACAATTAAAGAACAACATTTGTACTTAGATTAGACATACTAACTTGCAAACATATCAATAATTTCAATCATTTTATTACCGCTTATATGACAAGAATCATATACATATTGTAAAAATTTTTAATCTTTCTTTCATAAAAATAAAATTATCTCAGTTCTCTGTTAGATTAAAACAAACAATTTTAATTTCATTTTGAAATTTACACTGCACTCATCTACATGTACAACATTTTATACTTGTACATGTTTGTTGCAGTCATAATTTAAATGAAAATTTCTCTCTGTTATTAAAGTTTTCGTTTTTTTAAATATTTAATTATTTTTTGTTTTTTTTTTTAAATATAAGTATGTATATCTTTTTCAATGATGTCCTTGTCATATTCTAGGATATTTTAAAGAAGGAAAATAAATAAAAGTAAAAATGAACTATGTAAAAATATATTCTTTAAAATTTCAATCATTTTCCTTACCTATTTCATTTATTTTTATTATTCAAATTTATTTAATGCTTTTTTTTTTCAATAAAAAATTCTATCATCATTATGAAGATCATTTATAATTGAAAAAACAAAAATAAAAAAATTTTAAAAACTATAATATTAATGAGAAAACGAAAAGATATGGGATATTGTCCGTATACATATCTCAACATTTCTATTCTATTTATCTTAGTATACATGTTACATAGATAGTATACCTCTATATGTGTTTGTTTGTTTGTTTATAATATTATGTAGTATACTCGAACTCTTATATTAAATTTTTTGCATAAATTTCTCTTTGTACGATCATTTTATTGCATAAATAATTTTACTTTTTCATACAAAAAAAAAAAAAAAAAAAATTATTTTTTTTTCTCTTTTGTATTAAATTGAAACTTTTTTTCAAAGTTTTTGTTAAATAAAAAACAAAAACAGATATGGGATGGGAGGGAACTTTTGATAGTTGTATATACGGGTACAACCCGTATAACTAACAAAAAATGAAATTATCTTGAAACGGATTACATCTTTGCTTACAGTGTGAAACAGTATACTAGATGCATGCAAATGTACAAATTCAATATATTTTATTAAAAAAAAAAAAATAATAAAATAAAAAAAATAATGAGAGATAGTTACTACATATTTAGGTGTGTGTGTGTGTATATATAAAAGGTGTGCACACCCATATTTGAAATAAAAATGAAATTGAAAAAATAACAGAAATAATATTTCATTGTAGTGATAAAATAAATTTTAATTTTAAGAAAATAAATTCAGTTGAAAGAGATTTTTTTAGCCAACAAATATTTTTTTTTTTTTTTGTGTGGAAAATTTTATGGTATTTCATTTTAATTCACATTTATACAAAAATGTTGTGAATTTATTTTACATTTTCTATCTTTTATTTTTGGTTTTTCTATCGGTATGTTGTGTTGTATAATAGCTTTGTAAACTAAAATAAGACACACATGTACGAGTAACCTCAATAAAATGAATAGAAAATTAAATTTATTAATATGGATGGATTGTTCGAATAACACACATACAAAAAGCATCTATTTGATGATATGGTATTCACTGTTTAAATCTAAAATTTAATAGTTTACACATAAAAGCAATTTTGCAATAATTTATTTAGAATTTAAAATATTGCCATTTATTTTACATTTTGTAATACATATGTACATGTATGACTTGTTATAGTGTGTTTTTTATTTTGGTTAAAAGAGAAAGAGAGAAATATATGGAAATTGCACACAAAAATACATTATAACATAAAATATATAAGTACATATTATATTATATGTATTTGCACATATTGACTAAAAATAACAAGGATTATTCATTCGTTATACAACACAAAACATAACTATCAACCATAAATAACAATGAATGGAAATGGGATAATAGAAATTTTTTTATTTGGCTATATCAAAGTGAAATAAAATCAAAATGAAAATATTTGGATACATATGAACGTATACTCGTAGACAAAAAGGATATAATTTATATCATTTCAAAAAAGCACGAGCATTATGCAGCTGCAAATACTAATTATGTCTAGACAGGATAAACAAAAATGCATGAAAACATACAATGTAAATTCAAAAATCTAAATAAAAGACAAAAATTATAATGAAATAAACGAATTGCATTTATTCTTATTATAATATGTATGTAGTCAGTATTTTATGTTGTATATATGCGTTAATGAAATTGAAACAAAATTATTGCCAAGTTCATATCATATATGTATGTTATAAAAAGGTTCAAAACTACAAAGACACATTTTTTTTTTCACTGAAATTAAAAGTCCTCATAATACAAAGTAAAATGTTAAATCATAAAATGTAAGAATTTTAATTAAGAAAACAGGAGCTACGTTGGAATAATGAAAAGACTATACATACATTATATTCATTTTCAACACACACACACACACACACACAATAAAATAATTTCGGTATGATGATAAAATGAAATTTTTTTTTTCTCATTTTTACACAGATTTGGCTGGAAGTGAAGTAAAATTCGACAAACAAGGTGATGGTTTAGCACGATACGATATATTGAATTATCAAAAAATTTCTGAAAATTCGACTGGATATCATTACAAGGTAAAAATTAAAAAAAAAAAAAAAAAAAGTGAAAAATTAATTTTCTTTTGAATATTTTTGGTGATTTTTCATTTTTATGAATACATTTTAGGGACTTGAATAGCTCGATGGTTGTGGTGTTCGACTGGTACACGTTTGATGTCCCGAGTTCGAATACCAGCCAGCGTGCTACTCTCGCCCAAGTCGATCATTAATTCCAAGCAGCAATATACACCAGTAACTGATTACTGGATGATTATAACAGAAAGAATTACTGATCGGCGGAGTGTCATAATGTATTGAGTATCTGTGTGCATTTAATATACATATAATATACATTGTATACGTATATATGTGTATAAATCAAAAAAAAAAAAATGAATACATTTTAATTAGTATTTTTGTAATATTCTATAGATATATTACACATTATTACGAAAGTAAAATGAAATACTTTAAAGGTCAATTTATGAATTTTGATATTACTGTATTACGCAAATATTTATTTATGTACATGCAATTCATACATTATATAAACTATTTATTACAAAAAAATGGATATGATATAATATTATATATATATAACATAAAAACTCATGTATATACGAGTATATATCGATGAAAATTTAAAACAGAAAATTATAAAAAACCAAGACGAGATTAAATTACATACATATTTTTATTTTCATATTTTTACCAAAGAAATATATTTTTCACTTGATTTTTAAATATATGCACAGTTGGTATTTAAAATTGTATTTTCTCCATACTTTATTCTATTCATTCTCTATATAACGATAAGTATTTACCTCTCTTTTTGCTTATTTTGTGCGTTGATTAGGGCATATATTTTTATACGAGGATTTATGTATGTATACTCGTATTTTGTGAAAAACCAAATTTTTATCAATAATATTAATATTAGAACAAACAAACAAACAAAAAATATATAAAATATAAAATAGGAAATTAAAAAAAATAATAAATTATTAATCATACATACATTGCATATACACATATAAAATACATATTATACATGTATATACAAATAAAATAATATAAATGAACGGACTAAAAGGAAGTGAAAGCTAAATAATAAAAAACAAATGAAGCAGAAGTTTTTTTTTTTACTTTTTGATTTCCTTAAATATTTATTAGAAGACAAACAAAAAATGAACTATGAAATGAAAAACCAGGAAACATATATACATACAAACATATACATAGATACATATAGATATAAAATAAATACATAAATAAATTGATAAAGTTAACAACAAATAAATTTGTATGTAGTATAAGTATTTATACATACGAGTATATAAAATTGTTTCGTGCATACATGAACAACAACAAAAAAAAATGTGAAAGGATGAACATGTACATATGTAAGTATATGATATGTACATATAACGTATAACCAACGTATAAGTATAGTAAAATGGTAATATGCAATATGACAAAAAAAAGTAACAACAACAAAAAGAATTAAATAAATAAATAGGAAAATAAAAAAAAGATTTAAAAAACAAAAACAATGAAAAAAGAAAAAAATACATACAATAAAAAAATTAGAGAAAAAATTGTTTGATTTTTTATTTTCAAAAATTTCTTTTTCCATTTTTTTTTTTTTGCATATATGTATATAAATAATTTATATAGATATATGTTATGTATATACATATACGTATCAATGTGTTCTTATGTGATTTATGACATTATATATTATATGGATATATGTATATACGTATATATTAATATAGATATATATATGTATATATGTACATGTATTGTATTTGTATATCAACTGAGGTGAATGATTTATTTATCATACACAAGTACATACGTATTTATGTACAATACCTATGTATGTACAGGCATATATACATATGACCTTATATGTACATGAATGTTATTGTATAATATATTTATACTTATATTTATGTATATGTATATATTACGTTTTATAAATACATATACTAGTATGTTTAGATTTTGTTGCGTTGTTATTTTGATATTTTGATTTTTTTTTTTTTTTGTTTTTTGGCTTTTTGAAATCAGTATTTTGGTTTTTTATTTTTTTTTCATTTTTCTTTATTTCATTGTATGTGCTTATATACTTCTGTATACATACAAATAAATAAATCTAGGCAAAATGAAAAAAAAAATTATATATAGATTCATACATTTACGTATAAACATGTACATACATATAAGTATATGTAAACACATATAAGTATATATACATATGTATATGCATTTATATCATATGTATATCCGTAATCCCTTTTATTATTAAAATTTACTAGAATATAAATCAATCTCGATATTTTTCAGGATAAATGAACATCTTAACTAAGTATATATACATACTTACTTATTATACTATTCCAAAAGTAATAAAATGAACATGTATATATAGTCGTACGTACATATAAAAGTGTGTATCTACTTAAATGAAATATTTTTATACAAAATTTATGATACATAAACGTACATATACATATGTACTTATGTATGTACAATAATACTTATGAGTATGTGTATATGTATTTATATGAGTATTTATTAAAATTAAATGAAAAATGGAATAAATTTGACGTTTTATTATTATTTTTGTTGTTGTAGATGTTTTTTATTTATTTCATTCTCTCTATAACCTTTTTTTATTAAGCTCTTATTTATTATTTTATATGGTACCTACTTTATTTTCATTTATTTCTATTTGAAGGATTTTTTTTTAAAAAAACTCTATTAAACTTTTCATATAATTTTTTTCTTTTATTTTTGTTAAATTGAGTTGTTTTTTTTTCATTTTGTTACATTACTCCATTTTGATGCATTTATCTTTTTGATTTTCTTTTTTATTTAATTTTTTTTTTTTTTCATTATAAATACTTATGAAAATCAATTACAGACAATAAATTTTATTCAATCTTCTATATTGTAATGTATGATTTATCCCTTATCATAGAAAAAGAACAAAAAAATAATACATACAATACCCATATGTGGTGGTATTCAGATTTCAAAAAAAATTTCAATTTGAATAATATTAAATTTGATGAAAAATACGAGTATATGTACTACATAATGTACATACATACTCGTATATAGAAATCATTTTCAAACACACAACAATAACAAAAAACAAACAATTCGGAATACATACATATACATATATACAAAATTACACTGAAAATAAATTACAGACAAAACTCTAATTGAATTCGTCCTTAAATAATTTTATGTTATTTTCCTATGCGATGGATGTACACATATGTATGTGTAAGTACATACTCGAATATTTATACTATATCTGTTTTTAATGGCGAAAAACTAAATAACATGTAGAAAAAAATTTGGAGAAAAAAAAAGGATTCTGTGTGTATTTCAGAGTCATTTTAGTAACAAGTCAAAAATAATACTGAAGTCATCAAATAATTATAATAACTATAGACACCAGAAACAAATTTATAAAAACAAAAAAGGCAACAATAATTTCGTATTCCTTTTTCGGTACGTCCTTTTTCTGTTATTTCATTTTCTTTATACTTTTCATTTTTATGATTAATTGATCGTTAATGAAATTCTCTATTTTTTCCGATAAAATGTTTTTCTCTTTGAGTTATTCAAATTATCAGAGAAAACATTATATGAAGTAAAAATATATGAACAGAATATAATTTTGTAAAAGATTATAATATGTATATATAAACACATTTTATTCATATAATGGATCTTATTTTTTTTTTATTTTTTTGTGCTATTATATATACTCATTACCTAAGGGTAGTTTTTCTTATTTGGTTTTTGGAATGAACTTTAACTTATATCTTGAACGAGAAAAAAAAATTAGAACAAATAAAATACAAGAAAAATAAAATGAAAAGGACAAACAATGTTAAAAGGATAAAAAGAAATAAATTCCGTGATTACTTATATAAATGAAATATTTAATGAAAAAATTGAACAGAATAGAAGTAGATCGGAAACAGAAGGTAATAGAACAGAACTGAATTGGAAAATTATAAATAAAGTACGTAATGTGTACGCTGTTATATATAATTATTTGAACAAACATATTACATTATTCGGTTTATTAACACACAATCCCCATATGTACAAACTGTTCTGTGTCGCAAAACAATTGGCCTACTAATTTCGAAGTGCGGGGTGCGGATTCGATTACGTTAAAAATTACATTCGTTAAAATTCGTTTAACGTAAGCTTGACGTAAGTAACATAAGCCATAACCTCATTTTGCGAAATTCGCATTGCTTATTGTTTAGTATGTTATCCATTTATCTATGTTATTATATAGTTAACCAAATGTGACGTTTTAACATCCGTTATTTTTTCACCATGTTTCCTATGTCAGCTATGTCAATGTCAGCTACCTTTATTTATTCATTGGCGCATTACTCTCAAAAGTGATAAATGCGAAAAAAAAAATATATTTATTGTATATCATTATAAGAATAATTACATATTTTTTTGGAATTCCAATTTTGAATTGAAAATTTTCATTTTCATCTTCCACATTTTAATATATTAATTTTAATATTTTTAATAAATAGTATATGAGAAAAATATTTTTTTATATTTTCAAATTTCTGCATTCATACATACATAATACCGAGAAACTAATATTAAACCTTTTAGTTCTATTCGAACAATTTATTTACATTTTTTTTTCATTTCTCTCTAATGGTGGTGATATTTGCAATCCACAATTAAAACATGAACAAGAAAAAAAAAACAAAATAAATAAAACAGACCTTTAACAAAAAAAAAAAAAAAGAATATATATATATACATATATAATATAAAAATTATTAAAAATGAAATTTTCAACACTGTAATATTTTCAATTTTTTCTCCATTTACATATAATATACATACATACAAAAATATAAAAATGTAAGGGTAGTTTACGAGTACGTATATGAAAGTATGGTATAATATAATAATTCATGATTCAAATTATGTAAATAAATTTTAATTATGTATATATAAATATTTATATATAGGTATATGTAATAACATACCTGTATGTATACAAAGAGTTCGTATATATTTATATACATACATATATACAGTTGACGTCAAAAGTCTTTGTACACCTCAAAATTTTTGTAAAATATTATCTCTTTCGAAAAAATGTTCGACAAGTAAAGTTGTATGTACGTATTTTACATAATGTACATACTAGAAAATTTTATTATTCATTGATTTCACTTATTTTAACAGAGGCATATTAAAATGAAATTCCAAAATAATATCATGAATATTATCAAAGTTTAATTTGTGCAAAAAGTAGGAGGATGTGTTCATTTGATTTTGACTATAACAGATATCAAAATTTTAAATTTGGAGTTGTACAAAGAATTTTGATGTCCACTGTACATACATACACATTGAGAAGATATTCATTTAAATGTTTCTTCTTCATTTTCCAACAATATATTTCAACCAAATTTAAAAAAAAAACAAATATAATAATGGTAATTGTAATAAATTCAATTAAAATTGCACAAATATGTATATATATATATATGTATTCGTACACATTTCGTATATACATACATTATTTATATAAAGTACGAGTATACATCTAATATATACAGTATAACAACAGTAAAAAATATTTACTCGTCGTATTTTACAGAATGTACATACATACAAAATGAAATATTGAAGAACTTGGAAAAAAATTTCTTAAAATAAATATTCATAAAATGAAAAGAGGAGTAACAATAACAACAACTACTATATTCTTATTCTACTATAAACAGGAAAACAACAAAAAAAGCATATACATTTTTTTTTCAAATGCTTTTCATTTTCTTCAAAAAAATTTGAAAATTTTATTATTGTTGTATATAATTTAATTTGAATCTAGAAAATTTAAAACGGATATTACATTTAAAAAAATTTTAATTTTTCCTCACTAAAATGTAAATATTTACATACATTTTTATTATAAATTTTGATGTATTTATGTGTACATACAAGTATATAATATTAGTATATATGTACATGTACTAGATACACAGAGCATACTCTGGTGTCTAGATGATATTATGTATAAGACTCAAGATTCTTAGTTTGTATATTTAATATACGGATATGTATATGTATACTAAATATATAGGGTTTGCCAAAGCTTTAAAATGAAATACAATGATAACTAAAAATTATATTCATTATATACATTTATATACATTCTGAAAATAATATCGTTAGAATGTGCTAACGAATCGCTAAAAGCCAGAAATGCGCTTTATTCGAAAAGATGACTTTTTTCCCAAAATCTGGATTAGCTTTCTATTCTGCTCTAAAATCAAAAGTCAAAGCAAATCATCGTCAATTTGATTTGAGGTCTTGAGGCAGTTGAACTTTTCAAGCCTTCAAATGATGATCATTATGCAAAATTCTCCAAATTCTCCATAAATTTCTCGTAGTACACGAAACGTACGGTGTTGTTGAATCGTGTACCTTTTCACTATCACTTTCGAAATCTCGAGATTGACTTTTAGATCAGTGTTTTTTGTTGTGGACGTCGAAAATTCCGACGTTCGTATTAGTAAACCCCATTTTGTTTAATATATGTATGTACATATCTTTTTATGTGTATAATGTGTATAATGTTATGTTGATATTTAGTAAATATGTAATTTAAACTTAAATGCATGCATATACAAATTATTATTTTTTTTTCTATTTTAATTTCATTTATTTGAGTATTTGTGTTATTCCTATATTTTTTAAAAATTTATAAGTATTTCAGGATATGTATTTATATATTTACAAGAATATTTTATCATTTTATAAAATTATATACATAACCTATATAGATATGATAATGTATATGTATGAATTGTGAATGCATTAATTTACATAAATGTATACTATCATTTCAAACTATAAATATTAAATACAATTTTAATTTAATTTCTTTCAAAATTGAACACCTCCATAAATACATAAAAAATTACTGTATATATAAATGAATACTATACATTAAAAATACATTAAAATTATACAGTAAATCTAATTCAATTATAATTCAAAACAGACACGAAATAATTTACTCAATATTTTTTGTTTTCTTTTAGCCTTTTTTACATATATATATATGTACATGTATGTATGTATACATGTATGGACTTCTAATAAGTGTAACAAAATTTTCATTTTCAATGTAATTTTATTTAGATTATTTTTGTAATAGTATTTGCAGGCAATAAATCACATAATTATGTTCATTATACGAATATGAATATGATTTAATTTGCTATTCAAAAATTATAAATATTATATATAATATATGCATATACACGGACATATATAGCTTTATTCTAATCGTATGTATTTGAGCATAATGTTGTGAAAATATTAAACTCAATCAGTGGTACTTTAATTAGCAGATTCGACTACATAAAATTGAATTATGATTGAAAGTAATATAGTTATGTGTATGTACATACCATTTTTATGGCAATATGCATGTTTCTGTTTGTTTAACATTCATATTAATATATGTTAGAGTATACATACATATTGACGGCGATAATGTATCATATGCCAAATTGAAAATTAAAAATTAATTATGAATGATATTTACCATATTCTAATCGAATTGAACAGTTTTTCATTCACGTTAAAAATAACTCTGTAACACCATATGCATATCATTGTGTGCTAGTCACCGTTGTTATGAATACGTTTTATGCTCGAAGATAAAAAGAATTTTGCAAAATTTACAAAGTTTTGGCTACATATACATATATATTTTATGTAAAGAGAGAAATTAAAAATGCAATTTACAGTATTTAAATTTACAATATGCATATAAAGTGAGCAAAATTAATATAAATGCACCTTCAAATTGAAATTTTTTCTACCGATTTCTGAAAATTTTCGGTTAATCAGTTAAATGTCATTGATAGTTTTTTTTAAACAGTGAGTTTTGCAATAACAATAAAATTCTCTTTTTATATTATTAGCGCGATTTTTGGAGAATTTTTCTAAAGAGAATCTCTTTAAAATGTGTAATTTTTTGCAAAATTTAAACAAAGGCATCAATTATTTTTCAAACATATTTTATTTTCTTATACATTTAACAATAATTGTTTTCTTATACAATAATTGTTTACTAAAAATAAATTATTTTCTTAATATTTAATATGATTTTATGCTAAATTTTTATTGTTTTAATATTAATTTTTAAAACTTTTAAAAAATGATTGTTAATTGTTTCCTTTTTTTATATTATTATTAATTTTTCAGGTTATAGGTAAATGGTTTAATAAATTAGAAATGAATCTTCCTGAAGTCGTTTGGAATAAGGAAATCGATATGCCAACATCTGCATGCTCTCTACCTTGTGAAGTCGGAATGATAAAAAAGCAACAGGTACATATCTTAATGCATATAATGTACCTATATACCAATAATTTATGAATTTAATTTAATTTATTATTTTTACATATATGTATATGAATGCATTGAAAATTTACATTAAGATCAAAGAATTAATTATACTATTTCGCTAATTACTTTCATGTTTCTCTTGCACACTTAACGATTTAACGAAAATAAAAATTTATAAAAATATAAATAAAAAATAATCTAATATTTGAGAATAATCAAAACACTTAAAGTTTATGTATAAAGATTGATAAATGTACATTTAGCACTCGTATTTATTTGAACAAATTCAATCGAATTTTCGAAAAATTTTTCAAATGTATTTATTACATTATATTTATGCGAATACATTAGTGTTATATGAGTATATATATTTTTTCATCCGTGTTTTATTGTATATAGGATAGATATACATACTAGACAGACTCCTATCTCATATCTAATATAATAATGTATTATATACATATATATATGTATATGCATATTTACGTATGTGAAAATACAAAACAAAAATGTCAAAAATAAAAAAAAAAATTTGTAACGTGATAAAAACTGAATTTTCTTCTTAATGGAAATATTATGATAAATTCTTGTTTTCATTTGTTTTTTTGTTTTTTTTTTTCGTTGTCATTTTTACCTTTTTTCTTGTATGTATATTGTTGAACGGAAGTTAAACAATAAACAACAAATGTTTAGAATTTTTCAAATATTAAAATCAAAGAAAAAATAAAAATAAAAAATAAATAAATAAATATATACATATATAAAACAAAACGAAATATGTACACATGAAAGAATATCACACATACAACATATGTACAATATGTATATATATATATATATGATACATATTCACGTATTTGTATAAATATAAGACAATCTAGGGAAAAAAATCTAAAGGACATAAAAAGAAAAATGATGCAAAATAGAAAACGTGCTGTGTCACAAAAGTGTTCAAAAATGAATTTTTCACAACAGGCTTTACAAAATAAATAAAACAAATAAAATAAATGAAAAACAAAATGCAAAGAAAAAGAAAAAAAACAATAAATGAAAAATTGTTTTTCTAAAATATGTATACATATGTATATATTTTTTATACAACATATAGATACATTATGTATAAAGTATATGTGTGTATATTGTATTCGTATATTATATGAAAATTTCTCGGTAACTAAAAACTTATTTTTTGATTTTATTTTTTATTTATTTGTTTTGTTTTCTTATTTTTTTCAATGTGTATTTAGGGTGATACATGCTGTTGGATATGTGATAATTGTGAAATTTATGAATATGTTTATGATGAATTCACATGTAAAGATTGTGGTCCTGGATATTGGCCATATCCAGATAAATTATCATGTTATGCATTAGATGTTCAATATATGCGTTTAGAGAGTGCATTCGCATTAATACCATTAGCAATGGCATGTTTTGGTATTCTTATGACAATTATTGTGATAGTATTATTTGCTAAAAATCATGATACACCATTGGTAAGAGCATCTGGGCGTGAATTAAGTTATATGCTATTATTTGGTATACTAGTATGTTATTGTAATACATTTGCATTAATTGCAAAACCAACAACTGGATCATGTATATTACAACGTTTCGGTATCGGTGTTGGATTCTCAATTATATATGGTGCACTGTTAACAAAAACAAATCGTATATCAAGAATATTTGATTCGGCAGCAAAATCAGCACAAAGACCAAAATATATTAGTCCACAATCACAAGTTGTTATAACAACATCATTAATTGGTAAGTATCATGTGTAGTTTTACTAAATGAAAAAAAAAAATGTTTTTTTAATTTTTTACTTATCCGCGTTTTTTTTTTACCCAAAAATAATAATTCATGAATGAAAATCCTATCCAATTTATCTTGAATTTTTAGTTAAAAATATCACATATGCAAGTATTTTTATTCAGATGATAGTAAAATTAATGAAATTTAAATCGACATGGTACTATCATCGAAACTATTATTATTTATTTCACAAATTAAACAAATAATTATTAATATCAAATTAATTACATATAATTAAAACAAAATTTTCTTCATTTTTTTTTCTTCTCCTTTTATTTTTTGTATTAACTTATTATACAGCTGTTCAAGTGCTTATAACAATGGTATGGATGATCGTTGAACCACCTGGTACCAGATATCATTATCCAGATCGTATGCAAGTTATATTGAAATGTAAAATACAGGATATGTCATTTTTATTCTCACAATTATATAATATGATATTAATAACAATATGTACTGTATATGCTGTTAAAACACGTAAAATACCAGAAAATTTCAATGAATCAAAATTTATTGGATTCACAATGTATACAACATGCATTATATGGTTAGCATTTGTACCAATATATTTTGGTACTGGAAATTCCTATGAGGTAAGTAATTAATATAATATTGTAATTTTTTTTATTTTACAACATTTATATGAAAGTTCTGCATAAAATCGTATAGAAACGAAATAAACTTTTTTCAAATTTTTTTTTTTCTCGTTTCTTGAATAAAAAAATTCATCGTATAAATATGTATATCATAAAACGTAAAACGATTATCATGCATACATTTGGTATGCATGTAATTATCGTAATTAATCAAATTCAATGCTGAAAGAAAACTTTTCCCTTATTTACAGTTTTATAAAGTATAGAATAAGAAAAAAAAAGTAATAATTTTCTTTTTCTATTGAATTTTTTATGAATTTGTACTTCGTAATTTGTTTGCTTATTTTTATTTTCCTTGTAAACACTACATATTATTATTTTCCTTTTCTCTAAAAAATATTTTTTGAATTTTTTTTTTTATTCGAACAGATACAAATAACGACATTATGTATATCAATCAGTTTGAGTGCTTCCGTAGCTTTGATATGTCTGTATTCACCAAAAGTTTATATTCTTGTATTTCATCCTGATAAAAATGTAAGAAAATTGACAATGAATAGTGCTGCATATCGGCGTTCATATGGCGGAGGTGGTGGTGGAGGTGTAGCCGCTGGTCCAGGATGTGGGGCTGGAGGTGGGGGTCTTGGTAGTGGTGTACCTGGAGGTAATACATCTTCTGGTGGTATTGGTGGATGTGGTCCAGTAATTGGGGTTAGTGGATGTTCAATTACTAGTCGTGGAAATGGAACATCAATGGGTGATATTGCTTTAAGTAGTTGTGATGGTGGTGGTATTGGCGGTATTGGTGGTAATGTTGGTAGTGGTGGTGGTAACATCGAAAATGTTGGAGGTACTAATAATTGTAATATTAGTGCAATAACGACGACAAATCTTACATCGAAAAATCCAACATCTATAGGTGGAGCAAATAATGATACATCTGCTGGTCGATCAATTAATGTCTGCGATACTGTCTGTTCCTGACAGCAAGATAATGAAGAGCTCCAGCTGCAGATACAACAACAGCAAAAGCAACAACAGAAACGAAAAGAAATTGAAAATTCTGAGAAAGAAAATGAAATGAAAACTACATCATCGTCATCTTCATCATCATCGCCAGCTGCCATTGCGAAAATTGTTGCAGCTGCTGTTGTTGTCATAACGAATGGAGGAGAACATGATACCGATTCTAGCACAATTCTACATAAGAATAAATCATCAATGAAAAGAACTGGAGGTAATAAAAAATTTCTATAAAAATTTGTAAAGAAAAATATAAAACGAAAAAAATATGTTGAAAAAAAAATTTGAAAAATATATGAAAATGAAAAATTTTGATTCTATTTAATAACAGCTGTTTAAGATTTATTTTGAAGGAAAAAAAATATTAAATAAAAAATAAAATTTTTCTCTTTAAATTAAATTTTAAATTGAAATAATGTATTTTCAATTTTTTTTTTTTTCGTTTGAATCGTTGAATATTCATTATAACGAGAAAATTCCATATCTTCACAATAAAGAAACAAATAACAACCAAAATAGAAAAACGAAAAGAAAAAGTGAAAATTTCAATGAATTAACATATATTAAATATTATATATTACATATTACAGTACTTAGTAGAGATGACAAACTACATAATTTTCCACATATTTATTACATAAGAACGTTTACAAAAAGGAACTCTTCAAATCCGATAAAACTTCAAAAGGATTTTTTTTCAATTTTTTTATTTATGAATATTTTTAAATAGCTTTCTGGCAACAACAATAAAACAGTGACTAAATGACGATGTGTATTATGACTATATGACAATTTTTTCATATCCTTGTCTGTTTAAGAAATAAATTCATTTTTAACCGTGTATATGCATGCATATATCTGTGTAGATTATTATTGCTTTTTTTATTTTGTTGTTTATCAGTTGTACGAGTATTGCGTTCTTGTACTTTTTCATTTTTTTTTTCATATTTTATTATTACTATTTTTTTTTTTTTTTTTGGTTTTCCTAATATTCGAATGATATTAAGTTGAGTTTAATGAAAACGTATATTACGTGCATGAAATAATATTTACGTGAATTTGAATACATTATTATATGAAAACAGGACGAAAATTTAAAAAAATCCTCTTAATTCAAAATGAGATAAAGGAATGAGCAACAACAACCATAACAAAAAAAAAAAAAGTGTTCAACATTAACATTACAGAATATACAGCAACATATAATTTGCTCTTTATACATTTCGAATACTTTCTAAATACACACATATCCGCATATACTTAAAAATATTTATGACTATATGAAAAGAAAGAAAAAAATTTTTTTCATCATTCATACCAAAAATATTCTTTCATTCTTCATTTTTTTTTTTCTTCAAAATACCTCCGAATGGAAATGATAAGTACGTGTCTGATAAATAGAGAAAAAATAAAATGGAATATCATATGACTTGCATATGTGCATATACATATAAGTACTAACATAAAAAAATTTTATTTTAAAAAAAGAACATATTTTAATAAAATTTTCACCCTTCATTTCTTACATCTATATAGTATTTTATACACATGAAAATTACCTATCCATCTAATATACTGGTACCTCGTACTTCGTACATTCATACATTGGAATTTATTTTATTTTATTTTTTTAAATTTTCTTCGATGTTCGTTGTTATATCTTCATTTTTTGCACGTGTGTTATGTATTTTACATACATATATACATATGTACGTACTTCTTATATGTACTATATATATATGTATATATATATTATTCTGTATGCATATATTCATATTTATATTGTATAGTATAATATACGACCATTATATTCTACAGCTATATTATTATTATTTTTTTAACAGTACCAGTATGTTATGATGATATGAAGTTATGCTGTATTATTTGTTAAAAGCTTTTCTTAAGGAGATATAAGTATGTATATAGTTAGTTTTTTTTTGCTTGTCATATTATATAGTATCGTTTCTTTTTTATTACTCCTTATATCGTAATTTTTGTTACAACACAGAGAAAAAAAAATTAAAAAAAAAATAAATAAATAAATAAACGTAGATAACTTGATACACCCCGTTATGTGTATAAACGGCATTTTTATATGAAAGGTATTATATACGATTACTAAATTATAAGGCCTCTACTGATAAAAACGTATCGTGCATATACATACATATATACGTGTACACCCACATACTCGTATAACATGCATGCTTCAACTCGTGTGTATAGCGTACAAGTAAAAACTAGGTACTTATGAATGTACAATGAATGTGTCATATGTATATATATATATATAATTTATATCATACGAGTATGTGTACATGTACATAAGATACCGAAAAAATTTATTTTTCATATAAATTCAGATAAATGTAAAAAACGAGTGACAGATGGATTACCAAAGTAATTTTTCATTTTTGTATTCCTCTAATACTCTAAGGTCTTATTTTTTATTTTTGATGTTTCTATTATTTTTTAACCTTTTCTTTATATAAGTATTTATGTATACTTTTTATACTTTATATACATATTATTATGTATATATATTTTACTTTTAGGTACTTTTTTCGTTTACTTATTATTATTAAGTAGTATTTTCCTTTTGTTATATATGTACATATTTGTTTTTGCTTTATCATGTTCACGTTCAAATTAATAAAGCAGCAAGCCTGGTGTTAAAAAGTTCAAAATTAAAAAAAACACACACCAAATAATAATAAAATAAAATAAAAAAACAAAAAAAATTAAAATTTCCAATGAAATTCGATTTGATGTTTAGAATATAAAAATTTATTACTGGAATACAAATTAATATACTCCATATAGACAATTGTAACTTAAATCTCTTATGTCAAATGTGGTAGAATATAAAAAAATATCCTAAAAATTGCTTTAAGCTAAATACATACTATATTTATATTTAAGTATATGGATATATAAATACATATGTGTACATGTACATTATTTTGTCAATAAGGTAATTCATAAAATTAATAAAATATTTTAAATAAAAAAAAAAATCCCTCCACCAATATATAATACGACGACTCTACGAATCTACATATCATACGAATGACTTCCTATATGTTCTTTCATATATATACTTTTAAGTATTTATTTTCCTAAACATGTATATGTTGTATGTACATATAATATATTCTATATACTATATGTAATACTTATATTCATACATATGAATACAAAAAATTAATGTCATATATGAATACTTGAATACCTTATGAATCGTTTAAATTTCGTTTTCTATTTTGTTTTTACTTGATGAAATGAAAAACATTTTAAGACGAAATAAAATCATCAAGGATAATTATTTTTCTTTTATACTCGTATTTCTTTTGTTTTTTTTTTTATTTATAATACAAATAATATAAATACATATGTACATAGGTTTGTTGAATTGATATTCTTAAAATGTAATTCTTTTTGTTTCTTTTTTTTTTTTTGTCAAAATAAATTTTTCTCTGTTGAAAAATGAAAATGAAAATTGTTTAGATAATTCTCAGCATTCATATTTGCAAATTCATTCACTAATATTTATGTTAAATATGTCAATGTTATGTCACTGATTTATCTATCAATTTATAAATTTTACATTTATGCTAAATTAATAGAAATATTTACAAGTATATAATAATGTATTTGACGGGTATTATACGATGGTACATTTTACATTTTACTTTTAATATTTTTGATTATTTTTCAAATGATAAATTGAAAAATTCATAAAAACTGAATATTGAGGATTTATTTCAAATATTTTATGTTATTCATAAACAATTAAATTGAATTTAAAATTTTTATAAAAATTTTCAAATATTTACGTGTAATTACATACATAAATAATTTGGAAGAATATTATATTTATTGTACAAATTTTCATTTCATAATATATCTAAATAATAAATACCCATATAAATTTCAATATACATATTAATATTTTAAAAATCATACTTTTATAAGAAAATAAATTTATATACATATTTACTACATACACATATTATATACATATGTACATTCGTAGTTATATTTTAATATTTTACATTTTTTATAATTTTTTTGTTTTTATTTTTTTCTCTTTTTTTCTCATTACATTTTCAGACCGAGAAGATACAATTCTTGATAAAAATCATCTATCCTCATCATCAACATCATCATCATCATCATCATCATCATCATCATCAAAGCAAAAACAACCCAAACAACTATTGTAAGTTCAAAAATCAATTAAATACCTTACTTACCTACATATATGTATGTATGTATATGTCTATATTAAATAATAATTCTACAAAAGAGACTGAAACTGCGCTCTGATTTGCAGTTTAAAAGTAGACAAAAATATTATAAAAAAACAACTTAAGTATATAATGCATTATTCATATTTTGCATGTATATATTATATATATATATATATGTATACATGTATATATTTATATTGGTAGGTATACTAAAATGTATTTTAAGAAAAAAATTATTTTAAAAAAAAAGTAACAAAAAATATAACAAAAACAACAATATATTTAAATCATTACACATAATACCTACTTATGAGATTTTAAATGAATTACATAAATACATCATATATAAAAGAAGATAATAAAAATAAATAAATATATAATACAAATAAAAAACTTATACATATATTGAATTATATTTATAGATATAAAAAATACAAATTAGAGTAAAAATAATTTTAAAAAGATTTTAAAATGAAAAATAAAAGATAAACAAACATTATTAAAGGTAAAAGAAAAATTTTAATTTAAAAAATCAACAAAACAATATTACATAAATTTTGTGTATTTAATTCGATAAATTTTCTATCAACATCCTAAAAATATTAAAAGCTGTAAGAAATTATTACTAAAAGCAAAGAAAATGTTTTAACGAATACATAAGTACATACATTCCAATTTATTTCTGATTTATCTCTCTGTTGAGAGAATGATGATTTATCTTCAAAATAAAAATAATCTATACGAGCAGTGTATATGTAATTTACAATGAATTTTTTTTTTTCCATTTTTCATAATTTCATTAATTCGATTTATTCTATTCTAAGTAATATAGAAATTTTTTTTATTTTATTATTAATTAGAAAAATTAAAAAAATATTTTTCACTTTGTTATATTTTAACGTACTGCAAGTACAATGTAATAAAATTATGACTATAAATATAACATTATAATAACAGATATGTGTATATGATAATAGATAAGAAATGAGAAGTGATAATGTAAATTTACGTGTATGTGAAATTTGATTTTTATTTCTTCAATTATTTTCAATTCTCATTTGAACTACTTCACTTAATGTCTCAAAAAATTAGTCAACATAAATGCTCATAAATTAAAATTGAAAATAAAAACAAATTTAAGTTAAAATGAAAATATAAAACACTGCAAATGCTTATAAAATGAATTAAAAATATTAGAATGTCAAAATTAAGATATATTATATACTTATGTATGAATGTAAATTAATATACGAGTATTGAAATTTAAAATTTTCAAAAATTAGATATCAAATAATTTTTTTTTTTTAATTTTTTAACTAAAATCTATAATATGTTTAGATAATGTATCATTAGCTTACATTTAAATTTACCTAAAATATGTATACATATATATTTATTGCTCTGCCAATAACATACTTAAAATTAAAAAAAAAATTATATACATATATATGTATATACTCGTATATAAATACTATGTATACATAAATATGTAATTGATGAATTTATTATCGAAATTAATACTCGCTCGTATAACGAATATTTTACAAAAAGAGAAAAATAATTTATCTTATTATTTTCATTAAAAATTTTTAATTATTATCAAACATATCTGATTCGAATTGGGATAGTGAATGAATTTTGAATTATAAAAAAATAAATATAAATTAAAAGAAAAATAAAATTAAAGACAAAAAAAAATTAAAAGAAGAAAATATCTTATCTTAAGACTGAAAATATGTATATTAATTTTATTCAATTTATATTTTTATATGTTATTATTCCTTATGCTTTCGCATGTATTCTTTATAGTTTATGAGCTCACGTAATGTACATATGCGTACATATGTATATTCCTACATGTATATATGTACATGAAGAAGACCATTTATTTATATGATATAGCCATCGTAGTTATATGTATCGTTGAATTTTCTTTTTATGGAAATGAAAATTACACAGATTATCAAAGAAGAAGAAAAATCTGAATTTTTAAATTACCGTATCGCAATCACTTGCACGCTATACTCGCATATATGAATAGAATATACATAGGTATCTAGAAAAAGAAAATATAAACAAAAAAAAAAAGATGGATTAAATAAATACTGTTAGCAGTTATACTCATGTACATACATAATATATTTGATAAAATTGAACATAAATGTATGTATATGAATGCATGCCGACATTACATATGTAAATTAAAAAATCTTTAGAGATAAAATCAACATTATAAATTACATTTAAATACTATACCACCTAATTTTTTCATGTGTACGCACACATGAATGCAAACATTATATAACCATAAATGTAAAATGAAATGTTTTAAATTGAAAAAAAAAATGTTTTTTTTTTCGAATGTGATGAAAAATCCTATTCATTGAGAGCTGTAATATATTAAAAAAGGATATAGTATTATAGAATATAGATATTATTTGAATATAAAAATATAAAAAAAAATAATCTTATTGAATAATTTCATATTAAATGTAACCAAAAAAAAATTGAATTACCTAAATGTGTTTGATTAAATTTAAGAGTTAATAAAACAAATAAAAAAATATAATGAATTTAAAAAAAAAAGTCAAGATACCTATATCTATACCCGTATCTATAATCTTATAAAATATGTATGTGTATAATCAACAACAAAAAGAATTTTTTTTCATATATACATACATACATATTTATATGCATATATAATGTATATGCATCATCGATATTAGTATTGTATTAATTAACAGATAAATTCAGTGTAAATATACATAATAATATATATTTATGAATATAAAATATACATATATAACATATATATACATACCAATACATACTAAATATACTTACGGGAGTATATACATAGTCAATATACTATATTATATACCATATATACATACTGAATGCACGTTTAATATAAATTTTTATTTAATGCTTTAATGTAAAAATGTATAATCGTAAAAATGTGAAAAGTGAAAAACTCTAAAAATGAAAACTACTTTTAAAAAAATAAATAAAAAATGTGTAATTTAAATCAATTAAGCATACATATCAATTTGGCAAAAATTAAAAAGAAAAAAACATCAGAAATGAAAAGAAACTAAAAGAAAAATGAAAAAAAAAATAAGTATTAAAAAAACATATAATAGATAAAAAATTATTTTAGTAATTATTAAATAATAAAAAAAAAATTAAATTAAATTGTAGGCAAAAAAAAAGATAAATAATTGAATAAAAATTAAAATAAAATAAAACTAAAACAAAAACTACAACAAAAACTAAAACAAAACCAAAAACTAAAATTAAAAGTAAAACTGTAATTACATTTAAAAACTGAAACTAAAACAAAAATAAAAATTTAAATAAAAAAAAAAAAAATTGAATTTTCATCGAAATATGTAAATTAACTAATAAGTGAACTGTACACATAAATATATAGAATAAATAAAAATAAATAGGTACCAAAAATGAATAATAGAAATAATTCTCTTAGTAAAATTTATAAACCAGTACCTATCCTATACCTATATCCTAACCTATAATATCTGAGATCCTAGATCCATATATACCAGTGGCGGAGCCAGTAGTTTTTCCTTGGGTGTTCAGATTTTTTAATAAATATACAGATTCATTACACAAACAATAATAATTAAAACAAACTACCCTTAAAAATTTTTGGTCCAAAATGGCGGGTTTTACGAAATCCGTTATTTATCCAGATCAGGATATTTGACTGGATTAGTTGATATACCATTTCTTCTTCTAGAACTTCCTGTTCTACTTGTCACAGTTTATTTCACTTTGATTGGATTAGCGGTTTTCGAGATATAAGGAGTTAAAGTCAAAATTTCGTGTTTTTTAAAAATCACTTTTTCAACTTCTTTTGATTACGGTATAACTTCTAAACTTGAAGGATGACATAAATATTGTATTCTTTCATTTGAAAGGTTTTCTTTGTCCTCTTTCCAATGATATTATATTTATGGATAGAAACTGCATAGATAAAAAATAAATGCTCAAATATACAAAAAATTGCGAAAAAATACACATAATTTCATGCATTTTCATACATATTTGAGTAATTATTTCAAAGCTTACTATTTTTCGTAGTATTATTTACCTTTTACTAAATATGTATGTACGTAAAAAATTCAGTGAAATTCAATTTTATTTACTATTTACAAAAATATACAAAAAATTCAGTTTAATATTAAATTCAGCTTTTGTTTACCTTTCTACTAAAATTTATATAAGTTAAGTAGTAAAATTAAGTTTCATTTACCTTTTACAAAATTTTATATAAAAAATTCAGAAAAAAATTATTACTAACTTTTTTCTAAAAAATTATTTTGTATGAAAAATGTGTATTTTTTCGCATTTTTTTTGTATATTTGTGCATTTATTTTTGATTCCTATAGAATCGATCCCATATGTCTGGCTGGGTGTACATGATCAACATAATGGAAATGTGAACCAACAACATAACATGCATGTAAAATGTACAAATTGTATTTGTATATTGTATTCTGTATTCTGTATAAAATTAATTGTAATTGTACTGCTGTACATTCTCTGTACATTTACATAATTTCTTATAAGTTTATAAGAAAAAGAAATTTAAAAGAGAAGAGTATAAAAGAGATCAATATATGGAGTTCCACTTCCGCTTCCACCAACTTACATTACAAATTACAATACAATTACAACTCAAACAAGATGTTTCATAATAAATGATTATATTCTTCTCTCTTAAATTTCTTATCTTATATAAAGAGAAGATATCTTATAATATAAAGAGAAGAGGAATTTCTTATAAGTTTATTAAGAAAGAAATTTAAAAGAAAAGAATATAAATCAATGTATGGAGTATCAAGTCAAGATGTTTCATAAATGTTCATTTCAAAATGTGAACACTTAAACAACTTCAACTTGATAATATAAATTCAAAGTTTTGTGCCGGTCCATATACAAAATGTGAACCATGATTGATATACATATTATAGAAAAACGAACTTTAATATGTTTGTTTTAAAATGTGAACACTTAAACAACCTCAACTTGATAATATATGATAAATTGAAGTTTTTGGTCGGTTCATATCTAAATGTGAACGCGGCTTATATATAGAAAAACGAAATTTAAAAGAGAAGAAAATAAATCAATATATGGAGTATCAAAATTTTTCATATGTTCATTTCAAAATGTGAACACTTAAACAACTTCAACTTGATAATATAAATTCAAAGTTTTCCGTCGCTTCATATATAAAAATGTGAACGAGATTGATATAAATAGAAAAACGAATTTTAATATTTTGTTCATTTCAAAATGTGAACACTTAAACAACCTCAACTTGATAATATAAATTGAAGTTTTCTGCCGATTTATATTTATATTTGAACTTTAGTGAAGTAATGTATAGAAAAACGAATTTTTTATTGTTTTCTTGATCTTTTACGATAAAAATTTGTTTTTGAATTTGTTACAAATTTTTATGATCATGTTCATATAATTTTAGGGTGTTCACTGAACACCCTGAACACTACCACCCTCCGCCGATGATATATACTGTATACATAACATTTAATAATAAATGTAAATCAGATTTTATATAAATATTCAGAATGTATAGATATATAATTTTTAGCAGTATTTTTATTTAATATTGTATAATTATATTTTTTATTTTTTTTTTCGTATTAGTATTTGTGTTATTTAATGCATAACATAATATCTAGATAGAAAAAATTATTTGTTGCTCGATTTTATGATTGAATTTTTAGTTGAACAAAATTAAATACATATGTATATGTAAATTTAAATTAATATAAAATAACAAAAATAAAACAGTGTAACGTACATAGTACATATATGTATCTAAATATCATAACCAAAAAAAAAAAAAAAAAAATTGAAAATACATTCAATAAAAAAAATACTTTAAAAATAACATACAAAGCCAGCCATCTGTGTTGTTGTAAAATTTTCGTTATAGTATACATAATATAAAAATATACATGTATGTGAAATGAAAATAAGAAAATATTATGATTTTATATACAAATAAACAGCAGTATGTAATAACATTTAATTAAATGTATTCATAGAATAACATATTTTTGTATAAGTAATGAAAATCCATTTCACAATATACCTATATATATATACCCTATACATAATATCTATCATATTATATATTCATCTACCACATACTATTACATGAAAATAGAATTTTAAAAAAAATGTTTATCATTTTATGTGAATTTCAAAACTGTATTTCATATATGTGTTTAGTATGATAGGTATATATGTATATTATATATATATATATGTATATTATAATTATCTCAACCATATACTAAATAGTACCTACAATATATACATAATTATCAAATTAAGTACATAAAAATATTTGTACCAATTGGATACATAAAATATGTATTTATGTGTATTATGTCCATATATTCATATGTACATAATTATGGTTTGCATAAAAATAGTGTATAAATAATAATTTGAAAATAAAAAAATATCGTATATTGGTATAATGGTGAAGCAAAAGATAGAAATAAAAAATAATACAAAAATTATATCTTTTACTTTTTGCTTGTCACTGTAATCAAACCTGATACTTTGCGGCATGATCAATAGACTAGCCCTCTGCAGCTGTATCACCAATATTCCACTTACAATACATAACTACATGCATACCATATAAATACATATTTGAAATCGAATAAAAACAGTAAAAAAAATTTCCAAAAAACTGCAAAAAATTAAAACAGAAATAAATTGAAAAAAAAAAAAATACAAATACAATGTTAAATGATTTTATTTATAGCATAAAGTAGTCTATATATTATTATTATAGTATTTATACGAGTATATGAAAAATATAATTTAAAATATGTACTTAATTTGATAAATGAAACTGAAAAACTGAAATTTAAACAGAATGCATATATGTATGTGAATATTTACACATCATAATGGTATACATATATTAAAATGTTTTTCGTTACTTACAAATAAAATGTATAAAACATACACATTAATATGTATAACAAATTTATTGATTACAAAAACATTATACAAAAAGGATAATAATTTCATGAAAAATATTGAAAATATTTAAAAATGAATAAATGTTATTTATTATCTAAAAGGAAATCAGATAAAATTTCAAATAAATCAATAATTTATTTATAAAAAAAAAAAAAGAAAAAAAATAAAACAAATGAAAGAAAGAAAACATAAAATAAAATTATAAATTTTATGAATAAATGTATAAAATAAAAAAGAAACAAAGTATAAAAATATTCTATTTACTGTTCATTATTGTATGTTACACAAAAAATAAGCAAATAAAATTTAAAAAAAAAAAGAAAATACATAAATAAATGAAAGAAAAAAATATTGAAAAAGATTATTATAATTGTGAAAATTATGGAATAAATTATAATGAAAAAAAAAAAATAATAATTAAATAATTTGGAAACAAAAGCTGCAAAAGAGAAAAATAAACTGAAAATCAAAAAGAAAAAAAAAGCGCGTAAGTATTTTTATTAATTTTCCCTTTCCCTTCTATTGTTGTTATTTGCTTATAAAATCATTTTTTAAGAATACAATATTGGATTTAGTCTGATCTATTATTATTTATAGAATGATCGATCTAATGATCTTATAATACTTTTGTGTTACTTGTTTTCAGCAAGTAAACTTTCATCATTTCTAATTTCTTTTCAACAGAAAACTGGTACATTTTGAATAAAAATTTTGAACAAAAACATTTCGTTTTAAATTTGCAATTGCAAGAATGGAAGAGCAAAAATAAAATTATTCTATCCATATACTAAAGAAATTACATATAAATATGTATCCTTTTATTTACAATGAAAGCTATAATCACCATCACTACTGCGTACTTACATTTGTCATTATTATTGTTGAAAATTGTCTATCTGGATGTCTTACTTACTGTACGATACATGAGTAAATACATCTTCAAATTTTTTTCATTATGCATTTGATACTGATTCAACTTTACCGCGATACTATAAATGAAGTAAACTAGAGAGATTAGCATTTTACTCAGCTACCAGCAGGTAAGTAATTTATTCAAATAAATTGTCATATTTTTCTTCACCAAATATTCATCTGTAAATAATGTTTGTTACATCAAAAATTTTAAATATGTATTTTGTAGTATTTTTTGATATCCTTTTACATAGCCTCAGTCTGATGTATTAAATAAACGTTTTTCGAAACAATAATAATAAAAAAAATCTTAAAGATAAATAATCTACATAATAGATCTACATATAATCTACATAATTAATCTACATAATATACATGAAAGACAACAATGTTATTAGGTATACAAGACAATACACAACAACAACAACAAAAATAAATATACAAAAAATGTTTTTTATTCAGTTTCTGTTTTTGGCGAAACATTTACCACAAGAATAACTTCGATGTAATATGTGTAATTAATATTTGTCTTTCAGGAATTTCTCTCTCTTCTTTTTTTCTTTCTTTTTTTTTTACATTCAATTCTTCAAGGACTCTTATCAAAACAAAAATTTTTTTATATTATTTAAGTTATTTGTATATATGTATATGCAGGGTAAACATATTGCAAATTAAAAATTTTTTAAAGATTCAATTTTGGAAAATAAATTTTCGTAAAAAAAAACAACAAAGAATTGATTTTTTTTTAAAGAACACATATCATAATCTGTTACATTTTCTCGTATATTTGTATGTGATATGTTTTTACTTCACTATATATAGATAATTAAGTAAATAAATTAAAGTGACAATGATAACTTTCAATTCAGAATTAAAGCATTCAATCTTTATTTCACTTTTCACTGAACCAAAATTATATTCCATAGATAGAAACATAAAAATTTTGTAAATATAAAAGCGAATATATTTTTTTTGGGTAAATGCATGTATTGTACATATGTTGTATGTATATCTACTGGTACCATCTCGTAACTTATGAGCCTCATACACGAGAATATAAATATCATAAATTTTTAATAAGAACATTTCATGAAAAACAAAAAAAAAAAAAAAAGAGTCCGACAAATTATCAAAACCTTTCTCAGTTAATTTCATTATAGTATTTTTTTTTCTTTTTTCTGTTTTTTTTTTATTGTATAAATAATAAACCATATAATTGGTGGTTTCACTTATTTCAGTCCATTATGCATTCATGAAATGCTATACATATTTACTTTTATGTTAAAAACTAATATGTTTAAAGCTCTTTCGTTACATCCTTTATTATATATACATAATACATATATACGTATATGTATGTGAGAATATATGTGAATACTATTATAGGTATACTTATCCGAATCCATTTTGTATACATACACACATTTGATTGGAATATATATTATATGTTAAAATATTCATACATACTACGCACACAATAACTTTTTTTTTTTTTTGTAATTTATACAAAAAACTTTTTCTTATACACAATTATGTACTTATATTTTGTAGCTTTTTCAAACCATCCAAGCAAATTAATATATAATTGTTCTGATACCAAGAAAAAATAAATAAAAGTTTTCGACTGTAACTAAATTCAAAAATCTAACCAAAAAAAAAAAGAACAAATAAGGAAATTTGGGTATTTGAAATGTGTATGTGTGTGTGAGTGTTTGTGTATATATGTTAAAAAAAAAAAAAAAACAACACACAAAACATAACATAGTCCCGTGAGACTATTATTGTAAGATGAGAAAGAAACCACCACTGTGATAGTAATAAAATAAAATTGCTTCTGCATACATACACATACTCGTATACTTAAATAAATACAAACACAACACATACATTTGTGTACAATGTATATAAGTCATGTAATTTTTGGCAAATTCAACAGAAATTATATGTTAAACGTATATGTTATATCGTAGATTAGATATTACAATACATATTACTAATACATTACATACATATGTAATATTGTACAAGAACAAAAAATTAAATCTTACTCAAAATACACTGGTATGTACATATACATATGTATACGCACCAAAGATATGTACATATAATAATACCCTGATGCCAGACAATTTTTTGTTGATTACTTCCCTTTACGTATACACATTTCGAATGATATTTTTTGTTTTTTTTTTTTTTTTATTATATACTATTTATTTTTTCTCATTCTCATTTCATTTTTCCTTCTACAATTTTCCAGTAGTTTCTTTTTGGTAAGTTTGATACACATACAACTACATACCACTCGTACAATAAGCAAATTTATATATTTTTTTTATTTTTTCTTATTTAATTTTAATTTATTTTCATTTTTGTTCTAATTTTACCAAAAAAAAAATTGTACTAAACATACCAACTTACGATCTGAAAAGGACCAATAAATATGTTACAACTGATTTCAATATACTTATATGTATGTATATGTAGCTGTGTTTGTATATGAATATCGTTTACACTTGTTTGTATCTTTTTCGTCATACTATAAGATTGTTATTTGTCACCCTACAATTATATTTGCCTTATGCTATAACTGTTAGAAATAACAATTGCTTTATATTATTTTTGTTTAATGAACACCTGCATGTAATTCAACTTCATTCAATCGTCATAGTCGTAATTGCGTATTCCCTTTTTACATTGATTTTGTAATAATTTAAATTTATTTACTATCTAATATATAATTTGAATTTATTGAACACTCTAGTTTTTGATTCGGAATTGAACAGTCGCTTGATTGAATAAGGTTGAAAATTAACATAAGAAAATTAATATAATATCAATAAGTGTAATCCGTAATATAGTAAAATAAATAAATTATGGTTTGTAGTTTGCAGTAAGTGTTTTATTATATCACGACCCAACACCGGGAAATATTAGGAATTAAAACCAATCAAAAAAATGGTCCTTCGAGCCGGATCTAACGCCGGGTTATTCTTCGCATCACATCATATACAACATCATACATTATCATCGTTTTAATCATAATTAAACATATTTCATTTAACAACATCATTACATTTGGTTGTATCTAAAATTCGTTATCACAGTGTTGTGAAAAATATTGCATTATTATATTCTATTTCGTTTGATATCCTACTAGACTCAATAACCAGACAAGCTGTGTTATTCGAGGGTCTACAGGGTATATACACTAATTTCGTTATAACATCTTTTCTTTCGATATAGGGATTCATATCTTGGCATACGAATACTATATACCAATATCTACATACACTAATTAAAATCGTACATTATATCTCTTTACAACTATGGATTTGGCAACACTTAAATCACAACGTGGTCGAATAAAGGGTACTGTTACACGGCTAGCAACATTTTGTGAATCTATCAACACAACAACAACTGCAGAAGCACTTCGCTCTCGTCTCGACAAACTAAATGAAACATGGACTGAATTTATGACTTTAACTGATCAGATGTATACATTATCGGAAGATCCATCATATTCCGACCCTGAATCAGAATTATCGGCATTCGAAACTAAATACTTTTCTACGAAGGAAATCTTACTTCGAGAAATCAATCAACGACAGGCTTCGACTCATCCAGAATCAGATATCATCAATCGCATTGCAGAACAACAATTTAACTTTTTCGACAGATTGTCTAGCACAATAAACAACACATCAACATCACCTAACACTACACGAGAAACAACAACAGACACAAAGTTACCGAAAATAAACATACCTCAATTTTCAGGTAACTACACCGAATGGATTTGCTTCCATGACTTATTTACTGCGGCTATTCACAACAACACGTCTTTGAAGAATAGTCAAAAATTCCACTACCTCAAAGGCTTCTTAAAGGATGAAGCTGCATCACTTTTACGTCATATATCCGTGACAGACGCAAATTATATCGAAGCTTGGGAAAGATTGAAGCAACGATATGATAAACGCGGACAAATAGTAACATCATTCATAAAAACATTTCTCGCTCTTCCATCTATGCCTACGATTACACCTACTGGACTCAGACGTTTGACCAATGAAGCAGACGAAGTCACACGAGGTCTAAAGGCATTAGGTGAAAAGGCCACTCATCGAGATCCATGGCTGATTCACATGTTATTAAATAAATTAGATCCAGCTACACGGCAGTGTTGGGCTGAACATACAACGGATAATGACTACCCTTCATTTGAGGAATTACTCTCGTTTTTGGAAAAAAGGTGTCAAGCACTCGAATGTGCTCAATCAACAATTCGAACCACATCAGTCACTAAATCGATTAAATCAAATCATACAACAATAAATCAATCATCAACTTCAACCATTCGCTGTCCTAAATGCAATGCTGAACACCACTTGTTTCATTGTTCGCAATTTCATTCGATGGAAATTGCTTCTCGGAGAACATTCGTCAACGAGAAAAAATTGTGTTATAACTGTTTGCGTAGTGGGCATAATGCTACATCATGTACTTCAACTCGAACATGCAATAAATGTCAACGTCGTCACCATACACTAGTGCATTTTGAAATTACCAGCTCGTCATCGTCACCATCACAATCATTAGCAACTGCTGGACCAACACAAAATAAAAATAAAAATTCTAATTCAATCATTAACAATCATAGCTCACAAACTAATTCGTCACATTTCGCATCGTTATTACCAACAGCAAGTGTTAATGTCCGTGATACATACGGTAAGTTACACAACTGTCGATTGCTGCTAGATTCGGGATCTCAGGTCTCCTTTATCTCGGAATCATTTCTTAAACAACTTAAATTAAAACGCTCACATGCTCGTATTCCAATCACTGGTCTCGCATCTGTAGGTACTGGCACAACCAAGGGTGTCGTACAGGTTGACGTATATTCGAAATTGAATTCTAAACATGTTACATTAAATACTTTCGTGCTGCCTACATTAACAGCTGAAATTCCAAACCATCAATATCACATCGACCAAATTTCGGATCTACAGGGAATTCAATTCGCAGATCCTAATTATAACTGTCCAGGTACAATCGACATATTAATAGGAGCTGACAAAATGTTTCACATTTTGGAAGACAACAAATTCGAAATTAAAAATACACCATTAGTGGCACAATCAACTATTTTTGGGTGGGTAATCGCTGGCATCATCCCTATCCAAAACGCTCATACAATTCATTCTCATTGTACAATAACATCATTGATTAACGAACGAGACATAGACGAAACACTGAAACGATTTTGGACAATCGAACACGATCTACACGAAAACGTTACTAACTTGACTGAAGATGAAAAACTAGCAGAAGAACACTTTAATAAAACAACCCAACGCGATGCAAGGGGTAATTATATCGTTGAGTTACCATTAAAGGATCCTCCTGTTCCTTTGGGTAATTCTTATAAACATGCATATAAACGTTTGATAGCAATGGAACGACGATTGGAAGAAAATTCAGAATTGCTTGAAGGATATACTCAATTCATAAATGAATATATTCAATTAAAACACATGGAACAAGTTCCTTTCGATAAAATGGACAAGGACAATCACTGCTACTTACCACATCATGCAATAGTAAAACCCGACAACAGTACGACCAAATTAAGAGTGGTCTTCGATGGATCATGTAAAACATCGTCAGGGTATTCGTTAAATGATGCGGTATTAATCGGTCCAACAATACAACGAGAATTGTTTCAAGTATCGTTACGATTTAGACAACATCCTTACGTTTTCACATCAGATATTCAGAAGATGTATCGACAAATCTGGGTTAATCCAAAGCATCGTGATCTTCAACGCATTTTGTGGAGGAATCCAGTGAACAATACAATCACACATTATCGATTGACAACAGTCACATATGGAACTTCATGCGCTCCATTTTTAGCTGTGCGAACCTTAAAACAATTAGCCACGGACTACGGAAACATATTTCCTCGAGCTGCACAGATTTTGACAAAAGATTGCTATGTAGACGACATAATAACTGGCGCTAACACAATAGATGAATTAATCAGTTGCAAAAACGAACTGATTGCCTTACTAAGTTCTGGTGGATTTAAACTACATAAATGGCACAGTAACTGTTGGCCTCTTTTAAACAGCTGTCAAGAAAATGAAATAGGGCTTTCTGCTGTGGACTTTCACGATGACGTCAAATCAGTAAAAACACTCGGAATGAAATGGTATGCTAACTCTGATATGTTTTTCTTCGAAGTTTCTCTCCCAAATACATCGACAATCAGCAAAAGAACATTGCTGTCCGAAGCATCAAAAATATTTGATCCGTTAGGACTTTTAACACCAATTACAGTAACGATAAAAATCTTATTTCAAACTTTGTGGCTGCAGAACTTAAACTGGGATGATCCTGTACCAGAATCAGTTGCAAATCAATGGATTCAATTTCGCAATGAACTGCCTTTGTTAACTAAATTACGTTTTCATCGTTGGTTGGGTAATACTACGTGTAATTTAGAGCTTCATGGATTCTCGGATGCATCAGAAAAAGCATTCGCAGCAGTCATATTTTGTAGAACAACTGAAAATGGTTCAATAACCGTTCGTTTAATAGCATCAAAAAGTAAAGTAGCACCATTAAAGCAGATTTCGATACCCAGACTGGAATTATGTGGCGCAGTGTTACTAATTCGCCTCATGAAACAAGTCAAAAAAGCACTTGAATTGCCATCTCCAACAACTTATTATTGGACAGACTCGAAAATCGTATTAAATTGGCTATCAGATACTCCTCGCCGATGGACTACCTTTGTAGCAAATCGAGTATCAGAAATACTACAATCAACTTCAAGAGCAGATTGGCAACATGTGCCTTCAAACGAAAATCCTGCTGATCCTGCTTCGCGTGGATTACGACCTTCGAAACTCATTGACAATCAACTTTGGATGCAGGGTCCAACTTGGCTACAGCAAAACAAATCGTACTGGCCTAATCAAACTTCGGTCATAGTGGATGATAGTGCTAACTTGGAAGAACGTAAACAAACAATACAAGTTTTATTCATAGAAAATTGTGAATCCTGGTTACAAAATTTATGTTCGAAATATTCTTCATGGACAAAACTAATTCGAATTATATCATTCTGCCGCAGATTTTGCAACAATCTACGCGCACATAAAACCAAAACATACGAAAATCAATTGATTGGATCACTCACAACACATGAATTGCACAAGGCAAAAATATTTTGTTTAAAGGGCATTCAACAGATTAGTTTTAGCAACGAGTTAAAGCAAATCACAAAACTTGGTTCATTATCTACACGAAGCAAGCTATTAGACTTGGCTCCATTTATAGATAATGATGGGTTACTACGAGTTGGTGGACGACTAGAGAATTCGAATTTGCCTTACAAATCAAAGCATCCAATTATTCTACCGAAACATCACATAGTTTGTTATCTTATCGTAAAGCACTTCCACAATAAATATCTACATTGTGGTCCACTTTTATTATCATCCGTGTTACGACAAGAATTTTGGATTTTTGGAATAAAGAACACTATAAAAAAGGTTATTCATGAGTGCTTACCGTGTTTTCGACAAAAACAATTCTCCACACATCAAATAATGAGCAGTTTGCCATCGCAACGTGTCACCTTCAGTCAACCTTTTATGCATGTTGGATGTGACTATGCAGGACCAATCACACTTCGACTGACTAGAGGTAGAAAACCGTCTTTTATCAAAGGATATATTTCGTTGTTTGTATGTTTTTCTACAAAAGCAGTACACCTTGAATTAGTGGGCAATTTAACAAGTGAATCATTTATTGCTGCATTACGCAGATTTCTTGCACGTCGTGGAAAGTTTTCAACTTTATATACCGATAATGCAACTAACTTCAAAGGTGCTCATCGATTGTTGTCAGAACTGCATAATCTCATATCATCAGATACTCATAACACATTAGTTAAGGACTTCTTATCACAGGAAGAAATTGACTGGCAATTTATTCCTCCAGCATCTCCTCATTTCGGAGGACTATGGGAAGCTGGCATAAAGTCTGTCAAAAGTCATTTGAAACGAGTAGTTGGCAACAATGTGCTTACATACGAAGAAATGACTACCGTGCTCACACAAATCGAAGCCGTATTAAATTCTCGCCCTCTATGTGCCATATCAGACTCGGACTTTGAAGCACTTACACCATTCCACTTACTAACTGGACATTCTTATTCTCCTATACCTCAGCCTATCGTTCCAGAACAACAAAACTTTCGTTTATCTAACTGGGAACTCTTGCAAAACTTGTTGCAGGGATTTTGGAAAAGATGGAGATCTGATTACCTTACTTCGCTACAACAACGACCGAAGTGGAAAACTCGCCAACCATCACTCAACATCGGAGATATGGTTATACTAAAGGACATCAATTTGCCTCCAGCGAAATGGTTACTTGCAAGGGTTATTCAACAACATACAAGCAAAGATGGCCATACTAGAGTGGTAACCATACGCACGAAGACAGGAGACTTAATGAGACCCATCGTAAAATTGGTAAAACTACCATGTCAATAACATCACTACTTATGCTGGATGCTCCAGCCGGGGGGCTGTATGTTTGTATCTTTTTCGTCATACTATAAGATTGTTATTTGTCACCCTACAATTATATTTGCCTTATGCTATAACTGTTAGAAATAACAATTGCTTTATATTATTTTTGTTTAATGAACACCTGCATGTAATTCAACTTCATTCAATCGTCATAGTCGTAATTGCGTATTCCCTTTTTACATTGATTTTGTAATAATTTAAATTTATTTACTATCTAATATATAATTTGAATTTATTGAACACTCTAGTTTTTGATTCGGAATTGAACAGTCGCTTGATTGAATAAGGTTGAAAATTAACATAAGAAAATTAATATAATATCAATAAGTGTAATCCGTAATATAGTAAAATAAATAAATTATGGTTTGTAGTTTGCAGTAAGTGTTTTATTATATCACGACCCAACACCGGGAAATATTAGGAATTAAAACCAATCAACACTAATGAATCGGTTTTTGTTTTTATATTTTTCAACTTATCCTGTTTGTACTTTTCGAATACGTACAAATATTAAAATTTCATTTCCTTGAGGCATCGGATGTACATAATTGTATATTTGAGAGACCAAGTTATATTCTGTCATCGATACCCGCATCATTAATTTGCACTTTTTTAAATTATTCAGATATATTTTTATCAACATTTTATGTATGTGATTTTTCAGATATGCAAAGAAATACATAAATAAATAAACAGGATGAAAAAAAAATGTAATTTAGTTTTTACAAAAACCAAAATAACAAAACTAAATAACTATAACATTAAATGATGAAATGATGCAATCAAAATACGAAAAGAAAAAAAGTTTAAATCCTTGAAGGTACTATGTATAATATCTAAACATTCAAATTTGTTTTTTAAGTAGATTTCAAAAATGATTTGTTTTTGTTTTTTTTAGCGAAAAGAAATTTTTTTATTTTTTTTTTCTTTTTTGTATTCTCTCGTGAGATTCTCATGTTATTTGTTCTAAAAATTTTTTATTTTGGTTTTATTATTATTTTACATTTGACGATAATATATCATAGAGAATTGGATATTGTAACATTTTAACGATAAGAAAATTATTTATGACTTCTTTTCCAAAAAATTTACCTATACGTGCAATATTTCGATGACATACAGAAATCACATAATTCACAATTTACGATTATGTATGTATACGGTGTACGTGTTTGAAACGAAATCGAATTGTAAATTTAGTATAGCAATATGTACCTTATTTATACTCGTATATAAAGAAACAGAAAGAGAATGAAAAATGATATTACTATGTCATAGTAATACGTTAATGTATGTGTGTTCTATAATGATAATTTATCAATGAGAATTAATGCCAAGAAAACAATTTAAATTCAAATTCTTTCGTATCCAAATGATAAGTTCAATTTAAAAGTCAGTCAACCTTACGGCAAACTAAATGTTGCTATCCTCCTAATTACATACCTACAAGTTGATACATATATTTCATTTCATCTATATTCCATATTCCATTCCATATTGTATACGAGTAAGTATATATGTAAAAATATACGTACATGTTGATAATCCTCTGAAAAATAAGAAAAATGAATTAGAATTTTAAACATTTTTCAATTTTCGAATTGAAATTTTCTGAATAGTAATTTTCTTACCTTTTTTTTTGAATTCAAATTAATTATTATATGATATATCTAGATAACGTTGAAAAACAAGTAATCCGTAATTGCAAATTAACCAAAACTGAAATCAATTTTTCGGAAAAAAATCCAAAGTAAAATTTATCTACTCGTATATATATGTACGATACGTATATATATGTTTGTGATATATTATTGCTTAAAGTTATATACATAATGAATGTAAAAAAAAAAAAAAATTTGTTCAAATACGAAAAATTTATGAAAAGAAAGAAAAATAAAAATCAAATCAATGAATTAAATTTTAATGTATTTTTAATTTACTTGAAACTTTTTTGTACTACAAAATTCTTGAAAACAATTTTTTCTCTTATTTTATTTTACCCTTATTTAATTTGAAATTATAATTTCGTTTTTGTATGCATCTGTGTGTATGTATACATGTGTGTGTATTTTTTTTGTATTTATTTTTTTTCAAATTTATGACCGTATGATTATAGAGATTAAAGACTTTTAATACGGTTCTTACGGAAATATTTCATTTCTCATATTTATTTATTTTATAATGCGAAAACTTTTATAAATTTCCCAAAATAGAAACAATTAATCCAAATATGTATAAGTATGCAGAGTATATGGATATAGAATAGGATAAAACAACATCCATATTATGTATTATAAAAACATTATATGTATATAATTATGTATATGCATATGAAATAATGTGTAGTAATAATATTTTATTTATTATGCATACATGTTATGTAAAGAACATAAAATATTTTTATACAAACAAATATACATATGTATATATATAATATATATATATATATATATATATATACAATTATGAAGGTACGGTACACAAATAGAATATTATATACAAATAATGTCGATTTTATAAATTAAACTCATATTATGTATTTATGAACGTATACACTTAAAATGTATAAATACCATCATCATGTTATGTATAACAAAAATGAAAAAAAAAAGGGATAAAACTGTAAAAATAGTAAATTAAACTTTATAAATTTTATCTAACAGCATATGTATAATGTGTATGAAAATACATACATACTTATATGCATTACATTATATACTCATATTTATATGTAATAAGTAATACAAAAATATACCTGCTTGTACGATATGTACATAAACATATGAAATATACAAAGAAGTGAAATGAAAGTTTTTAAAATTACCGTTCATATAAATTTTCTCCATACATACACAAAAACACATTTATAAGTATTTACGTATATCACTCATACATATTTATTTACTTATTTATACACGTATAGGTATAAAATGTTTGCATTTTATTATTACATTACATTAAATATGTATATCATAGAACGTGAAACAATTACCCTAAAATTGTTTTTATTATAGTTTTAAGCTAAACAAACATTCTATTACCTCTATTACTATTTAAATTTTTCTTTTCGACTTTACTATTTAACGAGAAAAAAAAAAAAAAAAAAAAAAAAAAAAAACACAAGCACAAACACAAACAAATAACATTAAAAACACACAAAAATTTTCATAACCTTTTTTGAATTGAAGCAATTTAGGTATTCTGTTTATTAACGTTCATATCATAATTTGAATAAATTTTATTAAAAACTAATTTGATCAAAAGTAATACAAAAGTATACATGCGTACATACGTACATGTATGTGTTGGTATGTACATACCTTTGAACAGTAACTATATAAATATGAACACAATTATAAACATTTATAAATGCGTGTGTGTATACATATATGAATAAACTTATGTAATATTTGAATAATGGTAATAAGTTAAAGTAAAATAGTTAAATAAATAAAACACATATAAAACATAAAAGCTTTCTTTTAAACGTATGTAGGCACGTATATTACCCGTCATTACGATTACATGCAAATACAAATGTGTACATCATATCAAGCAATACTCTGACGACATGTGTTTAATTCACATAATCTATATGTGTACACTTGTATACGTATATATATGTAATATCTGCGTAGTTAATACTTAGTGTATTTATTTGTAGCATTTAAAATATATACTTGAGATTGAAATATAATTAAATGATAATCATAATTATGTAGAATAATATAATTATTATAAATAATATGAATGCGCACATATGTTTTTCAAATCATAAACAAAATGTATATATTTTGTGATATTTATTACATATTATATGTATTTACTATATAGATGGATGTATATTATATGAATAAAATTAAATAAAATGAAATCAAACTTTATAAATAATAACAATTATAAGTATTTAATTTATGTAAAGACATTAATATAATACATTCAAAGCATATATAGAACATATATTTCAACATAAATACATACATACTTATATAATATATTATTTATAATAAAATAAAAAATAATCGAAATCAATTTAAATATAATTTCTTCGTTGATGTGAAAACATATATGGTATACGTGTACGTTACATAGAAATATAAATATGTACAACATGAAGGGTATTCATTTCAAATATCGTAAGTTTCGTAATAATTGTCATAATTTGTCTTAATTTTACGAAACTTCATAACTCTTTCTTTTGTTTTAAGAATTACAAGCTGTGCGTAAATGAACGAGACTCTTTAGTTGAGTAGATCAACCTCGAAAATAAATTTTGTGTAAGCCAAAGTTTTACAGCTTATCATTTTTACCAGCTAAAATTTGCAAAGTGAGTTTGTGGTTATACTTATTTTGAAAAGAATTATCAAATAGTTATAAGTTACAGTTATGACCAATGTTTTACGAGGTGCGCTTTCATCTCATATTGATATACTATGACATGTCGTTAAATTAGTCGTATATATTCATAATATAGTATGTATTATTGCAGTTACTTTATGTTCTATCACTTTATTTCCTATTTTGCTCTTTCTTTTTCATCATTTTATTTCGTTATTTTTCCTGGAAAAAGAAAACTCTAAAACTATACGATTTGTATACAAAGTTGTGTAATTAATAAAAAGTTGAGTATGGAATATTATTGTATCATATTCACATCTGTCATTTATTACGACTGTGTTTTTTTTTTTTTTTCATATTGTGTAAAACATCATATATACACAAATATAAATATGTGACTACACCTCTTTATACAAAATACGAATACAATAATTTACAACATATACATATACTAGTACGTGCACACAAAAATATAACTTTAAACAATTGATTGTATAGCAACTTTCATATTTTCTGTATCATAGAAAGAATATAATAAGTAAATAACAAAAACTATCACATATGATATGATAAATTAAAAAAAAAAAATAAAGTTGAATAATTAAAAATTTTTATTTTTTTTATTGTGTGTTTTATAAATATAAATCTTTTTTTTTACTAGTTCGTACATAATATACTTAATTAGAGGTTAAAGTTATAATGATGTATCAAAATGTTTCAAAAGTTATATTTTTAAATTAATTCTAATTAAATGTTAAATTGTATTTTGTATTTTCATTTAAAAACATATTAAATACTTTAACGTAATGATAAAGAAAATTACTTTATCAAAAAGCAAAATAAAAAAACAAAAAAAAAAACATTTTTATAATGAATTTATGTTTATTAATATTATTACATACATTTTATGATTATTAATTATAATTATTTTAAATACATGATAATAATTATTATTGTTACATTTTATATTATTGAAGCGATAAATGAATTTTAATTGTTAACGATATGAGCAATTAGATATTACACATACATATAATGTATGTATGTATATAAATATAGTATGTACGGACATGATATATATTATTATAATAATATTATTTAATATAATAATAATAATTAAAATACTATAACAGGAAATTTGTACATTATTAATTTGCAATCATTATTTTCAATATTATGTATACGATTTATATCTGTATACCGTTATACATATATGTATGTATGTATATAATTTATTTGTTGCTTATCATTATTTAATTTTACAATATTATGTATTATTTTTTTCATTGTATTGTAATGAAGTGAAAATTTTATTGAGATAATATACCACATTTTCTAATTAATATTATTCAAAAATTTGGATTTATATTAATATAATTTTACATATAATTTATAGTTTATGTTGTACATATGTGTAAAATAGGAAATTCTTAAAATTTATAATATCATATCCTATTAATTATTATTCAAAAATTAAGAAAATATATTATTTGTACTATTAATTTTGTATAATTTCTGAATGTGTTTATAGATGAATGAGATATTGTTTTGTTTGAACGGAAATTTTTTGACATACAAACATATGTACATATAAAATGTTTATTAATAATTATGGGTTTGTTATACATACAAATATATAATTATTTAACATTGAAAATGGACATTATACACATCAATATAATAATAATTTTCATGTTTGTATGAATTTTAACACGGATATTGATAATATACAAATATAAAAAAAGATACCTAAATTATATATGGATACATGCAATGGCTGAATTTACGCAAAGGCAAATATAGGCGGCTGCCTAGCGTGGTAAATAAACTGTTGTCAAAATTCAATATACCTAACTTTTAGAAATATATTAAAATTATTGTAACAAATTAAACAACAACAAATTTTACTTATACATATATAAGTAAATATATATGTACATATGTATGTGTATTATATCCTTGCATGATCTATGATTTCTGAATTTAATTTTTATTTGTGATGTAATGATTGTTCTTTAGTAACAAAACAATATAATGAACAACAACAGTAAATTATTTTGATGTAACATACATTTATTAAAAATTTATTTTTATTAGAATAATCGTATCAATATATATTATATAATGAATATACATATATATGTACAGAAAATGAAAATAATGAAACAAAAATCTAATCATGATTATGTATATGTATATGTATACGTATAGAGAAAGGTTAAGAAAAAGGTATAATAATCTATAGTATGTATGTAATGATTTTTAATACTAAATACTTTGTGTATGTATTGCGTGCAATATAAACGAAAAATGTTACCTATACATCCTTACTTAATTTGTATTCATTTCTTTACTTCATTTAAGTTTCCTTTTTTTTTCTAATGTATATTATATACTTTTTTTTACTTTTTTTTATCATTTTACTCTTATCATTTATCTGATATTTTATCTATATATTTTTGTATTTTTCATTTTATTACATAATGTATACATATTTCTTTTTACTTTTTTCTCTTTATGTTGTTATTGTCAACTTTATTGTACAGTGTACTAAATAAAATGAAAATAATATCCACTTTAAATGCATACATACAATTTGTGTAAATCGCATTCAGTGATCTATACATATACGCGTTGTATATGTATACTTATATAAAATAATATCACAAAATTTATTCACTCACTTATTTCCTTTTATTTTTTTTTTTTTTTTTTTATAAATTCATCGTTAAAAAAAATTTAAATCAAGTACGAGCATTCATACATATCCCTAAAATGTAATCTCAATATATGGTATGATGTTTACGTATAGTACCAGAATACGTAAATAGCATAAATACAATAATAGTGACATGAATATGTACTTAATACCTATATTATTATATACAGAATCAAAGTCACGTCACTTTAAAATATAAATTTAGAATCCTTTTAAATCCTATGTATATATAATATTTTTTCGAAATGTATAAAATAAATATAAATTCATACATGCATGTCTTTCAATAATAAATGAATATTAAATTTGAAAATAAAAAAAAATGATAAATTTCCAAGTAAATTTATTATTATTCATAATTTAAAAAAAAAGAAAAAAAAAAAAGGAAAAGGAAAACATAATAATTCTATTACGCCCCTGAACTTTTTGAATATACGATCAACTTTCACAGCTGAATCCATTATAATTTTGTAGTATTACGTATTAAAATACACTTACCATTTTAATTGGAAGAACTGTAAGGAGATCTTTTTACATTTTTATTTTTTTTTATTTTTAAATATTTTTACTATATGCATTTTGAATTAAAAAAATTTTTTTAATATAAACAAATTGAAATTTCATTTCCAGTTCAAGTATTTTCTTAAGTATTATAACAAGTTTTATCCTACACAGCTTCCAAAACGTATTACTTATGCATATTTATACAATATATCCAATATGCACTTATAGTTTTTGAATACTGACACACCTACATATATTCATATTTAATTCAACTTTCATCATTATTATTAGCTGCATATAATGAACAATTACAGTGTTTATGTATATTATGTGTATATATGCAGGTATACAAACTTACCTATATAAAATTATTTTTTTTAGTTAAAACATCTAAGTGTAAAATATACATATATATACATATATACATATATATATATTATACAATATTTCTCTATATTATTACGATGTATAATATATGCATTGTGAGTATAAAGTAAAATGATGAGTGTAGTAATTATCTTAGAAAAAAGATTAAAAAGTTTTCATCATTAAATGGATTTTCATAGTTTAATTGGAGATTTTTCTATTGGATTGTTATACACGTGCATGTACTAGATACTACTTATCATTCTTGTTTCATTTATATCTATTTTATATTTTGGATATTTCCATTTTATATAGGTATACAAGAGTATAGTATACTATAAAAAATGTGTAAATATTTACATTACACAATAGAATTTTTGATTTCACAAAATTCTAAAAAAAAAAAAAAAAAAAAACGAAATAAGAAATTTTCTAGTAACTATTATTATCAGAAATTTTAAAAGCACAAACCAAAAACTCATAATTTCATTTTTACGATGATCTCGTATTGATAATATGGCTGCGATATACATACATATACATATATATTTAAACATTTTATTTTGTGTTCTCGATTTAACACGGTATACGAACTTACGCTATATATATAATACGATGCACATCATGTAATCGTATTTTCATTCATGAGAAAAATTAGAAAAATTTATTTTCTCTTTATTTCTGTTCTACACTATACACACCCGTAAGAAGTATACAAAAAACAGTAAGAGATAGTTAGTAGATTTAGTACTATAGTACTAAGTACACTATAGTAGTACTTACCACTACTTACCTAACATATTCCATGCACTCGTATTTTCATTTGTTATTAGTGAATCATGAAAAAGAGTACCTTATCTTCTCTGTACCATGAACACTACTGTGTACATATATACATTTAATAAATATATCCTTAAACGTATACATACATACTTAGTTATGTATATAAAATATTTTTATTAATTGAATATGCATATAATAAAAATTGAAAAAAAAAAAAAATTTTTTCAAAAATTTTTCATTAATTTATTTCTGAATTCAATATTATATCTTATTACAATTTCATTGAATTAATTTTAATTTTCTTATATTCTAAATAAAATAAACTCTTTAAAATTTTTTCATTAATTTCCATTAATTGATTTATTTTGTATTTAATATAATATTTCGTTTTTTCATACTATTTTTGTCAATGTTTCGATTATAATTATTCTACTTTTAGTATATGTATGTATTATTTGAATGCTTTTAATAGTGTATATATACATAAATACGATTACTATCAGCTAATTTTTTTTTTTATTTTCAAAACCTTCTTTTTAGATTGTTTTTTTTTTTTCAATTTCAATTAGATTTTATAATCCATTTGTCGATTCTAATTGATGGTGAATTTTTTTATCTTCTTTTCGTTTCAAATGTATTTCTGTCATATTTATTGAATTATTTAAAAATATTCGAATTTTCCATTATGTATACATATTGAATTTGTTTTGTTTTTAGTCAATAATATTTTTTCTTTATATGCAAACATGCATTATGTATAAATGTAATTATATATGTATATTTTTCGTTGGAATGATTTTTTTTTTTGTTTTTTTTTTTTGTTTTCATAGTTTTTGCACTTTATTTTGTTTACAATTTATCAATAATCGTATTTAATGTAGTTTGTAAAATTGAAATTTCAATTTGTATTTCAGTTGCATGACAGATATTATAATATTCTTGTATGTAATATGCGTATACATTCGTATTTGGATGCATTAAACAAAAATAATTTAATTAAGAGAAATACAAATGGATATTATCGTTGCTAACTATTTTATGTAATTATTTCTTAGAAAAATATTTTTAAAAACTAAATATTTTCATACGTATTCGTATATTTTACTGATGTATTTATTTTTGTTTTCAAATCAATATTATATTTCTCTGTTACTTTATATTTATTCGGCAAAAATGAAAAAAAAAAAAAATTTTTTTTAATATAAAAATCGAAAATATAAATAAAATTTTATTTCGATAAGTAGATTGCAACTATAATATGAATTAAAATTGAAACGAAATTTAATGTGTACTTTCACAGAATTTCGAAAAAATAATATTTGAAAAAACGTTTTTTAAAAAAAAAAGGAAAGTAAAACATGTAAATTGATTTGACTATGTATGTGCGCTCATGTATATAAGTAGTTAGTACTTATAGTTGATGGTATATTTCAAGGATAATAATCTGAATATAATAGATGGTTATGGTTCAATTTAATTTACTTAAAATTTTATTTTATTGTTAATATTTCTCAATAATGTACTAAATATTTATGTATGTAAATATGTATGTACTTAACTTTTTTTTATTTTATTTTTTTTAGTTTTATTATTTTTTTTTTTTTTTCATTCTGAACATATTATAAGTCTTTATCGTGAACTCAAAATCTAGAAACTAAATGAACTAAATAGAATTACGAGTATTATAAAGTAACATATGTAATATATTATAATTATATTATATGATATATGTAATTTATAATGCATCCGTATGTATATTATGTGTATTTATATAAATTATTAATAAAATATAACATTTTTTTTTTTTGTTTAGATATTATAAAGTATAAATATAAAATGAACTTTCGTAAAAACTTAATTATTAAGTTTTATTTTTATTTTTTTGGAATTTTTTTTTTTTTTTAATTTTTCTTATTAATTTTTCTCGTTTTTAGTTTCGTTACACCTTCTTATGTAAAAATGATATTCAATTTTTGCATTTTTCGAGATAATGTTATTTATATTTGAAAAAGATAATACATAAAAAATTTACATTCATTTGAAGCCAAAAAAAATATAAAATAAAAATAAAAAAACACAGTAAACAAGAATGATTATAAAAATTTAGAGAATAATAAATAATTTAAAATGTATAATTTCATTTATTTATGTATATTGGTATACATATTATGAATATAATAATGTGTCAAGTTTTGATTTTTGCATATCAGTAATATTTTTTAATTTTCAGATCATACGGATATATGGATCTATTCATTTATTTCTCAGAAGTTTTAGAAAATTTTATTACTTAATTCCGCATATAATTTATACATTATATATAATATGTAACTTTATTTTAATTTTGTATATAAAAATTTTCTTCATTTAAATAATATTGTAAATATAACGTATATGTATATACCTACATTCGTATATGTACGTATATTATCTACGTTCTAAAAATGTTTGTTGTATTTTTTATTTTTTAATTATGTATTCTATTTATATTTTTTATAATTTCAAATAACAATATGAATTTAAATTAAAAATTTATTTTATATATTTTTTTTTATTTTTTTGTTTTATTTTTTAATTTTTTTTTTTTTTCTTTTAATTGAAATATATATATTTTTCATTATAATTACAATTACAAATTATATAATTCAGCTGCTTTCTCTTGTTCTTGGTGCATTCTTTCACGTAAATGTTTAACATCATCTGGTATTCGTACAATTTCACGAATTTTCTATTTTCAAAAAAAAATTAAAAAAAAATTAATAACATTAAATAAAATAACAAAAATATAGTATAGTAAATGAGTGTAAAGTATAATTTATTATATACCCAAATATAAATATAAAAATGAAATTTAATACATATATTATGTGTGTTTTTTGTTTATACTAAATATTTTTTTAAAATGAAATATTGTTTTTACATAAAAAAAAAAAAAAATTCACAAAATTTTGTATTAATTAAATTTTATACAAAACAAAAGTTTGAACATTATTTAAAATTAATACACTGAATGCATACAATTTACTATATAAAACATTATGTAAACATATCTGAGTAAATATGTATAGGAAGTTTAATATTTATGAAAAAAATTTTTAGATTTCAATTGTATACGTATGCATTCATAAATTTGATATGTACATACATATGTATATGCATTTATTTAATGTGCATACAGGTAGGTATATGTATACAATGTACACAAATACTATTTCAAATTGAATGTATATACACTTTTACATTATTATGTAAATTTATAATATTACGATTGTTATTCATGCATTGAGTTTTCTGAAAAAAAAAAAATGTTATCTGTAATTAATTTTTAACTATTAATAATATACAAGAGTAATTATGTACATATTATCTATTTATAATCGAATATAGATCATACGAGTATGTGTCTACTATAAACAACATATTTGGATAGTAGGTAAATATTTATAATTTATTTACAAAATGAGAAAAACACAAAATTAATTGAAATAGTTACACTTCTTATCTGGAAATTACTAAATTAACATAGTTATCTATTTTTTCAATTTAACTGTGCATAAAAAATTGAAATCATATACTCTTATATAAAAATATACGAGTCCATTTAATATATATAATATGAACTAATATAGGTAAATATGCACATATGTTATGTACGTAATGTGTATTTGAAAAATATAAATATAATGAAATTTTATGGAAAAAATTGTAAAAAATAAATGAATCCTTGTTATTTTTTATTCAAATTTAAAATTAATATGTTACATATTGTGATTATAAAATTGAATATATTGATAATGAACCACTTTATCATGAAATACGTGATGAACATAAATAAAATAATTTCCCTTATTTACAAATAATATATATAAATGTGTAAATTTATATTGATAGATATACGCATATGTATATGTAATATATGTATATATACAAAGAGTTTTATGAATATTATTATAAATTGAAACATTTTTAATAAAACAAAAGAAAAACAAAGTAAAAAATAATATTTTCTCATTTAAAAAATATGTATATATACTATATATGTACAATATATTATATAAAATAATATATATAACCGCATTCATTTTTCAATTATTAAATTTAAAATTTCATTTTTTTTTTTAATTTATAATGAAATTTACATATATTAAAATTTACATATTCATTTGTTGTTTATTTTTTTTTTTTTTTATATAAATTCGAAATAAAATTTAAACGAAAAATAAATAAAATAAATAAATAAATAAATAAAAATGAAACAAATTAAATTAAGAAAGAATTAAAATGCATATATGTAACGATTAAAAACGAAAAACGACGTATAGCATAAATGAACTGTTATTATTATTATGCATTTATTCATTAAATCTTCATATGTTTGTTTTTTTTTTTTTTCATTTTTTTGTAGGCACTTCAAAATGGAATCAACAATGAATTTAAAAATGCAAAATAATAATAATAATCTGGATAAGATTAAAAATGAACCTATGCCAATATTGTTTCGAAGAAAATTTTACATACGAATAAAAGGAAAAAAATAAAAATATATTTTTCGATTAATATACCATATTTAACATTAAGTCTATATTGAAAAATAAAAAAATAAACACGTACTCGTACATACTAGTATATGTAAATATTAAGTAAATATAATAATGAATGAATAATAAATTATTTTATATACATAAGTATTATAAAATATTATGTATGTATGTTTATAGGAGAATATATTATACGAGTACAGATACGTATACTCGAATTACCTTTCGTATATATATTTTATATTTGAATCTTTATGTATTTTTGTTATATGTGTAATAGTAATACATTTTTTGGACATAATTATAGGTATATATGTAAACTTATATTATTATGTACATATACGTTGATCGCATCATATCAATCCCTTATTTTCGTGCATAGTATATTTGTGAAAGATTTTATACCAATATAACATTTTAATCAACGAAAAATTATTATCAATACGTGTATATATATATGTATTTTAATTTTTGTATTTACTTTATATCTACAATGCATTATTTATATACATATATACATATATAGCAGCATAATATATTTTTTTTATACATACATATAAAATTTTATGCAAAATTCATAACAATATTATGGTATACGCGAGTAACCATATCATACTAATATCATACTATATACATAAGTATATACATATGTATATGTATATACAATATGTACTGGCATTTATGATGATGACATATATTTTATAATATACATACATGTTATGTGTATGTATATAAGCAAATATGTATTACATATATATGTATATCCTTTTAAATATTACATTTTGTGTACATACATAAAAAATGTAAAAACGAACGCAGTATACATAATAAATATTATAAGTCCACAGACAATTCACAAACATTTAACTAAAAATTGATTTTCAATATAAGCATTCTCAAAATTTAATTATATTTATTCACTCAGTTAATGTTTAAGACCCATATCCACCCATTTTAATATAATCCACGGATGTATGTACAATGTATATAAAAATTATATATAGATTCATAGATATAAATATAAATAGATGATTATGTACATAATATGTTAAAAACATAGTAAATAATTTATAAGTGGTATGTAGATATATCACCAAAATATATGTAAATGTATTTGTATATTTGAATTATGTGTATACATTATATGAGAAGATGTGGTTACATTTTTTATACTTTATAATAAATATTATCCGTGTTCAATGTTACAATGAAAGTATGTAATACACTTCATATGTACATACAATTTTATATAATACTTATGTAATACCACTACTATATAGAACAGACAAAATTTATGCATAAACAAATACGTACAAAAATTTATATTTTATACTCATATATAATAATGATAATATGTGATATGTAATGCATATATGTATGTATACTTATATAAATGTGCGTATAAAATATATAAATATATGGTACATACATATATATATATATATGAAAGGCGAATAAATATAAAATTTGCATAAATCTATCAATTGATATGATACCGATGCGATTATGATGAGCACTCTATACATTATGTACATATGGATGTATGTATGTATGTACGGTACGATAGTACATATAATGAATATTTATATAGATACATACATTCAATATATACATACAGATATTATATATACATGTATGTGTGTACAGTTTATTGCTATGCATGACACGTATAAAGATATGTACCTTTTATACAATACGCACATACATACATATGTATTTATATATAAAATGAATTTACTGATACTAGTAGTGCACATTATTTATAAATATTATATTATACTAATATAGCTACTTTTAAAACACAAAATACGTACTAATTTACGTGTATATAATGTACCGACGTATGTTCATACATTGTATACAATTATACATTTTTATACGAGTATTGTCCTATTTGCCTTCTTATTATATATTTATGAAAATATTTTCAATATTTTCTATATTATCATGAAATATAAATTTGAATTTATACATTTTTTCATTGATGTGCATGTACATATGTATTCATTTTTTTTAATGCATTTATTCCAAATGCACATAATTTTTATTCTTTTGATTTTAATTGTATGTACATAGATACATATTTACAATAATTGAATATGCTATTAATTGAAATCACAGAAAATACACTTATATTGTGCATATAATTATTCTTATTGTTATCGTATTATTTTGCACCAACACATAGCACATGATATTATGTACGAGTACAATACATATAAATTAATCTGTACATATTTATGGATATACAAAGTTAATGTATATTGTATATATAAAATATAATGTTTACGAATCAAGAAAATTTATTTAAATTTTGTATTTCTCTGTTTTTTTTTTTTTTCTTTTTTGCGTTTTTTTTCAAACCTACATTCATACCCATATTTTGTATGATAGTATAAGAAAACTTAAAATCAAAGGATAACAATTAATATAATAATATAATAGAAATTATACAAGTATATAATTGCATTCATTAAAGATCATTTACAATGCAGGGTAGATTTAGTGCCAGAATATATTTATCATACTTCTTTCATTTTCACATTACAAAATTTCTATAGTGCTATGCTTTTTCCGCCCTGCAACCTTCAGTGTAGTTTTCACCAGATTAGTATTGAGATTAGATTCTATTTTTTTTTTAATTTACGCTGGTAATAGCAAAAGTTTTATTCAATATTTGTTTATAAATACTAATGGCATATACCGCAATCTACTTTGAATTATGAATATAATTTACAGTCTACTTTTATCATTCGTTGTGAAAGGTTGTAAGTGAGCTATTGTCGGTATCATATATAAGTGCTTTTTAAAATTAATAAATTAAAAATACTATATAAACATATAATAAAATTAATATACTAAAATTAATAATTTCTTAAAACTTAATAATTAATAATTATAAATAAGAAAATATCACAGTAAGTAATTATTTTTTCCATTAATACATATTTTATTTTCTCCATTATATCGTTTGTCAGTTAATTTTTCCAATTTTTTCTCATCCATCTCTCTCCTATAAAATTACCAACAAAATCTAATATGGAAGTTGACAGTGGCGGGACATCTCGCCAAAATTCTTTCAGCATTTTAGCTGAAAAACCATCTAAACGTAAAAAAACTCAAAATACTCATTTGGCTAATATCCAGCAATTTCCTCCTCTCCCCCCAATTAAACAAAAATTATCTTCTAATGATTCCAAATTTCTTTTAATGAAAAACATTGAATTCGGAAAAACAATGAAATCTGTTAATATATTTGAACTAACTAAAGCCATAGAAAACATCTCTACCCAAACTCTTGAAATTTCCTACACCGCCACTGGCGATTTACTTATTCAAACAAAAAACAATACACAAACCGTAAAGTTTTTGGATACAAAACAATTAAATTCAGGTACCAAAGTTTCTGTCTCTCTTCATCCCACATTAAATTATTCTAAAGGTACTATTTACTGTCCGGAAATCAAATTTATAGATGAAAAAGAAATTATCTCCCAGCTTCAAAACCAAAATGTTATTGATTGTAAAAGAATAAAAAAATTTATAAATGGAAATTTAATTGATACTCCATTACTCATTTTAACATTCAATTCAACATTATTGCCATCTCATATTCGTGTTGGATTCTTATCTGTTAAAGTTAACAAATACATTCCACCTCCATTACAATGTAAAAACTGTAAAAAGTTTGGTCATACCAAAAATAAATGTCGAAACGTTACCCTTTGTGAAATATGTGGTGAACAAGAAGATTTAAAACAAGAAGAATCAAAACATTCTTGCAATCAAATAAAATGTATTAATTGTAGTGGAAAACATAGTGCAATAAATAAACAATGTCCACAATTTATTATGAGAAAACGTATCTTAGAATACAAAAATGAAAATAATTGGACTTTTAAACAAGCTGCAGAATACATTCAATCAAAACATAAAAATGAAAATATAGTCTCACCTACACAAACACTTGAAGAAGCAATTAAAATAAAACAGAACCGTTCAAAGATATTCTCAAAAACTTCTGATAATTCAAATTCACTTAAACAACCCTCTCTCGAAACAAATTCTACACCCTTCAAAACTACTTCAACAGAAGAAAATAATACAACATCACATGAAACAAAAAATATAAATAATAAAAAAACAAACCCAAATACATCAAAAAATCACAATCATATTAACTTAAACCAAACATCACAAAATCACAATTTCAATTTTAATAATATAACTAATATTAACAACAACAAAATTAATGAAAATATTTCAATCTCTACACTACAAAATGATACATCTAAAAATTCTGATCTCGAAAAAAATATAAAAAACATAGATCATTCTCCCAAAAATGAATAAATAAATTTATTATGAAAAATTTAAAAATAATACAATGGAATTTAAAAGGTTTTTATAATAATCTTAATAATCTCAAAAATCTCTGCAAAGAAGAGAATCCAGACATAATTGCTCTTCAAGAAACATATATTTCTACACAGCAGAACTCAAAATTTTCTAATTATTTTTCATATTTTAAAAATAACTCACATAGCAATCAAAAACGCTCAGGAGGCGTAGGCATACTTATTAAATCCACTATTCCACATAAGGTTTTAACTCTAAATACCAATTTACCAGCAATTGGTATAGAAATTTTTTCTAAAACAAAATTTTTACTAATAACAGTATACATACATCCCAAACATAAAATAAGTACTCAAGATTTACATTCACTCACTTCAAATCTACATTTACCATATATTATCACAGGTGATTTTAATTCCTGGAATTCAATTTGGGGCTCTAAACAAACAGATTCCAATGGACACATAATTGAACATTGGATCAATCTTAACAACATTACACTACTCAATGATAATCGTCCGACACATTTCTCTACACATAAATCCTTCACAAATATAGATCTCTCCCTCTCGTCCCCTTCTATTACACCAATCATTACATGGAACATATTAAATGATCTTCATGGTAGTGATCATTTTCCAATAGTTATTAATATAGATAATCAATTATTACAAATCAAAAGAAGTCGTAAATATAGACTAGAATCGGCCAACTGGTCATTATTTACAAATAGTGTCGACAATTTCTTATCCCAAACACCCTCTTCGCACAACACAAATAAAGAAGCAGCTATTCTTAGAAAAGCCATTATTTCATCAGCCAATCTTTCCATACCGCTTTCAAACCCAAAACCATTATCTCACAATATTATTCCTTGGTGGAACCCTGACCTACAAAATTTAAATTCAAAAAAAAAATCAGCTTGGTATAAATACAGAAAACATCCTTCTTTAGATAACCTTATAACTTTTAAAAAACTAAATGCTCAATTCAAGAGAAAAATGAAACTGGATCGAAACCTTGCATTTGAAAAGTTCACTTCAAACATAAATCCAAATTCAACATCCTCTCAATTATGGAATAACATAAGAATACTCACTGGCAAAAATAAACCCTTTCACATTACAAGCATTTTATCCAATAATAAATATATCACTGATCATACAGAAATTGCGCAAACTTTCACAAATTTTTACCACAATGTCTCAAACAATCTCAATTTCACCAAGGAATTTATTCAGAATAAAAAATCTACCCTCCAAACAGAATATCAAACTGCTCCAAATAATAATTCAAATATTTTAAATCAGCCCATCTCTATGTCTGAAATGGAAATCACCTTAAAATCCTTTTCCTGTTCATCCCCCGGATTTGATAAGATTTCTTACTCCATGCTAAAACACTTAAGTAAAAATGCATTATTAAGATTAAAACAGCTTTATAACACTATTCTTGATACCTCAATTATACCTCAACAGTGGAAAATTGCTACAATCGTTCCTATACTAAAACCATCCAAATCCCCTTTATACCCAGAATCATACCGTCCTATTTCCTTACTATCATGTCTTTCTAAATTAATGGAAAAAATAATTGCTAATAGATTGAATTGGTTATTAGAAAATTCACATGAAACAGATATATATCAAACTGCTTTTAGAAAAAATAAAGGTACAATTGATGCTCACTTATTTTTAGATCACTTAATATCAAAATCTTTTTCAACCAAAAATCATTTAACTATTTGTTCTATTGATTTTGAAAAAGCTTTTGATAGAATCGGGTCTCACACAATTTTAAATAAATTGATAAAAATGAAAGTAGGCTCTAAGATCTTTAATTACATAAAAAAATTTTTAAATAACCGTAAAATAAGAACAAAATTAAACGAATCATACTCATCAATAGAAAAAATGGACAATGGCATTCCACAGGGATCAACTCTATCCGTCATCTTATTCCGTATTGCGATGTCTGAAATAAGTAATATTATTGAGAAATATAATTTCGCTTCTCATTGCTTTTATGCTGATGATTTATATATAATTATAAAAAATAACAATAACTTGGAAGATCAAAACAATTTTAACAAACTATTTAATCATTTATCAATTTGGTGTACAAATAATGGAACTAAAATAAACGTAAACAAAACTAAATTAATACATTTTTGTCGAAAAAAATCATGCAGATTTAACACATTTTCATTCAACAATACTTCTATTGAAAATGTTGATCATCTGAAAATACTTGGTATTTTCTTCGATGCCAAAATGACATGGAAAAGTCATATTCTTTATTTAAGACATCAACTTAACAATAGACTAAATGCAGCTAAATGCATTTTCAACAAATTTAGTACTGCAAATTCATCTGCATTATTAAGATACGTAAAAGCTACAATACTTTCAAAAATTGATTATGGACTTCAAATATATGGAAAAACATCTTCATCCAACATTAAAAAAATCATGGCACCATATCATTCAGCAGTCAGAAAAGCAGTGGGAGCTTTTCCTACTACTTCGATCAATAGTTTACTCGCGGAAACAAACATGCCTACTATAGAAGACAGATATGTAATCCTGACCGTTAAACTTATAGCAAAAATTTTATCCACTCAAAAAACTATGCTAAAAAAAGAGATATCTCTTTTGATGGATAGAAAAACTAAATTAAAATTTTCTTCAACTCTTCAAATAGCTCTAACATACGCTGAATCATATAAATTTCAGATCAATAATTTCAAAACCAAAAATCTACCCATGCCTCCTGCTTTATTTGATATCAATCTTTGCGTTAACATCAATCTCGCAAAATACAAAAAATCTTCAACTGAAAAATCAGAATTCTACCAACTCTATTTGGAACAACTCAACACGTCATATTCTTCTAATTTTAAATTTCTTTTTACTGATGGCTCAAAAACTAATGATTCAGTGGGTTATGCGGTTGTGACTTCAGACAAACAGATAATTAAAACAGCCATCCTTCCAACATATTCTTCAATCTACACAGCTGAAGCACAAGCAATATACGAAGCTCTCAAAATAGCTTCATTGAATAAAGGGAAATATTGTATTATCACAGACAGTCTTTCTACAATATTGGCTATTCTAAATCCGCTTCATAACTCACACATTATTACAAATATTCATTATTTATTAATGAAACATAAAAATAAATTAAAAATTTTTTGGGTACCAGGACATATTGGAATTCCTGGAAATGAATATGCAGATGAAATAGCTAAATCAACAAATATTGCACCTCTATTGCTAGAACAAAATTATTCAATTAAAGATTATAAAAAACATATCATAAAGGAAGTTGATAAAAATCTAAAACAAAATTGGATAAATAAAAATTCTTCCATTAATAATTATTATTACAATATAAACCCGAACAAAGAATACATAAATATTCCATATGACATCCCCAGAAAATATCAAATCATCTTTAACAGAATACGTCTAGGACATACAAATATCACTCATTCACACCTACTTAACCAGCAATCATCACCGCTATGCAAAAATTGCCATTGTCCATTAAATATAAACCATTTATTCCATTGTATTAGTTATAAAAAACACAATTATCTTGTTTTAAATAAAGAAGGAAAATTCATTTTTCAATATATTACAAAAAATTCTATATATGATTTAATTCGCTATTTAAAACTTTCTAATTTATATAACTTAATATGAAAATTATTGTAATATGTAATTATATAAATACTATAAATGTAAATACTATATGTAAATAATCTTTTTTATACATAATTAAAATATAAGATAAGCTTAAGATCTTAGTTGTTATAGCTTAAATTTTGTAAACTTAGTCTGTAAATTCATTTTACTTTCTAATAAATAATAATAATAATAATAATGAATATAATTTAAAAATCTAAATTTGCGTTAGATTATTAATGTAACTTTACAAATAAAATATTTGCATATAACATATACATGCACAAACATATACATACTCGTATAATGTATATTATATATTAAAGTATACTTACAGTATTAGTATCTCCTGGAGTTTTCATCCATAACCATATCATATATCCTGGAATGCATAACATCGATGATAATGCTGTAAACCATCCGAATACATGTGACCACCATGGATAACTGTAATCTAAATATTTAATTGGTGTCCATTGTACCAAATTAAATATAAAAACTCCCTATAATTGATCAAAAATACAAATATATACAAATAAAAAATTATATTATTGTTTCTAAGTAAAATCAAATTATTATCATATTATATTACATTTAATAAAAATACATTAAAAAAAAATGATGAAAATAAAAGAAAATTTATTATTTTTGTTCGATTAATTCATGCTGTACGTAAATGCTATAAAATTCCTTACACTTGTGTAAAGATTCATTTGATAATATCTTTGAGCGAAATTTATAAAATTATCCAATTTAAAAATTATTAAAATATTAAAAATTAAATAAATCAATTTTATTTAAACACAAAAAATCATTGATTTGTTTTCGATATTTTGTCGTCAAGTTCTTTTCTAAGGAATGTGTGTTCAACCAGTTCAACACATTTTTGTACATCTTCTATATCCTAATTTTTCATAGTTTTTTTTTTTTTTTACAGTAATGTGAATTATTTATATTTTGTAATTTATGTTTTTTGTTTTTGAAAAATACAAATTTGAAAAAAGTTATATCTAAGTTAAATGTAATTATTGCTACATATTTTTTTTTCTTTTTCAAAAATAATATATTTTGTTTTTTATTAAAAAATTACCGACGAAAAACTTACATTCAACATTATACAGAATTGTATGTATACTACACAGGAATATACACAAAAAATTTATTTAACAATAATTTTTAAACAAAACTTAAACTGGAACAAAAAACAAAAAATAAGAAAACTTTAAAAGAAAAATTATTCACAAAAAAAAAAAAAAAATGTTTTTCCGTTGTGTGTTATCTTTTCCTTTTTCATTCTATTTTCATTTTTTTAATATTTTTGTTTGTTTCTTAAATTAACTGAACTGGAATTCTGATATGGATAACGTGTTATGTAAATAAAATTTAAGTACGTATGTACGAGTATATACTATGTACATATGTGTATATCGCATTTATGGAATATTATTATCCGAATTCCTATATATGTGTATACACTTAACTATAATCATAATCTTCATGTATTAATTCATACATATATATATATATATGTATGTATATATGTATGATAATTCGAAAAAGATCTGCGACGAGGACCATGAATATAAACATACACACACTCACATACACAAAAGAACAAAATTATTTATTCAATGAAGATTTAAATATACGTATATCTAGAGATATTAGACAGATACACATTATGCACATCTGTATTCTATGTGTGTAAGTATGCATATATAAAATTATTATTATACTAAAGATATTAATCGCATTTTCGAAATATTTTATATGTACATATATACATACATACTTGAATATATTTATTATCTAGGTATGTACATATGTATGTTTATTTATTTATTTTTTTTTTTTTTTGTACATTTGTACAACATAAATACTTATACAAATGCAAAAAATTGTTTATCTCATAAGAATGTTATTCAGAAGAAATCTACATATTATATGTGTACATACATTATACTTTGTGTATACATTTAGATACGTATAGATTTATGTGTTAAACTAAATAATCTATGTGGATGATATTATATAATAATACATATATTTTAAATGTACATTATACTGCAAAGTCATTGCATATTTATTTTAATTTCAATCTTTTCTCATTTATTTATTTATTTATTTATTTATTTATGGTTTTCTTAATATATTTTTGTTAAAACATTTTCAAAATGCAAAAATAAAAAAAAAAAATCTTTTTCCATGAAAAATTGATTTATGTATTTAATTTAATGAATTTCAGTTATTACAGAATTGTATAATGCATTTATTATATGATGTACGTGTATTGAAAAAGTAATAATAATATAATAAAATGAATAAATAAACAAATAATAATAATAATAATAAGGATTATAATAATTTTATTAGTAATGTTTTTATAAGTTTTTCAATTATATATATGATACATACTCGTACATATACATATAGACATTGCACATTTATAATCTATAATATGAAATGAAAATATTAAACATTTTCATTTCATTTTTTCTTTTCACATTTTTATTTATTTCAAATAATGTAAAAATGAATTCCATGAAATTATTATATTGAAATTTTGAATTTACAACAAAATTAACAAATAATTTACAATTAATAAATCATAGCAGTAACATATTAATGCTGCGGATTTTATACTTATGATATTACATACACACTTCTATAATAAAATATACAATTCAATTAAACTTTTATTTATAATATGTATCTATATACATATATAATCTACTCTACAAATTCACAGAACTCTATTTATTATTTCTGTATCTGTTTCTATTTATTTTTCAAATTCGTTTTTTTTTTTTATTATTCTTACGAAAAAAAAATAAAAGATCATTAAAAGGTGAAAATCATTAAACATGTAAAATCATCTTTTAATTGTGTACTGATATATGTATAGGTATGTATGTACTTATAGATACTTGAACAAAAGAAAAAAACAAAAACAAAATAAAAGAAAAATTAAGAAAATAAATTAATATTTCATATTCAACTGTAGAATAAAATTATAATAGAGCAAATATATACATGTAAGTATATTTTTTTCTAACTTATAAGTTCAAATATACATTTTTTTTTTTAAACTTTTAATTATAATTTTTAACTTGTTTTTTCTGTATTTAATTTTTATTTTTAAATATTTTTTGTGTAATATTATAAAGAATTTATTAAAAATAATATTTTTATGTTAAAAAATAACAAAAAAGAAACAAAGCATTAAAAATAAATAAAAAGTGAAAAACAGAAAAAAAAACATTCAACATCTTTTAAAAAATATATAAATAAAACTTTAAATTCTATCAGCATCTTGATATAAATATACAAAAGACATCCTTTTATATCCGTAACCGTATTTACGTAATACTCGTATATATTTTTTGAATGCTCGCGTATATGTATACAAATGTATATATGTATTTGTACCTTGTACATTATGAAAAATACTACCATGCATACTTATGTATATACTTAGTTTCAAAAGTTACTGACTATATGTATGTACATTCAATTTGAGTTGCACTATGATAAGAATATTAATCAAAAATAATAAAATAAAAAAATAAATAAAAAAAAAAACTGCTGAAAATAGAATGAAGCAATGCACAGAAGAAAAAAAATAAACATACAAAATATAAAAATGAAATAGAATAAAATAAGAAGGATTTAACATATATTATTATACAAATACATATACATACATAAGTATAGACTGAGATAATGAAATACTTAAACTGAAATAAGTGATAAGAAAATTATAGAACAGAAAAAAAATATACAAAAAAAAAATGAATATGAAAATTAAGATGAAAAACATTTTTATATTTCTCTATCATTTCTGTTATTTCCACTTATTCCTTTTATTTTTTTTTTTTTCATTTCATTTCTTTTGATAAATATATATACATTTATGTAAGTTGTATAATGTATGTACATATGATATTGAAAAGTATTAAGAAAATTCCAAATTATTATTCTTGTATTTTTGAAGAAAAACAAAGAAAAGTAAGAAAATAAAATGTTAGACATACAGTACAGTGATCGTTATAATTACGAATAAATTATTGCATATTACATTTTTTTCATTCAAATGATTAAAAAATTTATGATAAATGAACGAACACTATATTATGGTATACTCATTTCGAATTTCGTACATATAGCGTAATTGATCGTTTTTTTTTTTTTTATCAACTGAAATTTGATTTCCTATTTTGACAAGATTGTTAAATTTGTGTAACAAAATAAGATTTTGTAAAAAATTATTTATAATTAACAAATTAGTGTTTTACAGGGATGTTTCATATTATTTTGATTTATGATATTACAAAATTATACGTTTCGTGTAATTACACAATTTGAAATGAATACCCTCATTATACTCATAAACGTAAAATTACACAACACAAATTATTATATACTGATTCATTTATAAATATTTATAATTATTTTGATATTCTTATAAATGTTTCAGATTTCTACCATTTTTTTGCATTCGACTCTAGCACAGATTCAATATTAAAAATAAAATGGTAGAACGATAAAATAATAATATATGTAAAAAAAAGTTTTAGGTATTTTTACTTTTGACATTTACTGTGTTATTATATATGGTACATCTAGATATTCGATTTTTATTTTTATAATTTTCCATTTTCAAATACTTACTCATTCGAAATGAAAAAAAAACATCAAGCATAAAAAATAAACAAAAAATAAAAGATATTCAATTATTTTTGGATTCAGAATAATGATAATAATAATCATTCAAGAATCATCGAATAAAAAAAATACTTTCTATACATAAATATGAGTAAGACGAGTAAGTACGAGTGTATTCGTTTACGTAAAGGATTTTGAGAATGTTTTTTGTAATTTATTTTTCTTTCCTTTTTTTTTGTTTGTTTATTTTCATTTAATTTTATTTTTCATGTACCTACATATAAATAAGACTGCATATTCGTTCACATATACATATAATCGTAGTACATGAAAAATGTTAAACACATACATATTACATATATTATATGTAGATACACGACGATACAATTCATTTGATTTTTTTTTAAAAGAAATATACCATACAAGAATATGTACATACATATATTCTTGGTTTACTTTTGTTATTGTTATTTTTGACAGTGTTTTTTTTTTTTAATTTTTCAAATAATTATTTGTTTTATCTTTTGTACGTCTACAGGCAATTAAATGTGAATTTTTCTATAGAAAATAAAAATTCAAAGTATTTTTGTAAATAAATGTATTAATTATAAAATGGAAATAAAAGATATTAATTTCAAGATTGAAATACTATGTAGGTAAATGAATTATTAATAATTGGGATGATAAATGAATAATAAAATAAATTTAAAAAAAAAAAAAACAAATAAAAAAACAATTTACAATGCATATTAATGGTGTTGTTATTGTCCAACAGAATTTCCACCAGGCAAGAGGATAATATCCAATCATATCTTTGATTCCGTCATAAAATCTATCAACACCATATGCCCATGATATTGATACACATTCGAAAAATATCAAGAATAACAGACAGAATCCACTGACCGCATATGAGTCCAATATTTGAAATACATACATACCACCCTATATTTAATAAATAAGAGAAAACAAAAAATTAAATTTAAAAATAAAATAAAAATACCATATTATATGGTATATATACATAATGTATGTATATACACTCTTGTATCCATATTGTAATTAATTTACGTTTGTTATGCTCTATTTACCTGTGATATACATGACAAACCGACCAGATAACTTAATGCGCATACAATCGCTATAAATAATTCTTTACGTTTACGTAATAATTGTGGCCATTCATCAATTACGGCCGTTATAAAACCTTCCATTGTACAGAATTGTGAATCTAAACCAATTAATAACAGCATAAAAAAGAACAGACATGACCATAATGGTGAACCGGGTAATTGTAATACTGCTGATGGATATGCCAAAAATGCAAGTCCAGGACCTTCGATATTTAATTAAATATAAACCGTATTGAAAATGAAAAATAATAAATTCATAATGTAATCATTTTCGTTCGTTATAAAATTTGTAAGGATGTACTACTATAAGTAGTAGTAGGTATATACGTACCTGAGGCTGCAACTTCAGCAACTGGTCTTTGTTGTTCATGTGCCATAAAGCCAACAACTGAAAATATTACGAAGCCAGCAAACATACTTGTACTCGAATTAACTGAACAAACAATTAATGCATCTCTGTAAATTTATAAAAAAAAAAAAAAAAAAAAAAATAAATAAAAAAAATTAAAAAAAAACACAAGTACATACATATACTAGTAAAAAAAAATGTAAATTTAATATTTCTTACTTGTATACATTATTCGTGAATTTATTATAACTGCCAAGTGCAACTAGAGTTCCCAAACCTAATCCGTATGAGAAAAATATTTGTGTAACTGCATCGATCCATACCTGCAAAGCACAAAATTAATACTATAAATGTTAATCGAAAGTGGATTCAATCGATTTATGATATAATCAATTTTTGTTAAATGCAGATATATGTTCATAACCATAACTACTCGTACTATAGTAATAAAATTAAAATTTATTCTAAAATTTATTCAAACTTTACTTTTCAACTCTATATCATGTGTGTGTGTGTGTGTATGTAAACTAAATATAATGATTGCACAATGTATGTAACATATATATCATAAAGAAGTACATCGTTTAAATGAAAATATTGGTCAAAAAGTCCTAAAAATTCACTTGAAACTTTCTAAATTGAAAATAACGTGTATATAAGAAGCAAAAAATATTCCATTCATAATGGTTACGATGAAGTTATAATTTAATTTAATCAAAAGTTTATGTGTGTACACCTAAAAAGTCATAAAAAGTATATGTACACAGTACATATAGTATCATTTATTATAGTATCAAATACTTTGAGATCGTATATACATTTATGTAACCGTATAAATGATGCTTAATGAGTGCATATTAAGAAAATTACTTTAAGTGGCCACAGAAAAAAAAGTTTTTTTTTTCTTGCTTTATTTTGATATTTCATAAAATAAGTTAGCTGATTGGCTTTACACTATAGTTTTTCTTTCACTTTCTTGTAATTTAATGTTTTTATTTTATTTTTTTTCAGCATCCTTTTTTAATTTGGAAAAAACAATTTTTTTTTTGTAAAATTAATTTTCTTTTTCGCTTTTGCAAACATTAACTTTGAAATAGAACTCTTAGTACCATATACATACAGTTCTTATGCTACTCTTGTATTTTGAAGTATACATCATAAGAACAGAGAGAGAAAAAAAATTATTCTTTTTAGTTTTTGATTTTTTATACGTTTAACTGCATCCATTTTCTTATTTTTGTTTTTTCTTCTTCTTCTATATTATTTGAAATAATTACTTAGAAGTATCATAATGAGCTCGACGATATACTACCAATTCAACTATATATATATATGGTATATATTCATGTACATGCCTACTTCAAAATAAAATAACTGTATGTAATTATTTCATCATAAAAATATAAAAAGGATAATAAAATTTAATAAAATTTTTAGATTTTTTTACTTTTAGTTTTTTTTTTTAATATTTTACTTGTAAATTACTTTTTGTTTTTTTTTTTTTAGTTTTGTTTATGAGGTATGAAACTATGATTGCTAATTTTTTGTTTTTAGTTCAGTTATTATTTCATTTGCCAACTAATTTTTTTATTATTCGAATGAAAGCATAAAATATTTTAATAATTTTTCCTTTTTTGTTTGGTTTTTTTTTATACCAGTATATATATGTAATATATAATTGCATTCATTTAATTTGCGAGTGTATATATATGTATACATACCTCAGATTCACTTAATTTTGAAAAATTCGGTATAACATAAAATTTGATGCCATCTAATGCTCCTGGCAGTGTAATACCACGTATCAATAGGACAGTTAATAGCACATAAGGAAATAATGCTGTAAAATAGACAACTTTTCCGGTCCATTTAACACCTTTCCATATACAGAAATAGCATAGTATCCAAACGAGCAATAATGTTCCTGCTAACTCCCATCGAATACTACCGATATGTTCGATACCATCAGAGATCATTAGTGCACGTCGTCTACATTATGAAAATGTATTATAAAAAAATAAAATTCAATAAATCGATAATTGTACTTTCTCTTTCACATATACATTTCTATTCAATTTGTATAGGCGACTATATAATATGGTAATTTATACATATACGTACTCCCAAAATTCTTTGACTGGATCCGTTAATTCCGCTGCTGATATATTTCCTGCTGGTAAAGCACACATTTTTGTAAAATTTTGAGATGCTTTATTCATTTGTTCCCAACACAATAGACCTTTCCTTTCGTATGGATTAACACAATTTGGTGTGTTCCAGTAATTATTGCAAGTTCTCCATGGTACATCTGAATATTATTAGTTTATAAAAAAACAAAAACAAATTCATCAATTTCAAAAAGAAAATCTAATCAAAAATTCATTTTTATAATTTACCAGCTCTCATTGACATAAAGAAATAAAATATAGCCCATGCTAAGATTACAATATAATATACATTCATCCAACAGGACATTACAGCGGCAGCATAACCAATTCCTGATGTAGTATATTAATAACAATTAAAAATTATAATTTTTTTTTTTGTTCCTATTGTTTTGTACTCGTGAAAAAATAATATTTCACCTTTGAATATTGGCGCAATTTTGAATACACCTAAACCACCAATCGTTAGCATCTGTCCTAATGCTAATTCCATAAAGAACATCGGTATTCCAGCTAAGATTAATGTTAAAAAATATGGAACTAAAAATGCTCCACCACCATTTTTATAACATAAATATGGAAAACGCCAAACATTTCCTAAACCAATGGCTAATCCAACAACAGATAAAATAAAATCTAATTTACTACTCCATGATCCACGTTCAGGCAGTGATTCGGATTTTAGAACCTTTGCAAAAAAAAAAAAAAAAAAAATATCAAAAACAAAATAATTGCTCAACATTTATACTAATAAGAGTTATATGTATGTAAAAAATTTTTTAAATCAAGTATTATTTAATTTTATAATTTCTTCTTAATTTATATGAGTATCTAAATTGATTTACTTGATGTTGAGTTCCTGTTTTCGTTGTTGAATCTGAAGGATTTTTTATGGTTGGCATTTCGATTGATTCGTCTGATTTTTTTTGACGTGTACTTAATGCGTCGTCTAGTCCTTCGATATTTTTCAATTCCGTCATTTTATGTATAATTAAATCAATTATTTTTATTTATAGAGCTATAAAATGAAATTCAAAAAAAAAAAAAGAAAAATTAAAAAATCAAGATAGAAAAAAACAAACAGAAAAATAAATTTTTACTTGAAATTGTAAAATTTAAAATAAAATAAATAATTTTCCATTATATATATTTTCGTAAAAATTTTTTTGCAATATAACAAAGCGAATTTAATTACAAAATCGTTAATAATATCCTTTTATGGTTTGAATAATTTAAGTAAAATATCATATGTAATCAAGTAAAATGATATTGCAATTTTGAATGTCATACTTAAATACGTATATATATCTTGGTATTTATACGTACATACATACTGTATATATACGAGTATGTACCATATGATATAGTAAAAAATATAAATGTATCTTATCATGATTTTTTATTTGCAAGAATGTTTAAATAAAATTATGTACATGAAAAGCAAAATAAAAATAATAAAAAACTTCACGAAAAAAAAAAATATGGATTTTTCATATCTCAGACAAACCAATTTTTTTTCACTTTTATTTACATAATTTTCTTTCATACAGGCGCACTTAACCTGAAACAGTTCTCATATACCGAGGGGATAAGAATTTGTACAGGTACATACATACATACTTGAAATATATGAAAAAATATGTATAGAGTGCAGTCGTATATATATGTATGTATTTGAACCTTGAACAGAAAGCAAAAAACAAAAAAAAAAAAAAAAAAACCTAATTTCATTGTCGAAGATTATCTCGTTCATATGTTATGTACGAGTATATATATAAAATTATATCCTTCAAATCTGACGTATTATACACAAGAAAATTTTCCATCGCATCACAAAAAGATATTTTTTTTTTTTTTGAATATTTTTTGTATTATCATTTACATATATATAATGTGTATGAACATAGACATATTTTTGTTTATACATATGTATATTAAAATATGAATGTAAATTTTATTTTTTTCGTTTCTAAACTTTTATTTTCATTTCATGTTTAATACATTTTAGGGTTAATTATAAGTAGTTTTCATTTAATAAACAAACAAAAGGAAACAAACAAATAAATTTACGCATGCATAAAAAAAGAATTTTTTTTGTGAGATAATATTTATGTATATATGTATATATATATATATATATACAGTCAAATTCCTCTAAGTCGAAATTCCTGTAATTTGAATTTTCCTCTATCTCGAATTTTACAGACATTTTTTTGCGTTCCCTTGAAATGTTCATAGTTAAATCATCCTCTAAGTCGAAATTCCTCTAAGTCAAATATTCCTCTAACTCAACATTTTTGTCAAGTTTTTGCGATCTTTAAATTCCCTCAACTCGAATTTAAACATAAAACAGTGCTTTAAATTTCTATACATACATACATATTTGGATACATTTATTTCTAGTTAGCTTAACACTTGTTCTATGATGCAAAACATGATTATTCATGTTCACTTTTGTTTGGCTTGTGTATATACAATATGCAAAAATTACAATGAAGAATCAATATCTGTTTGTTTGCGAATTCTGTAATGCAAAACATGATCATTCTGATTTAGAAAATGCCATTCAAATATTACAGAATGCTATTGAAATGACTCCTGGTGTTCCTGATGAGGTGCATGTTAGCTTGTATAAATTAGAAACCTTTTTTAAGCAAAAAAATGTAAATTTTCAATCAAAACTAACTGATTTTTTCTCAAAATAAATTAAATAAACATGTATGCCCACTGTTTTTTTTTTCATATACATACATATTTTTCAAAAAAAAAAAAACATTTTTTATTTATGCCATTTTTGTAAAAATTTATCTAATAAATTATACGAATTTTATTTATTGATTTAATCCACCTAAAATCATTTTTTTTTTCAATTCCTCTAACTCAAAATTCTTCTAAAATCCCTTCAACTCGAAGTAATTTTGATGGCAGTTGATGATTCGAGTTAGAGGAATTTGACTGTATATATATATGTATATGTATACTATATACTTATTACATAGTTTAAAATATATTAGAAATAGAAAATAGTAATATTTCTTTATTTTGTTATGCTCTTTCAAAAAATGATGAAGAAATGTCATACGTTATGAGTATTAATCAAGATAAAAATGCTTTATGAAAACTGTTACATACATATTCGTATGATATGTATGTAAATGTTTTTAATTAGGAGTTTTTCTTTTAACTTTTGCAAGCTTTTATTAATTTAGTTTGCATTTTGTTTGCGTGCAAGTAAGCGCAGCTAAGTTGTTAACGTAATCACATATAGGCTATGTCAAATTAAATTAACACATATTTTTTTACATAATTCGACGCACAATAAGTTAGTTTTATGAAAAATATATAATAAAATTAAAATTAACAATAAAATCTATATTCACTACCTACTATCTGATGCTATACATAAAAAAAAATTAAAATTAAAAATTATTTAAAATAAAAATTGACAATAAATGGTAATTTCAATAACTGGCAGTCTTTAAATTATGTCCGCACTGTTATGATTTTTAGTTTATCTTTTTTTGTAATATTTTTTTTTTTAATTTTTTTTTTTTTTTTACTTTTTATCACTATAATACTTAGATATGGTCTATAGTTGTACTTGTTTGAGATTAATTTAATTATAAAATCATAGTCGAGGACAAAAACAAAACTATGAATTACCAACTTATATGTATATATGTACTTAGCTACACGTAAATATTATGTGAAACAAAACAAAATTAAAAATTTATTAATTTCAAAACGAAATCAAAAAATAAATAAATAAACTAAAAAACTAAAAATAGTACTTAAATGCAATTGATTACAAAATAATAAATTTCAATTTATACAAACACAATTAATTGATTAATTATAATATGTAACAATTAAAAAGAATACATTTGCAACAATTTAACAATATTCTGTTGCAAACAAAAAAAAAATATAAATAAATAAATAATTTTGAATTGATATAAATGTAATTGATCATATGTCGTATATAATCGTATACATTTATATGTTAACATAGTTTCAAAAATTGAATTCAATTTTTTAATTTTAACATCTTTATATACAATATTAACTAATGTACATATATATTTTTTTTAATTTGAATGTGTAAATAAATTGAATTTGAAAATTATTTTTTTTTAACTTATATACGTATATAAGTACAACCTATATATGTACATATATTAACTGCAAATAGATACTCAATCCTTTATGGCACCGTCAATCAATAATTCTCTCAGATACATACATACGAGTATCGTATATCAATCAATCCCCTTTATTTATTTTTTTTTTATTATTTTACCATTATATGTATGTACGTATATGTGACATACAGAATACATATAAAACCATAAAACTATATTAAACAGTGATACTACATAAAATAATTGAAAATTTTTTTGTAGATTTTTGTATAATTCGAATTTTATATAATGTATAATTCGAATTAAAAGTTTTTGCAATATACACTGTGCTATATCCCATGATATAATGTATTTCCGTAATTTTTGGAAAATATTTTCTTCTAAAAATATAATAATTCAATTTCAATGTAAAATATGTATTAAGATTTTCAGTAAAATGATTTATATAATATTTATTGTACATTTATTTATACATACATATATGCATGAGTTATGTATGCGTATTTTGCAAGTAATATTTTTATTTTTTATAACAGAATATTTATATAATTATTTTTAAAAAAATGACAACAATCAAATTTGTATATATATATGTATGTATGTATGTATGTATGTATGTGTCTGACTAAATTAAAATAGAATCTATAACAATTATAAATTTAATTCCTCACCCAGATTTTTGAATTGAATTGAATTTTATAATAAAAAAATGAAATAATATCATGAAATGAACATATAAATACAATTTATTATGTACTATACATCATGGTCATAAAAATAAAATAAAATAAATAAAATTATGGTAATCTTATTCTCTTTTCACTATGTATGTATATATTTTTATCATATCACCGAGATATGGAGAATAAATAAGCTTAACAAGTTATGTCCGGTATGTGTCATACAAAAATAAAAATAAAATAGTACATATACGAGTATATAGTATAAAAAAAAAAATCTCAAATCACTAATTTGAAATCCACAATTGTATATATATATGTATATGTATTTATATTATATGCATAAATAATAATAATTGAAATAATAAATTATTAATTTAAAGATTTATGACTATTTTTAGTCATGATAATATTTTAACAGAAATCACTTTTTCAAAAAAAAAAAAAAATGTTTAATAATCACCAAAAAAAAAAAAAAGAAAAAAAAAAAAAAACATTTATATAAGAACATGTGTTATAATATTACTTTTATATTCGTTATTGTTTTTTTTGTTTTTAATAATTATGTCTAAATATTTAATTTTCAATTTAACACACTGTAATTATTATGAAATAAACGATAACAAATTAATGATATACCTACTCGTAAATTCATGTAAAATTATTGAATGATATAGAAAAAATTGAAATTTATTAATCAAATTTCAATAATTATTTAAAACAGTACAAAAAATATATATACATATAATGTTATATAATTCAATTTTTTTTTGTAATTTTCATTTTTATTTTATGATTATTATTATAAATTTTTTTTTTTACATTGCTTTCATATCTTTGTACAGATTATAAATAAACAAATAATAATTTTGTTTTAAATCAAATTCAATGTAACCGTAATTTATTGTTAAGTATGTATACGAGCATTTTAAATATATGCGTTTTTAAAATTCGATTACTTTATCCTATATAAACTGAATACCGTTTTACTATACTTATGTTTTATTATTTCCAATTTTTGTGTACATATTTTATTAGATATTTATTGCAATTTTTAAGTTTTTTTTTTTTATTTAATTTAATTTTAGAATATTTTTATCATTAGAAATTACCTACATACTTGTATGTTTATTTATATATAGTCTTAGTTTGATTATGATTTTTTTAATTTTTAAATGTATTTCTAAAAAAAAAAAAAAAAAAAAAAAATTATATATTGTATACAGCTTAATATATATAAACAACGAGAGTTCGTTTTTAATCAGTTTATCTTGTCTAGCTCTAGATATTTTATTATAAATTGTACATACACATACACATAATTTGAAAATTTTCAATTATATAGAATTTTATGTAATAATTGTTAAAAACTATTTTCAGTAAATCATAATAATAATAATATAAGAAGAATGTAAGAATGAAAAAAAAAAATGATAATAATTGTAATAATAATATACTTAATAATTCACTAATAATTGCAGTAACAACAACAACAACAACAAAAACAACAATATATGTATAATTATAAATTTATATAGTATTTTATATAAAATCTTAAATATGACTAAAATGCGAGTAACACAAAAAAAATCAGAAAAAAAAATATAAGAAACTTTTTCAATTTTAAATATAGGTATGCGTATATGTACATATATGTATATTTTTAAAATAACAAACTCTATTTACTATATATGTACTTGAATGCATATATTATATTATGCATGTAAACTATTAAAGTTACTGTATGCTATATGTAAATTCTGAAATCAAAAAAAAAAAAAAAATACAGGCACCATAGAATGAATATACGTATACGTGAAGTAAGTATATAGTAAGTATTACGAGCACAATTTTGTCATCATCATTTGAGATGAGTACTCATATAATATTATATATAGTAAAATTGATTACTACTATTATTAGTACATATTTATACGGATTATATTTTAGTTATATAGTATGTATACCTCAATTATTTTTGTTGTGAATAGATTTTGTGTAAAATGTAACAAATGTACATATATCTATACATACATAATATGTGATATAAATTTTATATGAATGAATTATGTTTTTATATATATATGTACATACTTAATATATTACATGCATATGATATAAATAACGTATATACGCGTATATTTTGAGATGAAATTATCTTATGTCATATAAAATAATGTACTACTAGTAAGTAACCGTATGTGCATGTATGACCGATATATTATACACTCATTATTTAATATTCTTGCCTTTTTGTTTGTTTTTTGTTACTGCTACTGTGCTATTGGTGGTATGTATACTACATCGTATGTACATATATATTAAAAGAAGAACTAAAAAAATTCATGAAAAAAAAAATTTTTTTAAAAAAAAAATTTATTCCGTTTATGTCTATCATAAAGATCCGCGCATCAACTCATCATTGAGATAGCAAAAAAAAAAAAATTAAAATAAAATAAAATAAAAAATTAAAATAAAGCTAATAAATCTTATGTACTCTCGTATACGTATATATTATACGAATATATAATAGTAAAAAAAAAAATCTCATTAATTATTCTATCAAAGTTGCATATTATCCTCACACGCTGTCCCCCATTTTTGTTGAAATATTATTATTATTTGTTGTTGTCGTTGTTGTTGCTGTTATTGTTTATTTGAAAAAGGTAATTATGGAACGACGATATAATTTAAAATTATCATTGAGAACACGGCATGGGTTGTTGACATGAATGATACCATTCATTCATTCATTCATTCATCCATCCATCTGCCCATTTATCAATCCACCTATCTATCTATCTATCTATTTATCTATCCAATTCAAATTTAACCCATAACTAACTAAAACTATGTATTTCAATTCATTCATTCATTTATAACATTTTTTTTTCATCTGATTATGAATGATTTTAATACATCTACGAGGATGATGATGCGATGATGATGATGACGACGATGATGATATTAATAATATACATGTATCTATAGCAGAATATTTTTATAAAATATAGGTGAAATTAAATAAATATAAACATATTTATGCATGTATGTATATGGATTTATTACAAATTATGTTTGTAAATGTTATACTTTATATGTATGTATGGTTCTGTATGTATGGTGTGAAAAATTATCAATTTTTTAACAATAAATTACAAAAATAAGCCAACAAATAAAATAGTAGCAACAATAACAACACGAACAAAATTTAAAATGTTGAACATTCGAACCTAGATACTTATACATACATGAATATGTATGTATTATATTTTATTATAAATATATTTATATTATCAGTGCATTGGCATTATATACATATATATATATATGTATATATCCGGTTCCGGAATATTAAAACGTAAATAACATAAAATAAAATAAAACAAAAAAAATGAAAATAAAATTACTAAAAAAACAATCAATGTATTTGTATGTATGTACATTTCGAAATTTATCTAACTATTATCTGCCATTAAATGAATATTACAATACATAACATAAATAAAAATTCAAATATGTATTAAAAATACAAACAAACAAGCTAGTAGTGAAACAAAAACCTACACGAAATGAATAAAATTATTCATTTTCAGTAATAAAATAATGGATAATTAGATGAAAATTTATTCTTATTCTTTATAGTCCTTTTAAACAAAATAAAAATTCATCATACATACACATATTTTTTTACATCATACATTTATTTTTTTTTACATTAAATAGTATAAATATGTACCCTAAATTTAATATGAAACATTTCATAATATAAAAATTTACAATAATACATTCGATACAATTCTTATACTATCATGATGATTTGTATACCAATTTAATAAATGATCAATTATGTATATATAATAAGTATCAATCACAGACAAAGTCATAAAATAAAAAAATTAGAAATGGATCGGGTACAAGTTTCGCTCTGACAATAGTATCGCTAAAGTGGCACTTTAGTATAACTAACAAGAAACAAGAAACAAAGGCTACCCGAAAAATACATTGAGAAGCACAGTATAATGACAGAACTGAATAAAGCGCGGATATACCCATTGGTTGGTTGACGCACACAAAATGAATAGCTTTAGTAACAGAGTTCGATAGAGAAATATTATGAAGGCCGTATATGATGTACAGTGGAGCTAAACGAATAAACAAACAAACATATATAATGAGTCTATATACTATACCTATACATATTAAGTAATTCATTATTTCTCTATAAAAATACAAATTTTCATATAATGTGTAAAGATATGTAAAAAATATATTTACATACATATACATAAGGAATAAGAAAATATATATTGTAGATAACAAAATTACACAAAAAATTACTAATGAATGAAAGCATAAACGATTAAGGATAAGATTAAATTATATATTTATTTCGCTTTGTATGCGAACATACTCGTAACAAGCACATACATATAAATATGTACATATAATAATTATTATTTTACAACAATATCAAACGTAAGCAAATTTCTATACTATTAAATGTATACATATAACATACCTATACACGTATATACAACCTATATTAAAGAAAATATATCTATATCTACGAGTATATGCATAACAATATAATAAACATCTTTTGCTATATTGAGAAAATAAGTAAAAAGAAAAAATATTGTCAAAAGTCTTTGTACACCTCAAAATTTTTGTAAAATGCTCTCTCTTCCTAATAAACTCTTGACAATTGAATACGTTTTTTACATTAATGTAATAGAAAATTTTTTTGTTTTTTACTAAGTTAACGTTATCAATCGTAAAAAAAAATTTGGTAACAAAAATCATCTAAGATTTATCTTTAATATAATATGTAGATATAATTTTTATGAACGGTGGAAGATAGAGTCATAAATAAAATTGCAATGAAAGGCCAAAGTGTATTCCTTAAGTATGCTATAATTATCATCAAAATCGACAAAATATTTTTTACTTAAATGAAAAAAATGTTTGTTACATTACACAGAAAAACCCCATAAAAAATTACATGGGGTTATATGGGTGTATAAACACACTTTTGACTCGTAATTTTGAAACTTGTTTTAATTATTTTTCTATAACTACAAAAAATAGAAAGATGTGTTTATTTGACTTTGACTTACAGCAGGTATCCAAAGTTTAAATTTGAAGGTGTGCAAAGACTTTTGATGTCTACTATATACTAATGCTTTTCTGTCTGCATGTATGTGCGTATATATATATATACAATATACATATATACAATGTAAAAATAATTAAATTGGTCAGAAATCAGGAATTTTGTATGTACATATATGTAAGTATGTATATATGCATTTGATTTCTCATTTTATATATTTTTTTTATGTTTACGTATAATTTAACATTCTTTTATCAATAAATGTTCAACAAGTGCTGAATAAGCTGAAGTTATAATTCAATTGACTTTTTTTTGATATTTTTCTATACATTTATGTAAGTATTTTTTAAAATACAATGTTACATATCTAAAAATACTTATGTATATCTATGCGTACGTACATATTGAGTATTAAGGTATTTTAAGAAGGAAATTATTTTATGATTTCATATATACCAAAAAAAAAAAAAAAAATAAATAAAAAAAATAAAACGCAAGACTTCAAATTAAAAATCTATAAAGGAAAGAAATAAGGGTATTAACTTATTGTAGTAAAAGTCATGTTGATCGTTTTAATCCAGCTTTCTTGCATTTTACTGCATTAATTGAATACTCTTATAACACTTTTCAAATAAAATTTCATGTACACAGGTACCAGTATTTATGAAGTGAAGAAGTGAAGTGAGGTGAATATATATCTCATTATATCATGTACCTAAATACGTATATATATATATATATAAATAATAAAGTTTTAGATAATACCTATACAGATATACATGGAAATGTGTATTATAAACATTGAAAATTTTGAAGAAAAATTTAAATTTAAAAACAAAATGAATAAATTTTTATGTTACTAGCCCAGTCCGGCTCATATTAGTAGAATGTCACAATTATTTGAATATATCTACAAAGGGATTAAACGTTACAACTACTAAACTAAATCATTGTTTACATATTTCCGTTTTTAATGAAATAATAATTTTTGTAAATAATGTTTTTTTTAATGATAAATTTTCACAAAAAATTTAAGTATATTCTATTCAGCTTTTATCGGTTATATGTACATATGTACATATGAAAATGATTGCAGATAAAAATCATTTTAGTCCTGTCTATTATGAAGCTGAAAAACATTTTTGAAGAAATTTTATACACATATTTATGTACTAATTTCTTAATTAATATTATTTCTTTTTTTTTTGAATTTATTTTTTAATTACCTGCTCTATTGAACAAAAAAAAAAAAAAAATTCCTGAATATATTAGTACGTAATTTTATGTATACCAATTAATTAAAAATTAATTTCAATTTAATCAATTTGGTATGTATTTATATTAATAGTGTATTATTCCTTTTCAATATAATATTCACAAAATATATATATGTATATATATTTCCATATATGTATATGTATATATATATATATATATACATATATGGATGTATTGTATTTGAATTTAATTTCGTAACGAAAAAAAAAATTTATGGAAGTATGTATATGTATTATCAAAATAAAATTCAGTTACAAATACAAATACTTAAAGTATTATGTGTGCGTGCATATGTATGTATGTACTAGTATATTTTTCATCTATTTCACACCATTCAATATTAATAAGACAATATATAGCATTTATACATACATACATATACGAGTAAGTATATAATAATACCGGAAATTTTTATTTAAATCAATAACAATATACCAAATAAAAGAGAATAAAATTAATACATATTTTTTTCCAACAGCACAACTATACGAACAGTGACTAACAAAAATTTATATGTTATATACACTCGTTATGTGTATAATTTTGTATATATGATTTGTTTACAATGTAATATACTCATATATATATATATATATATATATATATATAGATGTATATATATTTGTGTACGTATATAAAATTATTGTTTAAAAAATTAAAATAAAAATGAAATTTTTCTGTCGCAAAATAAATTATAAAATTTTTTTTTGTTTTTGTTTTCACGTTATTTTTTTCTGTTGATTTCGTTTTCTATATCTATCCTCTTCTATGCGCATATATCATTTTTTATCATCATAATACACTTCCTTCCGGTATTTTTTTAACACCACCATTACTGATATATTTTTATGATTTTTTTTTTTTATTCTCCCCGACTTATTGTACTATATATGTATATACTGGCTGATGTATGGATGTATATATCATGTAATTTATTCACTAGAACTGAAATTTCGTTTATTTTATTTATTTTTTTTTTAACTTTTTTTTTTAATTTTACTTGGAATACAGGATGAATTTTAGTTTAATTTATTACTTTTCTTCTTTTTTTTTTGTTGGATTTTCACTTAAATTTTATTTTTTAAAATTATGAACATTTCCTTGAACTTTCCTGAATTCATTCTTAAATTTATTGTACATCAAACAATTTTCGATAAATTAACGAGTTTATTTATTCATTTTCGAACTTAATTATTTTGAAATAAAAAAAATTTATAATACAATTTCCTGTTTTGATTTACCAACAACAATTACCGTAAAATTTTTATTTCGTTTTAATTTTCGAAAAAAAAAAAAAAATTGCAAATTTTCTACCTTTGATATATATGTATATATATACATATATATATATATATATATATATATATATATATCAGTTCTTTGACTTAAATAATATTGTTTTTAATTTTTCTTCTTTTCGAAGGTAAAAAAATTTAGCAAATCCAAAAGGACGAAAAAAATTAAATAAATACAACAAAAAAGCCGAAAACTAGATATAATAATCCTGTGTGTTTTTGAGTATGTTTCTGTTATTTTTTTTTTTTTTTAATTTATGTATATATACGTAAATATATATACTTATATGTATATATTTTGAATATTGTTTGAACGCATTCAAAGTCCCCACTGCGACTGAGGAGATCTTTTCACCAACTGATTTAAAGTGGCTGTTAGATCTTTGCATATAGTACACAAAAATCTTTTTTCAAATAAATATCAAATGTTTTAAAAAATAAATATATATATATATATATAAAAAAATCTATGCAAATATATTTAAAAAATTTATTTATATATATATTTTTTTTGTTTTTATCTGAAAAAACAACAATAACAACAAAATGGGGTATAGTGAAAAGGTACAAAAATATTCAATGCAAATATTCATCTATATACTCCTAGATATACTGGAAAGAAAGAAAAAAAAAAAAAAAAACAATATATGCTATATACTTTTTAATCCCTACCACACTTTGCAACACATCATAATTACCATCATCATCATTTCCATCATTATCATCATCATATTATGTAAGTATGTATGTACTAATACATATGATAAGATATATTTGTCTGAAAAAGGTACACATATAAAACTTTTATTAATAACTATTTTATGATTGTATAAACATTTATACAACTATACTAACACTAATAATAATGTGCTACACAAAACGTACATATATGAATATTATTATGTATATACACAATGTCTACCATATATAAAGCTATTTAAAAAAAATGATACAATTTCGTTATTTTCATCACCCTCTAAAACTAAAATAAAAAAAAATATAAATACACAAATAATAATATGTACAATATGTACATGGATATTACATATATTCATACGAATATATTGTTTTAATACATTTTTGTAAAATAATATCTTTTGATATGTATTCGTACATGATATGTACATATTTTTTTTTTTCTTATATTAATTTTTTATTCGAATTTTAATGTTGATTTTATTTATTTATTTATTTATTTTTTTTTTTCAAGAAAAAAAATTATATGTACTTACATGTATATATATTTGCATATACGTATATGTACATATTTACATATCTGAAAATAAAAATAATAATTAGTATCTATCTTTATTTTTCTGACATTCTGAAAATTTTCATTTCAAAATATGAAAAAACAATAATAAAAAAAAAAAGTAAAATATTTCTTTTGCCATTTTATGTTTTTTAACAAAATAATTTTCAAAAAAACTATATACCTAACAACTTTTACGTTTTAATGAAATTTGATGTTCATCTTGTAATATACATATTATATATGAATACATATAAATTATATGAGTATTATATGTAGTATACTTGTATCCGTATATAATGCATGTTTTTATCTTGAATTTGTCTTTCTTTCTATATAGAATACATAAGGTTCATACGTAGTAGTATACCATACATACCAAGTATACTTTTCCTTTTGTATATGTATTTTTTTAAAGAGAAAAATAATATATGTGATATATAATATATCAGTACACATATTCAATTTCTTTATTTTAATACAGGCATTTATAGTTTTGTACATTATTTATATATGTTATATGTATATGTGCATCTATGTACATTTACCATATGAAATTTTCCTTTAAAATTTTAGTTTTATTTTGTTCTTTTTGAAAAAAAAAAATTTTTTTTTCCGGTAAATTACACAATTTAAAAATGAAATATAAATCATACATATGTATGTAATGTATATATATTTATATAAATTCATATAATGTATAAATGTACGAATACATAAATAATATCTTTTATTTGAATAGATATAGATAGAAAATTTTATAAAAGTGCATACACAGCTGAAAAAAAAAAAGAAAAAAGGATCTACATTATAATACATACCAGCAAAGATATGTATTTTTTTTTTGTGTAAATGTTTTTATTTATTTATTTATTTTTTTTTTTTTTGCAATTTTTCAATGCTATTATATTTACTACTAAACAACTAAGTATGTACATATTGTATGATAAAATATAAATTTCTTTAGTTTCTCTTATTTTATATCTTTTATAGTATAATTATGTGCATTTTACGAGTATATACTTAAAATAAACAAATACATATCTTTTATCCATAATTCTGTACATATTCATATGCATGCATACTTATAAAATATATTTTTGAATTTTTATGTTCTTCTTCAGTTCTCAACAAAACCTTGATTTTCAAAGAGAGAGAAATTTTTTGTAATGCTGCCCTGTCCAAGCTCCAAGGAAACAATTCTCTAATTTAAAATTTCCAGATTGTTCAGGTCTCTTGTACTGAATTCTATCATCGATTTCTTAGTCTTCTTTTGAGTATTTTATTGCCAAAATGTGGAGTACAATGTTTTTACAGGGATCTTGTTCTTCCATTTTGTTCATGTGGGCTTTCCATTCTGTTCTGTACATATTAATTGATTTAAATTTTTGTGTGTGTTTTATAAAATCTATTACATTTATACGAAAAGAATTCATTCATTATAATATAAACCAATAAAACTAAAATCTATGTGTATAAATGTACCTACATGTATAAATTGTACAAAAACTAAATATACTTTATGTTCCTATTTACATATATACATATTTCATTTAATTTTTTTTTTTTTTTTTTTTCATTTTTTTTTTTGTACCTTTTCCAGAGAAATATGATAACGATAATGCAGCCACGTATTTACAAAATTATATGTTTCCAGACTTATATTGCTTTGTTATATACACCTACCAGCTCTATTATTACTATAATAAATGTTATAAAAAGTGATAATTAATTTTAACACAAAAATGTAGATACTTACATTCATACATATAAAAGAAAAATACTTACAGACATGACTGATCCATGGTAGGAAATACTCGTATAATATATATACACATATGTACATACATATATAATGATAATTAGAATAATCAAGTTTCTATAATATGCGATATTCTGTATGTATGTACATTTATTCTACGTAAACGTAAGTATAAATAAAATTTAAGAATTTAAAATAAACTATACTTACTAAGAATATATGTATTATGTACCAGCAATACCCTCATAAATAGATAAAGAAAATATATTCACGCATTCACATTATAATAATTATATGTACATATACATATGTGTGTATATTTATAATGTATGCATATTATGTATGTTATGTATGTATATGTATTTAAACATTTGAAAACTTTAATTATATAAAATATTTAAAATAAATGTTTTTACAAATGCATATAAAATTTATATAATTTATGAACATAAATTATCCATAAATCTTTCTATATTATGTGTATTATATACATATATTTTTTTTATACATATGTACATACATAGAATATAAAAACAAAAAACATCTAAACAATATAATATGTATATGTATTTAAATAATAGATATAATAGTGATGTTGTTAAAATCTGTTCTTTTTTTGTTCAATTTATAATATCTTCAATATTTTTCTATGTATACTATATGTATATGCATTTACGAGTAGATGTTTACGAAATCATATTTTATGCATATATATACTATATTATTTTGTATGACACATATGTATAAAGTATAAATGATGTGCTATTATACATTATCAAATATTATATTAATATTGTTAAATTTTACTTAATAATGATAACCATCTTCATTACAACTTCTCGTACAATATAAAATAATAATAATAATAATAATCATCATCAGTATCATCATTATCATCGTTGTCATTATCATCGTTATCATTTTCATCGTCAAGAACAAATAATTTAATATATTATAAACAAAGAAAGTAAAGAAAAAAATATGTATGTGAAGAATAATAAAAATGAATAAAACAATAAAAACAAAAAAATATTATATATTGTACCTATATATATATATATATATATAATTATATTTACATTATTACACTGCATATATACAATTTACATACAAATATATGAGCATAGTTTTTGTTCTATACCGCATGCATATATACCACAATATAACCAAGGAAGTAATATATAATTTGATAACTTTAAATGTCATTAATTATATTATAATACGTATAAACTAAACTCATACTATATACATATACATATATAAATATATTATACGATTACATTATTATGCATAATAAATACTCTTGAGTATAGTTTATTTATTTAAGTAAATTACATTATATCACATTAGATATGTATAATGTATAATATAAATATTGTACTATATACATAATGTATATAAAATAAGTAGACAATAATAAAATTTTTATAATAAATTATTTCCTTCTCAACAGATTTTTGTTTGTTCATTTTATTTTTCATTTCATATAATATGCACATTACTTAAATAAATCTAAATACATTTATATTATAACTACATTATATATATATATATATATATATGAATGTATATTAAGTATCTATATAGAAAATATGAAAATAATTTAAAAAATTTACATTTTTTTCATTAAATTTACTTATTATTTTATTAAACTAAAAGTTATTGTGATATCTGTTCAAACTTATATGAAAAATGCTTTGCTATACTTCATTTGCAAAAATATTATGCTGTGACTCTTTATAATGTTGGATGATAACAATAATATAAATTCATTATAATATTAAATAAGTATTTTTGTCCTTGAAATTTAAAGAAAAAATAAATAAATTTAAAATAAAATAAGAAATTGTTTAATTTCATACAAATACAAAGAGATCAATGCAAATACCAGACGTATTTACTTATAAAACCGAATGGATACATACATAGTACATATACATACATATATACAGGGTGTCCCGCCTCGGATGGTACATCCGCAAACAGTAGATAGGTCTCTTTTGTTTACACATGAAAATATATAGATCAAAATATTTTTCTACATGTAATTCTACATCTTGGGTAACGTGAAAAGTATATGTAACTTTTTCCGCTAATTGAAAATTATGATGTTAGAATAAAAAAAAATCAAATAAAGTTTAAAATAGTAAAGTTTCAATCTAGAGCCCGAAAAATTTAGAATAGTGGTGTATCGATCACCCAAGAGGCCAAAATCATTGTGTATGTCAATAAGACGAGACATTTTATAAAATGAATTTAAATTACTCAGAAACTTCCTGACTGAAAGATCATTCTTGTTTTTTTTTTCCTTTTACGAGTATTTTTCTATTTATATTATCTATGTATATGTACATATCTTATTTGTACGAAAAATTTTTTTGTGTTTAGAAATAAAAATTAGAGAAACTATCAAAAAATTAATTCTCGTAATTGTATATATGTATGTTATGTATGTACGTTAAATGCAATGAAATTTTTTTTTTTTTTTAATTTTCGACCATGTATATAAATATACGGTATGAATATGTGTATATAATAAAAATGATTATTACCTTTAATACATTTTGCAGACAAATAATATTATTTATTTACATACTACCGTCATTTTTAAATCTTAAATACTTTTTATATATGGTGACAAAATAGAAACGGAAGCTAGTACTTTTATTTTTATTTATTTATTTTATTATTTTTTTTTTTTATTATTTACTACAAGTATGTATTTTTTTTTTGTTTTGTTTTAAATTTTTTTTTTTTAATTTTGTACATACTCGTATAAAATATAGATACTCGCATATTTTTATAAAATATACATACGTTAAAATACAGATTACATATATGTATGTAATGTATGTACATATGTATATGCTTTGACTAAATGTACATTGTATTTATGTTATAATATAAAAATATTAGAGCACAAATTCCTGAAGTTTTTTTTTATAATATGAAATAATAATAATCATTACTGTGCATATCATTTTCACATTTGAAATGTGTCTATATAATAATGTTAATATATATACATATATGTATATCGATTTTATTTAATATTTAAATTTATGTGATATTTACATATGTATATTTATGTTACATATTTGTTTACATATTTTAAAAAATTATATACTCGTAAGTACATATGTACCTACAGTGTAAAATAATTTTGTAATTTACTGTCTACCATATATACAATATACCATACTGATTCTATCTAATTTTCATTGAATTTTCCTATTTTTCTCTTCTATTTCTCTATTTAGTAATTTTCATAATCAGCTATCGTTATCAGCAATCCTTCCTGTTTTCAGCCATCGCCCTCTAATTTCGAATGCCAACATTTCTTATATTTTTCTTCAATTCATCCATTTTAAATGCACCATATATGTGGTATGTATGTGCATTTTTTATATTAACATATGACATTAGATATGTGTATAAATGTGTCTATATACATATATGTAATTAGAGTTGTAGTATATATATATTCACCTCCGGTATACATACCAAAGCTAATATATTTTTTATGTTCAATTTTTTTTTTGAAATTCATGCTGAATATTACATGTTTTTGGATAAATTAGGAAAATAAAACGAAAACAAAATATCAAATCTCATATATCATATAAAATAATAGAAGGAAAAAATACATGTGTATTTCATGACTTATATTCCTATCTATACTCAAATTCATTCTTTTTAATGTAGAAATGTACATTTCTATATACGGCTATTGCTATATCAGTATGTATTGTGTATAGTAAATTATTGTAGTTACATATAGTTACATAAATGTATGTGATTACTAATTTATATACATATATGTATATAAAAATTTTACTATATCCATACATACACAATGTATAGTCAATACAATACATCTTCTGTATATGCATAGGTATGTATAAAATTGGGAATACATAAATGGATGAATATAATTTAAAAATCAATTCAGATTAGATTTAGGTGTCTGAGTATGTGTATATTGAATACAAAAATGTCATAGTTGTACTTTTTTTTGCTCTTTCGTTAGCACATTTATATATAGAACTACATATGTATATTTTTTTTTTTTAATTTTCTGAATTAAATAAATGAAAAAAATTTTCCCTTTTTACTTTATGCTTTATTTATTCAACTATTTACATACATACATACATACATACATACATACACGAGTATATACGATGTTATTTTATTTTACTAATAGTCACCTGCCAGATTATTGAATGACTTATGACTATTTGATGAAATGAAACAAGTAAATAATTTTTTTGTCCCAGTTTAAAATATATCTGCACGTAACATTACAGTATAATTATGTATGTACATACATAAAAATTATTATTTTTATTGTCATTATAATGATTGTAGTAATAAAATATAATAAAAAAAAAATTAATCACAACATACCACAACAACAACAACAATCAACCATAACGACAAACATATTAAGTATGTATAAATGAAAAAAAAAATTATACATTATTTTTTTATTTGATGAAATGAATCAACGTATTTGGACTACGTATATAATGTACTAAAGATTTTTTAAATCATTGGTAATATACATACATACAAATATACATACAATGTACATACACATTTTATATAATATAACATAAACATATGTAGATACGATGTAATGATTAATTTTTATCAAAATCATTATAACATTTTGCGTATGTATTCAATAAAATAATTAATTTTTATGTTTTATGCTTTTTTTTTTAAATTAAAATTTTAAAATTCATATATGTCCGAAAAAATTACATTATTCATTTATATTTTATTTGTTGAAAATATTTATTTTCAAATACGAATAAAGAAATTATATATGTACATACATATATGTATGTAATTATTTTACATACATACATATATAATATTTGAAAACAAAAATTTTTTTGTCCTTAAGACCCGGGTGCTCATACAAAATTTGCATTCGGATGGAAAATTTTTATTGGTAGAATAAATAAATTTTATTATGGTACATACTATATGTATATAATAGAGTAGATAAGGTATGATGGAATGAAAATGAAACATGTTTCTCTTTCTCTTCATGTGAATGTAAAAAAAAAAAAAAATGTAGTAATTATCCAGAAAAAAAGACATTACTGACGAAATTAAATATTTTGTTTTCGAAAATATGTAAAATCCGCTAATTTGTAGTTGAAATCAGCTAATGATGTTGACATCATTTAAATCAAATTGATACAATTTGATATATAGTGATAGAATGTAATATACTGAACGAAGACTATGCGATGTCAATTTGTCTTCAGCTCAGATACAAATTTTGTATGATAATACTATTGAAAAATATACATATGTCAATACTCAATTCTTTCATAGGTGGGAAGCAGGAAGATTACGAGACATTAACTCAACAACCTGCAAATAAAAATTTCTTGAAATATACATAAGTGTTGTTGAATATCCTCATGATCCATGAATAGAAGATCCATGAACTAGCTATGTATATGCTATACGCTATAGATAAAATCTAAAAATTCAGAGTACAATAACGTCCTATATCACATAGACAATATACTATGTATGTACATATGTACATATTTAGAACTTAGAATAATAAATCAGTAACAAATTTTGAGCTAAAAATTAATTTATCGTTTTTTTTAAACAAAAAACAATGAAACTGTAAATTTTCTAATTTTGTGTAATTAACAAATACAAAAAAACAAATGTTGTAATAATAATGTGTTGTTTTATCAATAAAAATATAAAAATAAAAATAAAATAAATAAATTTAACACATAACACATTAACACATTGAGGAAAGTTCTTAATGCAAGGCATAAAGCACTCTGTTCAAAATTTAAAGTTAATTTTGAAATTCAAAAATTTGACATTCAAATTTTCAAATTCTCAACTGAATTTCTGACTGAATTTTCAACTGAATTGTTAAAATTTTGAATTAATTCCTGCCAATTTTGAAAAGTTCCATCTGGTGGACAATTTCACAACAACAATTTTTAAATTAAATTTATAGCTTTTATTAATTGAAATTTGAAATTGAAATTTGAAATAGCACCTAATTTCTCTTTAATTCTCAATTTCAATTAGATAGTGACGCAGATATCTAATTTCTTGTAAAAAAAACGTGGAAGAGAAATAAAATCTACTTTCACCATTAAGAATTTATCATAAAAAACAAAATCTGCGACAAAAAAATTATTCATATTATTTGATCTACTTGAAAATTTTCATGATTAGCTCTACCAGCGAGTAGATGATTTAGCACAGATATTTACCTTATCTACTCACAGTCACAACTCAAATAATCTAGAATCTAGAATCTAGTAACCTAGTATTTTTTCAAAAAGTTTTAAAAAATTCGAAATTTTAACTACATAATTTATTTAAAATATATGAATGGCGTATAACATAAGCAAGCCAAGCCATCCATAATTATATTATTCAACATTTCAATACGCGCACAGTTCCAGAATTCCAACATTAACTACATTTTTACATTTTACATGTACCATATAACAAAGTAGTAGTATTATATTTTTTCAAACTATAATTGTTCTGGCTTTGAGACGAACACAAATTATTGATTTTTTCACTTGTTTAAGAATTTAGATTGAGATTTTTGTGTAACATCAAAAAAAAGTTTTTTTATATAATTTAATATACATTTTTATATTTTTTATATATAAAAATGCCTACTATTAGTTATAAATTTAGAAGTGCCAAAGATATTTATGTAATTAAATTCAATGGTTCTGAAATATCTATTGGTAATATTAAACAGATTATAGCTAAACAAAATCGTTTGGGTATATCTGATGATTTTGTTTTGCAAATAATAAATTCGGATACAAATGAAGGTATAAGAAATCATTGTGAAAATATTTAAAATAAAAATAAAAATTTACTAAATATCAATATTCATATAGAATATGATGATGATTCAACACTAATACCAAAAAATAAACTATTACTTGTGGCACGTCTGCCAGCAAAAAATCCTCGTCCTCGTAAAAAAGGGTATGGGAATCAAAGTATGGATGTTTTAAAAGAACCTGAAAAAAAAATTTTGGATTTGACTAAAATGAATATAACAACAGAAGAGGAGAAAATTCAAGCAATGATGATTGAAAGTACTAAAGACTACGATTGTAAGACGTATGTTTCAAAATATTATATTATTCAAAATATATTATTTTATATCATTAAAAAAAAAAACTTATTTTAATGCTTTCATCTATATGGAAAAGATTTATATATATATACATACGGGTATGTGAAATAAAAATTAACAATATATATATTCGAGTGTATTTTATAACGTTAAAATTTTATATTTGCATATATTCACATGAGTAATGTATATTATATATCTGAACGTAAAGTTAGATTAGGTATAAAAATGGCGGTCTTCTCAAATAGAGGAAAAATTTTGTAAATTTTTTATAAAAGTAAATATTAACAAAGTTACTAATAATTTATTAAATAGACGATTAGAAATAAGTATATATGCATAGGCTGTTTTTGGTAATTCAGATATTTTCTAATTTTTCAGACAGTTCAAAAAATATACGTATATATAGTATGTGTACTTAGATCAAATAATCTTTTAAAATTACCGGTAAATAAACTTATTTAAAAATCTAGATTTTAATATTTGTGATTTAAGTACACATATAGGTATATTTTTTTTTTCAGCGTCAAAACAGTTAGATATCTGGCTGAAAAGTTAGAAAAGATCTGAATTACCGAAAACAGCCATATTATAAATTTCAACTATTAAAATTTTAACTGAATTTTATAACTGCATACAGATACAAAAATGTGCCTCCTTCTACTATATGTCGTTTATGTTATGCACGTGGTCACAAGAAAGAATACTGTCCAGAGAAAAAATATTTGAATGCCTTGGGGGGAATAAGAAGAACCACTGGTATTCCAAAATCTTTAATTGGAAAAAACCTTCTAGACGAGTAGGTTATATTGTTTTTAATTTTTTTTTAGTTTTAATCAGTGTTTTTTTTGATTTTTTTTAGTGCTTTTAAAAATGTTTCAACACCTACTGATTTAGATAAAAAGCAAGAAATTCCCGAAGATTTAAAATGCAATATTTGCAAAGATTTACTAAAAGATGCTGTTATGATGCCTTGTTGTGCATCTGCTTTTTGTGATGAATGTAAAAAAAATGCATTCCCGTATTCATAATTCTTTTTATACATATAGTGGTAAGTAAAGAATATATATACATTCTTTTTTTCAGGCATTCGTATAGCTTTATTAGAATCAACGGATAATATATGTCCTAGTTGTGAGGAGAAAGAAAATTCTGTGGCCCATTTAATTCCAAGCCGATATCTTCGTAAGAAGGCTTACGCTTTCAAAAATGATACTAGATGCAATAAATTACGTCAACAAGGTAAAATATAATCTTTTGTGAACATAATAAAATATACAGAAATTGAGATGAAATTTTTTTTAAATACCCATCAGAGAAAACAAAAACTGATAAAACAAATCAAAAGCAAGACGATGGAACACAAGAGAATAGAGAAGAGAAAATTTTGAATGAACCCAATATGACAGAAAACGTAAAAACAGATGAAAATTTATCTGCAGAGAAGCAGATAACAGATCCTGCAGTTCATTCTTCACTTTGGTATGCTACCGCTGCGCCAACTACTTTATATACACAACCTCAAGTTCATGGATACTACATGTCGAAGTAAAAAATATTTTATAAAATTTAAATTCAAAGTTATTTTATTTGTTTTTGTAATTATTACTATGATAGTTATTCCAGAAATCAAATCTCAAATCTTGCACCTGTTTATGAAAGTGTTGCAGCTAAAATTGGCAGTGGGTATGTAAAATCTTAAAATGAATAGAGTCAAATAAAGTTTTTTTGAAATTACAAAATTGTATACCAACCTGAATATATTTATTTCAGAATAATAGATGATCCTTTAGAGCTATTCAACAAGATAATGAAAGAAAAAGATAAACTTACAGAAAAAAGAACCAACAGAAAAAGTCTTCATTCAAAGAAGGCGAATGTAGCTTATAAACTTAATCGAGTTTCAAGAAACAGGGAGAAAAGATATTTAGAACAAAGATGTCATCATAGTTCTTTTAGTAAAAAAAAATCAAGGTAATTTAATTTAAAATAATGAGCGTAACACTATTTCAAATACAATAAATTGTATGATTGTATGATATAATTATAATGTTAGGTATGAATATTTAATTTTTAGTGGATTTAGAAAATTATGCATACTTTTCCTTCTGGATTTTTATCAGTCATTGTCTAATACAACCAAAAAACGATCTAAAAGTCTTGAATTCAAAGAAAGATTTAAAAGTTGTTCTCATCCTTCATTATAAGCGGTTTTGAATGATATGTACAATATGATAAAAATTGATAACTTAACTTTAAATTCAATTTAACAGATCTCTCTTTTGTATAAGCTGCTAACTGCTACCTACCAGGGATGTTACGAAGCGTACAATTGTACCATTTTTGGTACAATTAGGGACTAAAGAGTACAAAGGTACAACGGACGATATTTAGGTACATTCGAGACTGATTCAAATAAAATCGAATTTAATTTTTCCGTCCAACTCAAAAAACTTTTAACCCAACTTTTTATACGTATATATTGTATAATATGCATAATTGTTTTTGCGTGAATTTTATTTGTGAGAAGTTACAAAAATTTTGATTGTATAAAATCTGATAAAGACCAAATGTAGGAGTAGGCTTGCTGTAGATACAGTAGCATCTTTGATAAAAACAAAGGACCTTTTAAAGTCGACTTCCACATGTTGCTTCGATTGTAAATTGGACAAACCAATACTACTACAAGATCAAAATATCAATAACGAGATGGAAGACGTTATACTTTGATAAGCTCATATATTATCGTATGATAGATAACATTTAATTATTAAGTGTAGAGGGCTATGTTTTTTTTTGCTGATCTAGGAGACCAGATAGATTTTTATATGAATTAACTCTGTGAAACTTAAAATCCTTACATTGATTTATTGTTCTTGTTTTCATTCTTTTTATTTATATTGTTTACTTTTACTTTTTTATTTAATTTTATATTCCTTTTTGTAAATGAATTAAGCCTGAAACAGAATGTGTAGCTGTAGTATGTAGTACATGTAGCACTACTAGCTGTCAAAAATACACTGCATTAATGTAAGTTTGAAGCACCACAATGCGTAGCTGTAGCAGTAGTAGTAGTAGAAGCTGCTGCTCAAAGTAGGAACTTTTCTACTTCATGCTACAGCTACAGCTTTGACAAATGCCAGCTAATGTTATAATTAATTTTATCTGCACGTGATTGCCATCTATGCTTTAATTTTAAAACATTTAACGCAAAAACTGCTTTTTCTTTTTTTTTTTCACTTTCATATTTTATTAATTATTTGTAATATTTAATTATCAAGTCAAATGTCACAACACAATACAAATGAGCTACATACTACATCATTATGTCAGTCGATATAATGTCGCGCTACATCTATTACTACTACTACAGCTACAACTACAGCTACATACTACAAGCTGCACATTCTGTTTCGCGCTTTAGATTGAACTTTATTAAATATATTTATTTTTTTTAGTATTGATTGGTTCAAGTAAGCTACGTTAACCTGCCCTCCCCTATAATAAAAATAAAAATAAATAAATAAAAAAGTAAGCTACGTGTAATGTAGATAGGGCTATAGATATATGTTTTTAGTAAATTAATCGTGGTACAAATGGTACATTTTTTATAAAATAAAAAGTATAATTTCATATGAGCTCATATCATCCCTGCTACCTACTATTACTACCATTGCTCTGCTTCTACCTCCTATTATTCTACAAGCTCAGACAATGTAAAGTATATTTTAATTTATGTTATATTATCTGTGCTACTAGAATTCTTAATTAACTGCAAAGATAATGCAATCTCACTATTATGAAACTATATGCATTATCTTTGCCGTCATTCTAGTCACACTCATCAAGGTGTATAGAGTAACAAGGTGAGCAAGGTGAGCCAGAGCGAAAAAGCTGTTTGTAAAGCTTAAAGTTATTACGTCATTTATACCGAGTTTGTAATGCAAGCAATTACCGCGATGTACTGAATTTGACTGAATTGAATTCGTTAGATTTGTTTTTAGGTGTATTTTTGCAATCATATTATTTTATTTCCAAATTTATTTTGTTTTTAAAATTATCATATTATCATATTTTTTAATTACATATTATAATATCATTATTATTTCAAAATTGTTAAATGTTAAATATGAAATTGTGAAAATTATGAAGGAAAAATACCATTTTTCGGTTGAAATGGCGTCACAAGCTTTTAAAAAAAGAGCTTTTCCGTCGGAATGGCTCACCTTGTTACTCTATAGTCTATACATCTTGGTCACACTGCCACTCTGCCACTGAAGTAAAGTTCATTTATATTATAATGCAGTTTGAAGTTTAATATAGTTTTAAAAAATTACTTCCATGAATGCAATGAATGTAAAATATAAAATATACATATAACAAATTTCCCTTTAGTTAGAAAAACTTTATTTTTTGTTTTCTTTAACTCTATTTGTTTTCCCTTCTTATGTTTACCGAAAAAATTATATAACTACAGGATTATTTATATGTATATAGTTTCTTGTTTTAGTTGTACATAGCTATATAGTTTCTTTGTATATTTTAGTTTCTTTTTAATTTGTAGTTTATTAATTACTTTAATTAATTGAGTTTAATTAATTGGTTTATTTTCAAGGGTACAGTTATTTTTATATTTTTTAAGAATTTTTATTTTTACAGTCATTCAACAACAGAAACGTATGTATCTTCATATCGAGATAATATAAAACATAAAGCAAATAATGAATATGAAGATGTACAACCGCCAGAAATGAAACAACCAACACCTCCAGGTTGTGAAAATTCACCTCGTCAACAGCAAAATCGTTGCAGTTCTAACGATCGCAGTCAATTCATTGAAAAAGAATACGGAAAGAATGAAGATCATAAGAATGATGCACAGCCACCAGAAATGAAACAACCAACACCTCCAGGTTGTGAAAATTCACCTCGTCAACAGCAAAATCGTTGCAGTTCTAACGATCGCAGTCAATTCATTGAAAAAGAATACGGAAAGAATGAAGATCATAAGAATGATGCACAGCCACCAGAAATGAAACAACCAACACCTCCAGGTTGTGAAAATTCACCTCGTCAACAGCAAAATCGTTGCAGTTCTTACGATCGCAGTCAATTCATTGAAAAAGAATACGGAAAGAATGAAGATCATAAAAATGATGCACAGCCACCAGAAATGAAACAACCAACACCTCCAGGTTATGAAAATTCACCTTGCCAACAGCAAAATCGTTGCAGTTCTTACGATCGCAGTCAATTCATTGAAAAAGAATACGGAAAGAATGAAGATCATAAGAATGATGCACAGCCACCAGAAATGAAACAACTAACACCTTCAGGTTGGGAAAATTCACCTCCACAACAGCAAGATAATTGGAGTTTCATTAAAAAAAAATACGGGAAGAATGAATATCGTAAACATGATGATAATAAAAAAAACAGTGATGATTTAAGGTACACATCTGATTTTAAAGAATCAAAACCTCTGAAAAGAAACGAACCAGAACGAAAATTTCTAAAATTAACTACGTCTTTAAGCCATGATTCTAAATCAGAATCAAAATCAGAAGAAAATGAGAAAAAGGAAAAATATATAAGTGATAAGAAACGAGCAAGACGTTCTTCAAATGATGTTTCGAGAAGTACAAAAGATGAAAAATTGAAAACTAAAAGAAAAGATGAGGAAATTAACTCACGATCATCAAGGATAGAGAAGAATGGAAGAGATAAAGAAAATCAAAAATTCTCAAACCAAATGAGTAATTCTAAAACCAACAATTACGAACAAAATAAAAAAGTTCTAAATTTTGAAAAATCGAAAGAGGATACAGCGAAATTAAACGTTCAAACTTCTAACAAGAGATTTCGAAGTCCAAGCAGCTCTTCATCTTCAAGCAGTAGTGAATCAAAATCAGACTCAAAATCAAAAGAAAATAAAAAAAAGGAAAAAAAGAAAAATGATAAGAAACGAGCAAGACGTTCTTCAAATGATGTTTCGAGAATTACAAAAGATGAAAAATTGAAAACTAAAAGAAAAGATGAGGAAATTAAATCACGATCATCAAGGATAGAGAAGAATGAAAGAGATAAAGAAAATCGGAAATCCTCAAACCAAATGAGTAATTTTAAAACTAATAACTACGAACAAAATAAAAAAGTTCTAAATTTTGAAAAATCGAAAGAGGCTACAGCGAAATTAAATGTTCAAACTTCTAACAAGAGATTTCGAAGTCCAAGCAGCTCTTCATCTTCAAGCAGTAGTGAATCAAAATCAGACTCAAAATCAAAAGAAAATAAAAAAAAGGAAAAAAAGAAAAATGATAAGAAACGAGCAAGACGTTCTTCAAATGATGTTTCGAGAATTACAAAAGATGAAAAATTGAAAACTAAAAGAAAAGATGAGGAAATTAAATCACGATCATCAAGGATAGAGAAGAATGGAAGAGATAAAGAAAATCGGAAATCCTCAAACCAAATGAGTAATTTTAAAACTAATAACTACGAACAAAATAAAAAAGTTCTAAATTTTGAAAAATCGAAAGAGGCTACAGCGAAATTAAACGTTCAAACTTCTAACAAGAGATTTCGAAGTCCAAGCAGCTCTTCATCTTCAAGCAGCTCTTCATCTTCAAGCAGCTCTTCATCTTCAAGTAGCTCTTCATCTTCAAGCAGCTCTTCATCATCAAGCAGCTCTTCATCTTCAAGCAGCTCTTCATCATCAAGCAGTAGTGAATCAGAAGAAAATAAGAAAAAGAAAAAAAAGATAAATAATAAGAAACGAGCAAAACGTTCTTCAAAAAAATGTTCGGGAAGTAAAAGACATAAAAAAAGGAAAAGTAAAAAAGGCAAAACTTCCAAAAGGAGATTTCGAAAATCAAGTAGCTCTGAATCGAAAGAAAAGAATATAAAAAATAGAAAGAGAAGAGAAAAGAAGAAAAGACAAGTCTAATAAAAAGAAGGAGAAAGGCCAAAGAAAAAGAAAACATCAAAAAATAGTTATGAAAATATGAAGGAAAACCCATCTTCTATATATGGACATATTTAAAATATAAAATAATATTAATTAGAGAAACTCTTAGTTTAAATAGTTTTGGTTCCACATTTAATTTGAAAAATTAAATTAAAAATTTTGAACAAATTTGATAAATTTGATTTTTGATAAATTTGAAATGTAATACATTAAAAAAAGTAATAAACGATATTTATTTTTATAACATTATTTGAAAATTAATAAAAATAGTTTTTATATGATGACATACATATATTTTGAAAAACGTATAATAGGTAACACTATTTTTGACTACTATTTGAAATTTATATTGGAAAAATCAAAATATTCGATTCGATACTTCGACTTCATTAAGAATCGAAATTATTAGAAATATCCATGATTAAAAAAAAAACATAAAATCCGATTAAAATTGCTGAAAAAAATTTCACAAAATTAAATTTAAAACAGATCAATTCATAGTATATTTTCAACAATAAAAATTATTATATAACATACATAGTTCTTAAGAAATCGTAATAAAAAAATATAAATAAAATGTTATGCTACGGCTGCTAAAGCAGAAGTTTTTCATTGTGTTCAAAAGATGTATTGAATTTAATCGTAATTAGTTATTGCTTTTCTTTTAACGGACTACTGCGCTACAACTATCGTCTCGGATTTCAGATGAACTATTAATACCGTTGAGCACTGACATTTGTTTAAACTCTTAACAGTCAAGTTTTATTTGATACAGTATATAAAGTACTAAAATAGTAAATTGGTTGGCTTCACATTTTCATTTTATCCTTTTTTTTTTATCCTACTTCCATATTAATTTTAAATTAAGATTGTTTTTAAAAAAAAAAGCAAATATTGTGCGAAAAAAAGGTTAAGTCATAAATAGAAAAATATAAATATAATTATATTAAATAAATATGGATCCTTTCACTCAGGTAAGCGTAAGATTCGAATTTTAATTATATTTTAAAATTAACTTAATGAAAAAATGGTGATTACATAGAAAATTTTGGAAAAAGCAGAACAAAGAAGTAAAATTCATGGTATAAGTAAAGCTCCGAAATTGCCATTAAATGATTTTGAACAATTAGAGCCTAATTCAACCAGTTTTACAAAGAAAGATAAAAAATCACCTAATTCAGGATCTCCTTCTAAAATTAGAAGACAGTATTCTGTTGATAAGGAAAACGTAGATGTAGGAATCGAAATTAATATTACAACTAGGCCTAATGTAGAGGTATTGAAAACATGATGTTTTTTTTTTAATTTATTTTCTTTTGATCAAATAAATTATTTTGTAGGTTCAAGTTGATTTCGAAGAACAAATGCATCATACCTCTGAAAATATGCCTGAAAGAGAAATTGTTAATGAAAATTCTACAAAATTACGGGATGCTTCACGAAACAGATTACAAAGACTCGGAGCATTATATTCAAATGCTGATAATCTTTCATCTCCAATACATAGAACAGAGAATAAATTTTATGAAGAAAATTCAACAAGTAATGAAAGCGATTTAAAACGTCCACGACAAAGAATTTGTAAATTAGCAGCTTTAGCTGATTCAATAAAAAATTGGGAAGATGATATTTCTCATCCAGATTATAAATATGAAAACAAACCTTTGAATAATAAAGAACAAGACTATACATCTGATTCTGATGAAAAACAGAACACTCCATCAAAAAATACAAAACAACTTAAATGGGATAAAACAGTGATTGATTCATTACAAGCTCAAGGATTTCAAAGAAGGGAATCTTCTACCACAAAACTTTGCTATGATTATGGTAACAAAGAAATTACAGAACATACAGTACAAATACATAATCATGACAAGCCACCAACAAATGCAAAAGCAACAGAAACTAATCAGGTTAATGAAAATCCTGCTCCTGAGATTAAGACTGGTTTGGTTTCAAGTAAAACAGCAATGTTTGAAAACAAAGTAACAAAATCCCCGCTAAAACAAAAGGATCCAGCAGAAATGCCTTTGAAGGAGAGAATGATGCTTTTTGAAAAAAATAAAGGTAAAGCTCCTTTACCAAAGAATAATTTTTTGCTTCCTAGAACACCTATGCCACTCAAAATTAAAACTGATGCAAAGAAACTTGAAACTAATTCCCGAACCGAATTAAAGGGTGCGTACATGAAATACGTATATATGCATGACATTATATTAATAGTAAAATTGATTGAACAAAAATAAATTTTAGATTTTCCAGTTGGTGACGTAAAAGTAAAAGATAAAGTAGCTGCTTTACTTTCTGGGCCATCTACAATATCTGAAACTCAAATAAAAGCAGATAGAAGTAAACAATTACAAGACGATATGAATGTACTTGCAAATCGGTTTAATTCTAGAAAAGATTTAACTATGGAAATGCAACAACCATCACAAGAAAAGAAATCAGCTCCGCCTCCACCTCCGCCTATGCCATTATCTGAGTCTAACGTTGGTACAACACGCAATGAACATGTTGATGCCAGATGCATGATTAATAATAAACGGAGAAGTCGTATGATCCTATAATTTATAATCAAAAAAAAATTATTTTAATTTATTTTGATTTACAGCTGGAATCACATCAGAAAAAACTGACTCAATAAACAAACCATCTGATGATGCGAAACGTATCAAAGTGAATTCTAACATTAAAAAAAGAACAGATCGTCTTTATCCCGTATTATCTGATTTAGAATCAATTGAATCTGATAATGGAAATTGTACTACAGCAACAATGTCAACACCATCCATTGAAAACAAATCGGTTGATGATCATAATGATGATTCCGATGATGAAAGTGAAAAAAATGAAAGGTGGGGTAAATTTATTACATGTTTATTGTTTTTTTTATGTGTAGAATAAAAACAAATGTTTATTAAATATAAATTCACAAGTTAACTATTATATGTACATGTCATGTATATCATAGAATCATAATATCACAATAATACGCTATTTTTCTTTTCTTCTATCAATCAAAAATATTCCTTATTAATTGTCCTGGAGAATATTCTTCCTGTTGCATTTACATTTATTTTTAATTTCATAAAACTATTCAACAATATTGAAGAGAATTATTTAAATAAAAAAGAAAAAATTTCAGTTATATGGAATCTGACAAAGATGATGGACCTTATAATGTAAGTTTAGGTCGAGAAATTATGCATATTGTACATTCGAATAATTTTGAAGGGAGTAAGGCAACTGTAAGTGATAAAAGTCATATTTTTTTTTTAATAGATTTAATGGAATTGTGCATGAATTTTTTTTTAATAGAATATAGAAAATATTGATCATAATCATGGTTCTGAGTATAGTGCTGAAAGTTCAATTAATAATAGTTCTGAATCAGAAGCTGGTATTGATGATTATTTAGATGAGGCGTTAGAAGAAGATGAAGATAGTGATGATGGAAATATTTACGAAAATAGAAATAAAGTATTTTTTTTTTAAATATATTTTCATTCACAAAATCAAACATTTATTTTTACAAACACAGAGTAATGGAACTACAAGTTCAAACAGTTTTTCTTATCAAAAAAGACCTAAAAAGACTGTACAATATAAAGCAATATCTGAAGAAAGTGAAAATGAATCAAATGAAATTGAACAAAAACCACAACAATATAAAAGAGGACCACTAAAATCTGAACTGACCATAAACTCAGACGAAAGTAATGTTGTAACCCTAGTGCATACAGTTAGTTTTTACAGACGTCAACAATCTTCAAATGTATATATATATATATATATATATAAAATAAATTTAAAGGAAATTATTATCAAAAATGTATTTATTTTAGAGCAATAACTCAACACCAGTAAAAAAGATTTACCATGAAAGCAAAAACTTAGAGGAGCACAGCAATGAAAATAATTTGAAATATGATTCAAGTTCATCAGATAATGAAGAACAACATTTAGTTCAAGAAAAAATTAAGCGTTTATTGGATGAAGTTTGTAAACAACAACAGATTATTGCTCAAACAAGTCAGGCATTAAATTTATGTGCATCGACTGTTGAATTTTCAGGTTCAACAGAGGCAGTTGAAGGAGAAAGGCATTTACTTGTAGCCAGTAATTCATTTTTCTATTAATTTTTCTATCAGTATTTGTATTCAATCTTCATATTTTATTTTATTTTATTTTTTATTTAATTTATTTATTATCATAAATAAGCACATCGTCGTCAAGCTGCTTTGGATGAAGTTCAACGTTTGAAAGTAGAAGGAACTTTGAGGACAATGGGTGCTCCAAAAGATAAAGGACGTTTATCTGTTAAAGAAATAACTGTACCATTAAAAGATGATTACATTAGAAAATTGTCAGTTGATACAATTTCTGGTCATCATTTAGTTTGTCTCTTAAAATATGGTGAAATTGTATTAGCAACTAAAACAGTACCAACCTTACCTGGTCTTTTATCAGTAAAATTTCCAGATGTATTAACATTTAATAATGTTTATGCTGATTTTAAGGTAGTTAAAATATTTATGTAACTGTATGTTTGTAGTATTATTAAAATGTTTTCAAATTTTTAGATTACACTTGAAATTTACGGAATGACAGCTCAACGAGAGATATTACCACATGAAGTTAAATATCACATAAATGTGAATAGCAAAAAATTTGGTCAAAAAACTCCAAAAAAGAAGGGTAATGCTGATTCAATGTTAATCATGCCCAGAATTCAATCACCTGCTGGACCACATGTTGTTAGAACTCCAGCTCTAGTGCAATACGGTTTTGCCATATTTTCATTGCGTGAAATTCAAAGAGACACTTGGACTCTTACCCAGGTAGATTATTTTACATTTTTCTTTCAGATTGTCAATAATAAAAAAAAATTTATTTGTTTTTTTTTTTTTTTTAATATCAAATAGACATCCGGTGTGAGTCCATTAAAAGGCATAGTTCAAATGAAAGTAAATTGTGAATTATCAGTAAATATTTCACATAAAGGTTTCTTGACAATGTTTGAAGATATATCTGGTTTTGGTGCATGGCATCGTCGATGGTGCTATTTAAATGGTAATGTATTAAATTATTGGAAGTATCCAGATGATGAAAAAAAGAAGGCACCAATGGGATCAATTGATTTATATACATGTGTTTCACAAAAAGCAGCATCTGCACCAAGAGATATATGTGCTAGATTGAATACATTACTTTTAGAATGTCAAAGACCAGCACTAGATACCGATGTTGAATCACTTTTAATTATTCCAAAAGGTAAAATAACAATTGTACGATACTTATTATCAGCTGATACAAAAGAAGAACGTGATGAATGGTGCGCATATTTCAATAAAACACTTGCTGTTCTTCGTGCATGGAATAGATCTACACAACAACAACAACAACAACAATAATTGATATGCATTTCATTTCATCTTAATAACAATTAAATTTAATTTTTTTTTTTAAAAAAATTTTTTTTATTTTGCTGCTATACGTGAATAAAAGAGAAAATAATTTGATTTGAATTAATTTTCACTTTTATATGAAAATACTAATTTTGAGTCATTTTATTTTTGAATATATTTTGACATATTTCATGTAGTCTGTATTAATATATATGTATATTTTATGTACGCACATTCAAAAAAAAAAAAAAACAAAAAAAAAAAAAATGTTTAATATATTTTAATTTAAATAAATAATGATTTATTGAGGTCTTTTAACATTATAATATAAGCTTAACATATAAACAAAAAATAAATCGAAAAAAACAAAAAAAATTTTATAGCAAAAAAAAAAAAAAATAAATAAATAATTAAAAAAAAAACAAGCACTTTTATCTTAAAACTTGTATTACATATTTTTTATAATATATGATCATACATAAATTTTATACTCTTATTGTTAACAAATAGTATTTTATACAAATAAAGTATTTTTTTTTTTCAATATACATACTAACCCAATTTTTATATTTTAAAATACATATATTATATGTATACTGAACAATAAATAAATTGATAAAATTATATGAAAAGAAATAAAAGAATTTTTTTTTTTCATCAAATAAAATCATAAAAATTCATATATGTATATGTATAACATGTCTGTATGTACAAGTGGTAAGTATATTCATTATATAATCAAACGATAATTTTGTGAAACACTGAAAAATCTGAAAATTATATATTATTCGTCTACTAATGAAAATTGTATTTTTTAATTAGGAATAACAGTTTTAAAGTTTTGATATCGTATATTGCTAGTTTATTATTTTATTATTACATATTATTTTTAAAATTTTTTTAATTTTCTACAATAATTTTTTTTTCTTTTTTTTTTCTTTAAATATATTTTACTTTATCACTCTAAACGTCTATCACAATTCCAATACAATATAATATATATACATATGTATTTATATATATGTATATATGTAAGTGTAAGTACGTTATTATAATTATATGTAAATGCGATCATAAAGTATACATACAACAAATAATTACAATATACATATTATTGTTATATGTATATATTATATAAATGTATACATATTTATTTATTTATTATGTAATATAATTAATAATGTACTTTTATATTGATTTATAATTTATTAATTTATTTTCATTTAATTTAATTTTCAATTTTTTAATTTTATTTTATAAATATTACATTTTTTTTTTCATTTATAATATTTTGAATATGTCGTATGTATAAGATCGATTTCATAATAATCAAAAATGATGATCAAATTTCAATATCATCCAGCTTGTTGTATTGCATTGTGAAGCTGATGAATTTGTTAAATTTTTATCACCGCTGTTTGATGTTTATTAATTCAGCTCTTTATATTTTATATGAAATACATTATATGACCATATTATTGAAAATTTTATTTTATTATCGTGAATGTACAATAAATTCATTTGGATATTTTATATATTTTCTGTGCGTGTATGTGTGTTTTTGTGAATGTGTACCAATATGTATTATAATATATAATTATATTTTATATGAGTGTTTAATTTTTAAAAAACGATTGTGTTTTATATGTACTTATACAATATGATGTATGTATATAGATTTTTGAATATATGTATATCAATATTATTATTATTTTTTTTTTCTTTCATGCTGAGTATCATTTGTGTTTTTTTTTTTTTTTTCATAATCACCCTGTTAAATAATTTGATTGTAAAAATTTCTTGATTTTTGTTTTTGATTTGATTTTATTTATTTTAAATTTCATTTTATTTGTCCATATATTATTGTTTAATGATTAAATACTTATTTATTTTTTATACTTAATTGCAAAATTTTTAATATTTATTAATAATATGTATATACATATACATATGTAATTTGTAACTAATTTTTATAAATCATAATGCACGTAAAAAATTTTATGTATGGTATACTGAAAATCAAACAAAAAACAAATTATTGTTTTTTTAATTTATGTATATTTTTTTTAAATTACATGTTTTATATAAATGATATTATATATGTACTCGTATATTTATACGTATATATTATATTCGAAAATATTCATGTCCATATATTTATTTATTTTGGTTATGTAATGTATTTCGGTGCTATTTTGAAAAAAAAATAAATAAATATATTAATGTAATCACTAATCGTATCATTAATTTTTTGAATGTTCAAACTCAAATTTCTACATATTATATTTCTATGAAACATATTTCAATCGCAATGTACTACATACATATAAAAATTATATATAATGTCTAGAACTTTGATTGTGATTTACTTTTTTTTTTTCGAAATTTTAAATTAATTGCACATACATAATGTACATACAATGTAATTGAAAATTTAATGAAATTTAAATTTTGTCTAAAAATAAATGCATAATTTTTTTTATAAATTACAAATATAATATGATTATTATCTAATCAATTTTTTAATTAAAAAAAAAAAATGAAAATAAAAAAAAGGAATAATAGAATATTTTGTTAAAAGTTTCATATTAATTTTTTTCAATAGCATTTATTTATTTTTAATTTTAAATTTATTTTTTATATGGTATATGGTATAATTATTAATTTATGATTTATTTTATTGTCATTACTTGAATAATTTTTTTCAATAATACATCAACATCATCATTATCATTATTATCATCATATTCTAAACTCATAAATGCATAAGTACATTATAATATTTTATAATGCAATTATATACGAACATAATGTACATATAAACACATACATACAATATTATGTAAATTATATATAATTATTACAATTATTCTTTTAATTTTATTTTTATTATTTATTATTATTATTATTTTTTTTTTGTCACAAACCTTGGAATTACTTTTATATTATATATAATTAATATAAGTAAATACAATATTATTATTTAATCACATACATATATACTTATGATGACATAATATAGAAGTAATCTATTATTATTATTATTTTTGGTTTTTTAATTAAAAGTGATGAAGAACAAAATCAATTTGTTGTAAATCCATAAAAATTCACCAAAATCATTATACATACATTATGAATGTACAATTTATTCATTATTCATTTATACATTATGCATACATGTATATATGTATATGTATTTACATAATATTTTGAATTTAAATAAAAATGTTAAATACAGGATCAAGTAGTAGTAATAGTAATAATAATAATAATAGATAATATTTTTGTTGTGAAGATTAAATTTAAAGCAAAAACTAAAAAATGAAGAAAAACAACAACAATAACAACAATAATTATCTATTTTATATTGTTTATAATTATTTTAATAATAATTTAAGTAATTTTTAAATAAACATAATAGTAATAAATATGCATTTAGAATAATTCTGATTTGATTTTGATCAAATTAACAAATTTTATTAAACTATTTTATTTAATTATTACAAAAATCATATACTACTCATTCATATTATAATGAAACATATACATATGTACAATTCAATAAAGATTCAAAAATGTTATTATATTTTTTAAAAGAATAACATAATGTATATGTATATATGTATATGTATGCAAGTAGAAGAGTATATACGTATAAAAACATTTTTATTATTTTTTTTTTTTAATTTATAACACAATATATGTATATATGTTATCTTTTATGTTGTATATTTATTTCAAATCATCTTTGAATTCTATATATAGTGGACATCAAAAGTTTTTGTACACCTACAAATTTAAACTTTGGATACATGATGTAGATGAGTCCAAATCAAATACATAAACACATAGGTACATATTTCCATTTTTTACACAAATGAAATCCTGATATGTACTTAATAATATTGTTCCGGAATTTCATTTTCATAACTCTGTTCATATTCAAGTTATAGAAAAATAATTAACACAAATCCCAAAAATTACGAGTCAAAAATGTGTTGACTTATAATATGACACTCATATAATCGTACATATAAGTTTTTATACGTTTTTTTTTTTTTTTGCAATATTACAAAAATTTTCGTTTTTATAAAAACTATTTTTTTTTTTTCAATTTTGATGATAATAATTAGCGTACTTAAGGAAGACACTTTTTGATTTTACATTTCATATAAAATTTAATTTCTGATTTTATCTTTCCTCGTTGACAAAACTTTTATCTGTATATGTATATTAAAAATGAATCTTAGATAATTTTTGATACCAACTATTTTTTCAATACTGATTACCGTATTTTATTTATGGAGAATAATAAACTTTTCTATTACATTAATGTAAAACACGTATTCAATTGTCAAGAGTTTATTAGGAAGAGAAAGCATTTTTTAAAAAAAAATGTTTAAGGTGTACATACTATTGTGTAGACTTTTGAAGTCCACTGTATATATATATATATATATATAATATAATATATAATGATACAATAACATAAAATTGTTCTCTAATTATAATTTGCCCAATATTATTAATATTATGCAGTTGTATTAGTATTTTGTATGTACCATAAAAGGTGTATAATTATATATGTATGTATTTAAAAAATTTTTAATAAATTTATTTTTATTTTATTTTATATTATTTATTTTTGTTTATTTATTCAATTATTATTTAATTATTATATTAATTCATGATATTTTGAGCTTTTGACTATAAAAAGTATACACGAGTACATACAGTGTACAGCAGCATATGTACAGTACAATTATTAGGAAGTTTTATTATGATTGTTATATTTTTCGTTTAATAAATAAAATTATTAGCTAAATTTAAACATAATGATATACACGTAATCGTATGTATAGGTAATGTACATATATATTGTATAGATAATATTTGTAGTTGTATAGTTACATTTATATAGTAGATAATATAATCATAAAATTTAGAGTGAAAAAATGAATAATTTTATTTATAATATTATGTAATAATAAATGTGTTATTTTTGATTTATTTTTAACAAAATTAATATAAATACATAATGTGTTGTTATGAATAATTTTTAAATTATATTTATAAATAGTATACATTAGTTAAGTAATAAGAAGTATATATACGAACTTATATAGACTTAATTAAAATAAAACATATTGCAGTACCATATGGATATATTATAGAGGTACGAGTACATTAATAATAATAATAATTACAAATTAAAATAATTTTACTCTTATACACTCTGCTTCACTTGATTACGGCCACTTATTATTTTAAGTTTTGTTCTCAATAACTGCAAATATTTCCAACTAAAGTATTAATTTTATTGCTTCTATTTGTGAACACGTATGTTATGAAAATAATCACAGCAAAGAAATTCAGAAAAATAATACCGTTTTTTTGTACTTTACCGGATAACTGCGATCCTCACAAAAAACATACATTTTAAATGCGTCACTTGATAACGACCACAATGAAATTATCAATAAAAACTCTTGCAGTGTGGATAGATGCATTAATTGTTGGTAAGTCCAAGCTAGAGGACCAAAAAGATCTGCAAATTTATGAAAAGCTGCTTTTAAAGTGGCTTTATATGAAACTGCTATCATTTTAGTTTCGTGACAAACTAAATTGATCGTACCATAATGTGAATTCGCCCCTCGAACCAAACCACCAACCTGTCTGTTATGGTTTTTGCATAAATATTGTTGCTCCTTTCTTAAGTCACAAAAGTAAAACTGAAATCCATTAGGTTCCATCCACCGGTTACACTCTTGTTTCCATATGTGATTTCTTGCTAAATTTAGTCAATTTTCTTTGCGTGATGAGTTCAAGGAAGGATTTTTTTGTATTTTTTTGTAATTTTAGATGTGGTTTAGTGTTAATTATGCGACGTACAGTTGATAAACTCCAAAATTGACCTTAATTTTTGATGCAGATAGCTTAGAATTGGAAGTTTCGCGGGGAATCGCTCTCTTATCTTCTGCAACCCACCCTTTTCTATTTTTCTTGTAGTTTTCAATATTTCTAAGATAAGAACCAACTTCTGTTCTTCTCCTATCATTTGTCCCCGCGATTTGGCGATTAGAATACCCTTCTTGATTCAAAATATCAATTTTCGCTTTCTCATCTTTTGACAATGTCTCTCCTTCACCTAATTTCAGAAAAAATTATTTATTTATCAACCAAATTAGTTATTTATTTATTAAATCAACGAAAAATTCTTACAATAAATTAATTATTCAATAATTATAATGATAGCGCAGACAATTTCATTACTGACCGTAATCAAGTAACGCATTGAAAATGTATGTTTTTTGTGAGGATCGTAGTTATCCGGTGTAGTGCAAAAAACGGTACCTACTATTTTTCTGATTTTTTTTGCTGTGATTATTTTCATAACATACGTGTTCACAAATAGAAGCAATAAAATTAATACTTAGTTGGAAATATTTGCAGTTATTTAGAACAAAACTTAAAATAATAAGTGGCCGTAATCAAGTGAAGCGGAGTATATATATACATATATATATGTATTATTTACTTGTACATATATTTCTGTTCATTATTTTAAATTAATTTTTAATTTATATTCAAGGGAGGTAGACATTTTAACAGGTATATATGTAATAAATTATAATTATTATAGTAGTATAAATTTAGAAGACCGCAGTTATTCAACAACAACGACGATGGTTTAGTTGAAGAATTTTAAATTTAACATATTGAACTACAACAATGACTAAGTTCAATAAATAATATTATATTTTGAATTTCGTTATTTTAATTTTCGTTGTGATTATGTCATGCATGGCGGTCATCATTCATTTATTTAAGTAATCGCTATTACTAATAATAATAATAAGAAAAAATTTTAAGAGAAAAAGTGTTACTGAATTTGAATAAAAAAATATTAAAATTAATAATTTTTTGTATAAAGTATTAGTAGTAAGTAAATGCACATGTAGACATAATATAAACACATACTCGTACATAACTGTGTAGAAAATTTTGATATGTTAAATGTATTTTCGTTTTTCCTTCTTTTTTTTCGTGTACTGTATTATAATAATTTTTCCTGTTTTCAATGTTATCTTTTTTCTACGTTTGTTTTTAATTTTTCTATTTGCTTTAGATTTATGTTTTAATATCCAGTTGTATCAAATAGATCTGGTAATATTAATGGTGGACAATTATGCGGACTGCATGTAACTCTTGGTGGTTCACCTTCGTTAGCGCCTTCAATACATATACACTGTAGACAATTGCCTGTTTCTTGAGGTAAAATTGTTCCAATTTTATAAGTGTTTCCTAAAAAAATCAAAATATATATATATATATAATGTAAAAAAAATTAATAATAATTAAAAACAAATAGATTGAAACTATGAATATGTTATATTTACCCATGACAATACAATTTTGATTCATTGTTTGATCCGTTGTTGTAGTAACTTTATTTCGTTGAATTATTTGAGAAGGTGACGAAAA